>CM076584.1:1466171596-1466704758 GCA_034641835.2 Pinus albicaulis | reverse complement strand
TTTTTGTTCTCTCTAAATATGGTGTGTTCTTTCATTTGGTTCGCAAACCAATTCTAATTAGTGGTATCAAAACAATGTGCTTAGTGATAATGTTCTTTTTCTATACATGTCCTTCCGTTCCCTCCGCAGTGCCCATAAAGCCGAGGAGAAGCTGCATTGAAACTTCGTGCTCACGGCAATTGTTTTTCATGGTGGAGCCGAAGGGGAATGAATGGGACACTTCTTTTGTAGGTTGTAAAAACGACAGAAAGAGCGACAGGAGTTGACAGTCGGTGGCAGCATCCGTGGAGCACATAGAAAAGAACGAACACAACCGAAAGAAAAGGCGAAGGTGGGAGGAAGTTTCTCCGTCCCCATATTATTGAAGGCCAATGATGTATGTACTTTGTGTAAAAGTACAAAAGTTTCTGTTCTTTTACATTCCGTATATTTGAATGCAACTCCGTACACCTCCATGTGTTGGTTGATGATAATTTTTCCTTTTTTCCTTTAAGATTCAAAATAGTTTATGATATTCAAAATTGTTGCTTTTTAAAATTGAAATTTTGAAAGTTTTTAATTATTTTTAAATTTGTATTTTAATTCATTTTAAATGAAAAATTAAAATGGAAAATATTTTAAACTTAAATATGTATAATCTTAATTTTGTGTATTTATAATTTTTTTAATTGAAAATTTTAATTAATATATAATTTTAACATTTTAATTATTTTGGTTTAATGATGAATATACAAATTATTAGGTTGTTTATTTGGAATGGGTTAATTGGGATGGGTTAATTTCTTGAGAGGAAATTCAAATTTGTTAAATTAATGAAAATGGCTCTCCAGGTGAGAACCTGGAGAGTGTACAAACACACTCACACACACTCTATTACATTGAATGAGATGAGCCTTAATTATATAGGCTCTCACACTAACGGGATGGTTTCAACCACTCCCTTAATATCAGGATATGAGATCTATGATTAGAATCTCAATCCTATCTCTATGATAACAACAACCTAACTATGGATTTCTCCATTAATTCCAACACCCCCCTTTAATGGAGAAAGGGTACTGAACAATAACATATGATAACATACGCCTGCTGGTCTAGTCTCAGCTAGGCTTACAATGGTAAAAAAAAAAGACATAAAAAAAACTTGGTAACAGAGTTTTCATCTTAGTTTTTATGCCTCTGAGACCATATTTGTTCATTCGTGGATGAGGCTTCATCTTCACTTTCTTTGCCATGAGATAGTGATGTACCTTCGCTTCATTACTTCCCCTGTGAAGGAAACCTTGATTTATTGTTCGCATCCTTCTTAGAATTATGACAGGATCAATAGGAGACTGTTCCTGCTCACTATTTTCGGTGTCAATCATCTGAACATCAGTGATGACATCTTCACCATTGATTACAGCAACTTCTGTGTTAATTTCATAAAGACATGGTGTTTCAAGCCATGCTTCAAGAAACTTCAATTCTTCTTCAAAATTTATTGTTGATCCTTGCCTACCAATATTTTCATCTTTCTGTTCTTTCAGAAGAGCTTTCATTTCACCATCTCTCCCTACTTCATCATTTTCTGTTGACATAATTATGCCTTCATCCAGATCTGTCGCTACAAGCATGTTCTGCATTTGATCTGTATGTGAAGATATGAGATCCTTCTCACCAAACAGTAATTCATCAATTTGATGTTTTTCAATCATCAAATTGATCCACTCATCATGAGATATATAAGTCTCATCAAACTTGATTTCTGCATCAGGAAAACTTTCAGGATCTACATCATGAAAACTTTCAGGTTCTACAATAATGGATGTGTTTTCATCATTACACGTTTCAATTACAGATACACATGCATCACCCATCATTGCATCTTCAGTTTCACAATAAAACATGGGATCATTATCAAGAGCAATATCTTCAGCATCATTGCCCTCATTCAAACAGTACTTCATTTCTAAAACATCCCATAAAAACTTTGTACTAGGAATCTCTCCATATTCATATATTATGCTGAATATGATATTGTCATCTACTGCAGATGTTATAAGACTTAATGCTACTGTATCTCCACTATCATTAAAAACATCTTCAACATAATCCAGTAGATTTAACTTCCATAGTACTGTTTTCATTTTATTTGTCCAGCGTTCATAATTCATACCTGAAAAAAATGGCAAATCTGGCATTAACAATTTAATAATCTCACCAAATTCCAAATTAGCGCCTTGATCAGCAGCTGGTCCATCACCGTCAACCTGAAACAAATCACAAAATTCTGCAACACAATATTTTGCACTTCTCCGTTGATGCTTTTTCCTGAATTTTCTTCGAGACTCTTTCAATTTACTTTGACGACCCATTTTCTCCTTCTATTTTCTCGCTTGCAAGAACACTTCGAGCTCATGCTCTTCAAGCATTCCAACAAATCTGCAGCGACGAATCTTCTCCTCCGCTAGTGGCCCTCAAATAACCGATGAAACCAAAGAATTTCTATCAAATTTCAGCATTCTCTTTCACAACTGCTGGAGATTATTCAAACTCTGCCAAATATTTGTTATAAAGAAGGCGCAAAGTCGTACGCCTCAAATTTGCTCACATTTAAATAAAATCCGAGCTCAGATCCGAGCGTCAGATCAACCAGGCTTTTCAAACAATGAGTCAAACTTATGGAAGTTTGTTAAGGGTAGCTACCTAGGTTTCTGTCACCCTGTTGCCCTCATTTGCGTCATTTCACTTCTGGAAAACAAATACCCCTGCAACCTGCATGCCGTAATAGTGGGAGCAGCACAGTAGGTGGACCGATACTAATAGTAAATAACAATCAAATCAATTCAAATTAAAGCATCCATGTTACACTGAAACTCTTCAAATAAGAGAGTCTGCAAATGTGGTTTTCAATTTCTAGAAGAAAATCCAGAAATCGAGTGGCAACAACTCCTCCTCCTGCAAAAAAAACGATATCCTCCCTTCTCTGCCACGATTCTCCTTCTATTTTCTGCTCGATCGCAGCCACCAAAGTCTGCTCGATCCTTAATCGCTCCACAGCGATCCACGAAGAAAGAAAAAAAAACAAAACAAAAAACTGAGTATGCACGCTATCCACTCACACCGTTAGCGTTGGTTGCAGCAATGATGGCTCCACGCAGTTCCAAATTTGCAACAGTCTTTGTGCGATCCACTTCAAGTCCCTCCTGCAGAAATCCCTCCTATTCACGTCAAAGACTGAGGGAATAGAGCGTCCGAGCCACTTGGTTGGCGAACTCTTTGTTGCGAAGGTTTGGTCACGGTGCTCAAACCACCGTTAGCATCATAGAACTCGGTCATGGGTTTCAAACCACCGTGCGATGCCACAGATCTCAAGCATCGACCATTTTGCAGCCGCCAACAGATCTTTGAGAAAGGGAGAGTCCAAGCTGCTAGACAATTTGCAGCACATGAATCTAGCGACTCAAGCGTTTGAACCTTTGGACTTTCTTGTTTTGGAGGAATTCGAAAATTCCTGAATATGCACGCTCCTGATCTGCTGGGGAGATCCGATCTGTGCAGCAGATCAACGCTAACGAAATGTGCTAAAAACAAAAAAATTCAGATCGGATTGTGCACGCAACTTATTTGACAAAATGCCAAGCGATTTACGCCACCCAAAATAACCGATCGCATTAGATTCAATCTGGCTATGCTCTCAAAATACAGACCAATTGAATTCGGTGCTATGAATAAATTATAATGTCGAATTGGATGAGATTATGAAGGAAAATGATGAAAAACCTCAGACTAAGATCCACGGACAATGGCACGAACATTCTTCCGCCACTTCTTGCAGCACAGCCAGAGCCGAGAGCTAGAATCTCACGTTCTTCGGAGTGATTTCTCCAAGCAGTTCTTTTCCCTTCTGACGCTTTAAGCTCTCACGCAGGACAACAACAGCTGCACTTTTGAGATCCGAACTGTGCAACAGATTCATGCTGGCGTATCCACGCACGCAAACGTCAACAGCGTTGGCTCATATCGCTCCTCTCCACGCAGCGTTCCAGCAAACGTCGTTCGGCCCACTCCGGGAGTCGTGACCAAACTTCAATAGACCAAACTTCACAGAGAGCGCCCTCCACTTCTGAGCTCAAATCCTGCATCGCAACATGATCTCGGAGCCTCAATGGTAGGGTCGGTCCCAGTAGCCCAGCACCGGCCTCCTCTCACGTTGCCAGCACTGCCCAACGCACAGGTCTCTGGTTACGCTCCTCCTCTCAATGGACACCGAATGCAGTTCTGTCCTTCACGGATCCAGAATTCAGGATTACAACACACGAGAAAACGTAAGCTCGTGGTAGCTCCCTCCAGTGTGCCTCCACGCACATCTCAGTCACGGGCTGCTCAGTCCTTCACGACCACGCAATTCACCTTCACGGCCTTGATAAAATGCCTTCACGGCCACAGGATCTGCCTTACGCAGTCAACAGGAAACACAGCTCTAGTGCAACGAGCCACCACGCACAGCCTCACAGCTTGCCTCACGCACAGTCTCTTTCAGCTTTTCCTGTGCTCCGATACCATGTTAAATTAATGAAAATGGCTCTCCAGGTGAGAACCTGGAGAGTGTACAAACACACTCACACACACTCTGATTACATTGAATGAGATGAGCCTTAATTATATAGGCTCTCACACTAACGGGATGGTTTCAACCACTCCCTTAATATCAGGATATGAGATCTATGATTAGAATCTCAATCCTATCTCTGTGATAACAACAACCTAACTATGGATTTCTCCATTAATTCCAACAAAATTTCTATTCAGTTAAGCATGTTTATTACTAGTGGTTGAGAGGAATGATTTGGACTCTCCTAGTTAGTTTCAGTTTTCATAAGTGACCAAAATATATATAGTTTAAGTTTTTAAGTTTTTGATCATTTTCATTTTCACTTATTTAGATATATTTTATTTTTTCTAAATTAATCTTCAAGAGTAGTTTAACAAGCCACAATTTTCCTTGGCAAGATTTTGACAAAATTTTGCTAATTTTTTTGTAAATTTAGATTACACATGTCAAGCTTTAAGATTTTGGGTGCCTTAAAAATTATGGATTGTGCTGAATCTATTTACAATGTAAAATAAAACTATTCAAACACTCTAACAGTAAATCTAATCTTTATCTTTCCACATTTATTTTCCTGAAATAGGTATTTCATTAATTATAAAAAATTGTAATAATTTTTTTTAATTTTATATATAAAATAAAATATTATTCAAATTTATTCTCTCAAATACAAAGAAGAAGCGAAATTTATTTATTTATTTATAGGTTTTAAATAGTCTTTATTGAAAATTTAATTAAAAAATATTGAGAATGTGCACAATTCAAATGAGTAGTCTTTAGTGCCATTTTTGAAAGTTTTTACGGTGACTTTTTATGGTGTAATTTCTCTAAATTCCTGCAGGAATTTATTGAAAAGAGAATTTGATTGCTAACTTTGCACAATCCAATTGCCCTAGAGGTTTTTGAGGGTGCTAAATCCATATATAGAGTCAAAAAACTAGTTTGAATAAAAAAACCAAGATTTTACCTCAAATTTTTTCACCGGATTCCGGCACCTGAAACTTCAAAAAGTCGCACTAAAGACAACTCCCAATTCAAATGTTTGAATGTTTGTTTTTTAAAAACTTAAAATTGTAGTTTATTTGTTATAAATTTTGGAGATTTTTTGGGTATAACTTTTAATTGAAATGGACATAAATCCAACTAAATTGTTGGAATTATAAATA
Source organism: Pinus albicaulis (assembly GCA_034641835.2). Taxonomy (NCBI): domain Eukaryota; kingdom Viridiplantae; phylum Streptophyta; class Pinopsida; order Pinales; family Pinaceae; genus Pinus; species Pinus albicaulis. Next base: position 1,466,698,998 of record CM076584.1, on the reverse strand, counting down.
TAAATAAATTGTTGAAATTATAAATATAAATTGTAAAATTTTAAAAATAAATTAAACAACATTTTTTTTATCTCTTTTTAATAGAAACATGTTTTGCAATTATCTATGAACATTGTTTCATAATTTTTTTAACACAGTTCAACATGCAATTTAAGTAAATTTTTATGATTTAAATTTAAATTTTGAATGTAAAAATGAATTGAACTTATTTAAAAATAAACATTACCAAAATAAGTAAATTTTTATGGTTTAAATTTAAATTTTGAATGTAAAAATAATTTAAGTTATTTAAAAATAAACAACCCCAAAATACGTTTATAGGGAAAAAGAAATGATCATGTTGGATAGATGCAAATCTTTGGATTACAATGTGTCACGGACAAACAATATGCGTGTCCACAAATATGAGCCTTGGGTCCCACGATGATTTTGAAAAATAAAGATTCCGTAACGATCAAGAGACACTTTCCACCACAGATTATATTCAAGATTACTTATAAATATGGGCATGCTGCTCATTCGGATTCACTCAATACTTTCTCTGGTTACTGCAACAAATATAATATACGAGAAGAGAGGTTTTTTATGTTCGTTTCTTGAGCTCAGCTCTACAATTTAATGCCTGGCCTTACTATCAAGTGATATGATCTAGAAATAATTTATTATTCTGATTTCAAGTAGAACAACTGTATTGTTCATTCTAGAATTGATTCAGTCCAAGTTTTAGTCTCGCCATAATGTCTCCCCAAGCTGTTGGAAGTCCATCAATTGATTCAAAAGCCGCAGGCAAGGAGATCCATGAGCAAAAAGACATAGAATCGGCCCACAATCGTTCGTCTTCTTCTCTGAGACGAGCAAGCCAGAAGCAACTGTGCTTGATAGTTAGATACAAATGGCTGAGATTGCTCTTATGTAATCTCTATGAAGTCATTCTGGGAACCAAATTAAGCTTCTTGTTTCCTCTAGTGCCTTTGGCTATTGCAGCAGACAGACTTCAACTAGGAAATGTAAGTAGGATGTATGTCTCTCTCTCTCATATATATATATAACTATCTCTAGATCTCAACAAGTGCAGTGCCTTTTGTTTGCAGGTTTGGGTGTTCATCATAAGTTTGCTTGGTCTAGCACCTCTGGCTGAACGTCTAGGCTTTGTCACCGAGTAAGTGAAAATTTGCATGGTATATATACATAAGTTACGTGTATTCTATACTCTATTTCTGGTCCTACAAGCACACCTTGTACTGCAATTGTTTATACACTTGGAATTATGGTCAGTGACTTCATAAAATATTATGTTTTTGCTGGTTCTACAGTCTGATATTTTGTTGTAAATTGTTGCAGACAAATTTCATTCTACACTGGACCAACAGGTGGGATGTTTATATATATATATGAACTATGTACTCATATTTGTGGATGCCAGATATCAGACTAATTGTTATATTTGAGAAAGTGTTTGACATTTCTAAGTAACTGATGCAATTCTATTGTTCATTATCCTACAGTTGGTGGGCTGCTCAATGCCACTTGTGGAAATGCAACAGAGATGCTCATTGCAGTGTTTGCACTTTGCCATGGCAAGACCAATGTGGTCAAGTATTCTCTGTTGGGGTCTGTTCTTTCCAATCTACTTCTGGTGCTTGGCACATCTCTTTTTTGTGGAGGAATAGCCAACCTGAAAAAAGAACAACGTTTTGACAAGGCAAGTGATATTTTTTTAGTTTTTGTTTAATAACCAAATCAAGTCCGAACTGCTCTAGATATTTATTCATGGAGGGGCTAACCATGGGTGTTATATTGCTATATGATGTAGGTTGTTTCTGGAATAAACTCCAGTCTTCTTATGATGGCTTCACTATGTCTCATGCTACCCTTGGCTCTTAAACAATCTATGGCATATAGTGAAGCAACTGTATCAACATTACAACTATCTAGAGTCAGCAGCATCATCATGCTGATAGCTTATGCTGCATATTTGTTCTTCCAGTTAAGGACACACAGGCAACTGTTTGAAGAAGGCCAGGTACAAATTAATTAATAAATTGTAACTATAACATTGGCAGAAGTCCTGGTGCTTCATTGGCACCATACAATCATTAACATTATACTTGTGTTACAGGAAACAGAAGGTGAAGAAGATGAGGAAGAACCATCCATAGGATGCATAAGTTCTATTGTCTGGCTCTGCACTCTGACTGTTATTATCTCCCTGCTTTCTCAGTATATTGTCGAGACCATTGAGGTGAATATCAATTCCTTTCAAAGGTTAAACTAATTTTACCGAATTTATATTCTACTTGTTCGTTAAGATTGATATTTGGATCAGGACGTGGCGGAATCATGGGAAATATCTGTGAACTTTATCAGTATAATACTGTTACCGATCGTAGGCAATGCAGCCGAGCACGCTGGCGCCGTATTATTCGCTCTAAAAAACAAACTTGTGAGTAGCAAAGTTATAGGCTAAATTATTTTTGTTAGTGGGGTGTGTAATATTAAACAAGTAACCTTAACAACCTGTTAGTGCTGCTTCTTTATTTGTCACATGACAACGATATCATATTTTTTCCATATTTTCCTTAAAGGTTTTAATACATCTCCTTCTGATGCAGGATATATCCTTGGCTGTGGCTATGGGTTCTGCCACACAGATTGCCATGTTTGTGGTATGATCTGCATATAGAGGAATTGATCTTGGTAGTATTAATGTCTTTATTGAACAGATCTTGAATATCAATCACTTGTCTTTGCAGATCCCCTTTATAATTGCTCTAGCCTGGATTATGGGAAAGCCCATGGACTTGGATTTTCATATCCTGGAGACTGTTGCTCTATTTGCCACTGTACTAATAACAGCCTATATCTTACAGGTATGGTCTCGTCACCATTACCATGTGGATGATACCCTATAGCAATGCATATTATGTACGAGAGATTTATTTCCTTCATCGTTTGCCCTTAGTGAAAATATAGGAATATATTCATCTTACCCTTGATTTGTAAAGAATTCTAAGGGTAAGATAGTTGTATGCTTATTTTTTGTTATGGTATTTAAATAATATGTTTACTCTGCTTTTATTTATATCATGTAATTATTTTTTGTACAGGATGGAACATCAAACTACATGAAGGGTTTAGTGCTGCTGCTGTGTTACTTTGTCATTGCATCGTGCTTCTTTCTGTTACAAACACCGCTCACAAAGGGTAGGGATTATGATCAATATCTTAATCAAATGATTTACATTATGTGTTTCTTCATTTCTAATACTATTTATTTAATGCATTATGTGCAGGACATCATCACCACCATCATGCTGTAAACACTCCTGTGCTGGATAAAAGAGTTGTGACAGAAACAACTCCCATGGCTGCTAAACAGGCAAGTTCTATTAATCAAAATATATTCTTAACACTTCGAAACCCATTGCTGATTTGAATAAATACATAATTGCTTAATATGAAATAGAATCCTCATTTCGTCTGTGACATTGGAATTTGCTCGCTAATATTTTGCAAATGTGTGTTTTACAGTTCTAGAAACTGATGACACAGGAACTTGGCATATGGTTCTGGCAAATGGGCATCGTTTTCATGCGTGTGGAATGAGGAATCCTCTCTTTTTCGTACTGAGAAGTTTTCTGAGTATTTCAATAAAGCAATCCAAAGTATTCTTTTTATTAAAAAACTAGTCTTGTCAGATTATGTACAGAGCAACTTTGTGGTTTGTTCTTTGTATAGTCATGGCTCCGACAAACCCATGATGCTCACCCTTTCGGCGGAAAAAAATAAAAGATGCTGTCTTATTGTTCGTTCTGTTGTTTTTGTTTGTCCGTTTGTCCATAATTATATATATAAATATATTAGCAATTGCTTTTGAAAGTGCAAAAATACACTAAAAGGAATAGAACATGTTTATGATTTTATTGTAAAAAATGTTGCAACAAAAGAAAGATAATAATCTAAAAGGTGGAGGATGGAGGGGAGGAAATGTGTTTAGGCTCACATTAGTCTCACACACTTGTGCTGATGCCTATCTAACAAATGTTGCTAAAATCATGGCTAAATCATTTTTTCCAATCATACCACTATGTCAAAATCTCATGGGTGGTGACGAGAAACATAACCATAAGTCTTGGTGGGCACTGACCCACAAAAAATGTAATTGTATAGAGGAACTGACTAAAGAGAGTGTGTGTTGATAATGGGAGTGTCTTTCACTCCAGTGACCTTCACATTCCAGGATATTCTGCAATCAACATAAAGAAGGGGGTTTGTTTTTAGAATTTTAGCTATCTCCTTTTAAAAATTTCAAATTAATTCGGAGTCACTTTCATGGACCCATTACTTCTAGTTTTAAATTTAAATTTAAATTTTCTCTAGCAAAAATTTGTTAGAATTGCAAATTTATGTGGCTTAGTTTACACAATCCAAGTGTCCATTCAAAAATACAATTTTTTATCCCCGATCGGGATGCCGCGCAGGAGAAAGGAATTGTGAGGTGTCATGCACTGCTTTGCACCACACGATCACCACCAGAGAATAAAGCCATCAGCCGTCAGCAGGCCGGAGAAGCAATACAACACCACGCTAGCTATTATGACTACCAGGGATTTCGGTGATGGCCAACTAACACTGTCAGAAAAATATGGGAAACATCATCGTTGGGTGAAAGGGGTTATGAACGGAGAGGTAAGGAAAAGCGGCATTGTTTCCCAGTTGAATGTTGAGGCCAGTGGTGCAGGGGCAATGCGGAAGAAGAAGTTTGGAGCTACGCGTCGACAACAACTCACCTGGTATGTGATACCTCTCCTAACAATGGACGTCTCATGCTTTGAATTTTGTTGCGCCTTACTCTGTTTTTTATGAAGGTTTGCAACTCTCTGTGGGCTTGCATGCCTTTAGATTTAACAGTCATACCTTGAATGAGATCTATGGTGATAGTTTTTTCTTGAATTGTGGTCATATTGTCTGCATAGCCTTCCCTGGGGTTATAAGTATCATTGCTTTCTTGTCGATTAGTTTTTTTCCGGTTTTGTCAGTATTAGCTCTCGGGGCTCTGTTAATTTCAGTTTTAAATTACTGTCCTACACCAGCCATATGGTAGGAAATTATTCCCAAAGGTATGAATTAGCTTGTATGTCCTTCATTGACAATATTTCCATCGGTGCTTGCTGTCACCCTGTTTCCGGCTTTGTTCTCCCATAATCTCTCAGTCTTATTATTGGTTTCCTGTTGGGGCTCGGGGTAATTCTGCGTAACCTACGATTGCAGCATAATTATGCCAATTCAAACTTGGATAATAGTCTCTGCAAGAAGATTTATTGGGATATAAGCCAGTCTAGTTCGCAACCGTGGTTGCATAGTCGCATGGTGGTTCTAATTTGGGTGTCAAATTTTGTCAACTTTTCTTTCTCCATGTCTGAGTCTAAGTGTCGATGTGTGGCCATGCACATGCACCCTAACCAAAGCAGGGAGACTGTAGATGGGTTTTAATTTATTCATTTCCAGAAGGCAACACCCGCTACTATGGGTCCTTTTCATTGTTGCTTATACTAAACATGTATTGACTCTTTGTTACGGTACACAAGCCCCTATAATTTTTTTATAGGTGTTCTTCAAGTACTTGTCAAGATTGTGATACAACACTGCCAGTGGATACACAGTTGGGTTCCAGTGCAGATAAATATGGTTAAAATGGCTAAAAAAGAGGACAAAGGGAAGGGGAAACGAAAGAAATCTCATTCCACTATTAGACTAGGAAAAAGAGGAAGAAAATAAAAAAATGAGGTCATGGAAACCCTCTTTGATGCATACTCTCTAGGTAATCCTCCGCAGGTCAAGAATATGATTGCTAGTTGTGAAAGAGACAGTAACACTAAAGAGGAAAGAAAAATGCAAGAGGAGAAAATGGAGTTCATTAAAGACCCTGGCAATACTAGAGGAAGATTGTTCTTCTTCCACCAATCCATTCACACTTACTGGACAATAAAATTTGTTCTGGCCAAGGTGCTTATGAGTATTCAGGAAATAGGAGGCAACCCAAAGGTTGCCTTTGTTCTGCAGGACATTAAAAGAGAGATTCAAGAAATCTGGGTATCACAACAACATGGATCAGTTCATCTTGGACGTATAGATCATCAGTTGCAGAACATGCAGTAGGTGGATATGCCCAGGTTAAGCGTTAAAGATCCGGCTTCAATAGAATCCTCAGATGAATGACACAGTATTTCCTTTCTTTTTAGTATATGTATTTTGTGGCTAGAATTTACTTTTTATAGTCTCAGTATGTTAGAGAAAGAAATCTAGATATAGTTGCTAGTAAAAGACTAAAGTTGTTTCAATACTGGATGGCTTTTAATGCTTTAAGGTGGCCAACAGACCTGGTTTCCTTCAAGCAGGTTGAGGCCATCAAGTTTTGGCATGTAGAACCTACTCTTTTTTTATAAATAGAAAATAGAAAGACCATGTTAAACTTACAAAAGAAAATACAATTTTTAAAATGAGAAGTTACACATGCTATATGCATAAATAGAACCAATATAGATCCATTTTGAAGAGGATTAAATCTCTTCACATGCATTATTTTTTTCAAGTTTTTTTTTTTTTTTTTTTTTACATAATTTTAATGTTATAAGTGAGTTGAATGTAGTTATACATAAAAAAAAAAAAAAATTAAAAAACATAAAATTACAATTTGACTAAATAATAGAACATGTTTTTAAATTAAATTTATTTATAATAAAAAATATATTTAAAAAACATAAAATCACAATTTAAGGATAAGTTTCACAAGTGTAATTGGGATAAGGAGCCAGTGAGAAAGAAAAAATACTATATTGAAGAGTTTAATCCCACTCATAATCATCAACAAAAATGGTACATATGGACCAATATTTCTTGCAGAGCCAAAAATTTTATTGCTGAGCTAAGGACTAATTCTGAAACAGGACCTTGGAAAAGGCCAAAATAACTATGGGAAGAAAGAGTATGCATTTTTTGCTCTCCTGGAAAAGTGGAAACAAAATAACATTTCATTTTAGAATGTGAGGCCTTCAAAGAGAAGAGCGAAAGCCATGTAGATATTCTAGTAGTACTTTATTAAGGGAGTGGTTTGTCTAGAAGCTTGAAGTGTTTATTGTGAGGGTCGAATACAAGAACCATATGGAGAATTAACCTTGTAAACGTTAAAATAATTTCTTTCTTTATTTCTTACTTCTTTCTTTATTTCTTACCCACGGCTGCCTTTCCACAACTTTATTTATTTCTCATATTTCCAAAAGTACACATGGAGAATTAACCTTGTGGAAAGTGCTCACTGTTTCCTTTGCACATCTTTATTTCTTTCTCATCTTTTCAAAAGTATGCAGGATTCTGCAAATTGCACACCTTTATTTCTTTTTCATCTTTTCAAAAGTATGCATGGTTTTGATCTTTGCATAGCTAGTGTGGGTCCCAGAATAACAAGTCACTATGTAAGTTAATCGTGGTTAAAAAGTCTTTATGTCAACCATGATCATTCCTAAACCAAAAAATACCCAATTATGTCTTAGGTTGAACACTATTTAAGGTAGGACTTTATCATAATTAGTTAAAGCAATTTTGTGTGAGATTTATATTAAGAATCCCCAAAGACCTAATTTCAATAAGAATACCATTTTTTTTTAAATTTTCTCTTGTATAAAAAAATTGGTTAGATTATGATCTAGTTGGAAATTGGTTGAAAAAAATCAAAATTAAACCCATTTAATTTTTTCAATTAAACATTTTATATTATTCTACCTAAAAACTCTCTAAGCCCTTAAAGGAAATATTTAAAAATATATAATTTAATGTAAATCTTATTATATTTATTAATATGCTAGCATCAAGAATAGTGTAAAAAGTCATGCCTAAAATGGTTTGTTTAAATCAAATTTAATTTAAGGTGTCTGTTTCCTTGTATTGGGAGGCACTACATCATAGATATCTTGAATTTTGAACTTGAAGCTCCATAACTATATCCTAAAAATTAATATATTTAGTTTTTATTTATGAGCTCCATAACGGCATCCTAAAAATGAATATATATAGTTTTTATTTCTGATATATAAATAAATAGTAGACTACACATTACACGAATTAGAATCAAGCTATGCAAAACCCTTGTACCTTTACTAGTTTCAAGAAGAAGATAGTTCATTATATTTTAATAAAATAAGAACGATTTTCTTGTAAAAGTTTGTATGAGGTCCATGACTCTCTTTTTTTAAATAATGTTAATTAAAAGTGAATTTGATTAACGGGAACTTTTTATAAATAACTTAAAAGTACTTATATTTAAAAAATAAAATAAGTATAATATATTTTTATAAATGGAAATATTTATTTTAAATGAAAGTGACTTATTTAATTGATGTGATAATTTTCCCATCACTTGAATGTTAACATTGTTATTAATTTTGTTACTATGCTTTATTTTTCTTTAATAATGGGTGAGTAAACATTTTCTCCATTTTAAATTTGAAACAGTAAGTAAGCACTCCTCAATATTTATTTGAAGGAGTACCTACTAAGTATATCTTTAATAATGAGTGAGTAAACATTTTCTCAATTTTTAATTTGAAACAATAAGAAAACACTCCTCACTCTTTATATGAAGGAGTACCTACTTAGATTGAAAAATTTTCACATTATTGAATTGTTTATTTTACATATATTTGTTTTGTATATGGAATGGAGAAATTATAAATCTCAATTTCATATTAGCAAAGTATAAATATAAAAGAGAGAAATTTAATATATATATATATATATATATATATATATATATATATATATTAAATTTCTCTCTCTATATATATAACTGTGTTTTTTTGGTAAAATGTTATAGGTTCAAATTCAAAGAGGATTAAACTATATATATCTTTATAAAATTTAAATGAATTAATTTCATTTATCAATTTAATAGCTAATTTGGCCATAATATTACAATTAAATTATCATTGTTATTATTATTCCTTTTCAAAAACATTAAAAATAAATAAATAAAAAACTTAATTTTAATTTAGATATTAAAAATTAATTAAATATAATACTAACAAAAAATATTTCCAAACATATATAAAAAGAAGCTCCTTTTTGAAACTTTAGTCACTCCTGTTATCTTGTATGGATGTGAGGTTTGGGGTTGCAACATCTCTAGAGAATCCTTGAGAAAGATTGAGAAAATCCAGAAGCATTTTATAAGGTATAACCTCAAAATTAAAAGAAATACACCCTATCCTATTCTCCTTATAGAAGTGGGTATTTCCCCTATCTAGAGCCTAGTTATGACTAGGCTCTTGTTGTACAAGCACAAAATCAATAACATGGGAGACCATAGACTTCCTAAACTAGCTTTAAATTCTAGCCAAAACCACCTAAGACTCAAGCGAGGTTGGTATAAAGATCAAAAGGCCCCGTTAAACCATTGGGATATCCAAGAAAATATTGCATTGCAAAATATTAATAACATTAAAAATATTGTCACTTCTAAGTTTAAAGAGAAAATGTGGCGTGAGAAAGATTTAGAGGCTAAAAGAAACTTAAGATATTATAAGGAGATCATCAAACCTACTCTAGAAGATCAAAATTATCTCTATATTTTAACTAGCTCAAAGAAAAAAAAATAATATAGCTAAGATAAGAACGAACTCTCATGAGCTCCATAGTGAAATAGGTCATTGGGCAGTTCCTAAAACACCATGGGTGGAGAGGATCTGCCATCTCTGTGAGAATATGAACATTGAGGATGAAAATAAGTTCCTCTTCGAGTTCCCTACATACACCCACATTAGATCTTAGTTTCATAATCTTTGTTACAATATCGACCTTCCTAGCCTTTTAACATGTCAAAATAATAGAGAGCTAGGGAGTACTCTTCTCTCCAAGCTCTTTGAGAATATGAGTACAATTTTAAAACAAACTAAATAATTCACTTCCTTAGGTCCAATAGACCAAATTTTGGTCTCAATGGATGTTAACCACCATCATCATAATACCAAGATTGAAAAGCACGAGTTTCATGCAAGATCAAGATAGAAAGACAAGTTTGTTGGAAAAAACAAATAAAAGTGAATCCAATAAACAATTTATATATAACAAAGATTGTTAGACATTGCATTTGTCCATTTCTTTATTTTTTGCTATTATAAATTCTACTAAGTCCACGGGTTGAAATTTTTATTAGTAAAATTTACACGTCATCATTAAGTCTTTTAGGGCTAAAATTTAAATTTCAGACATGAATTTTTGAATTATAAATTTTAAAATTTAGCCATAAATTTAAATTTCATTGTACATGAATCTTTAAATTATAAATTTTAATATTTAACCCTGAAAATATTAAAATATTAATTTATTTTTAAATTAAATATTTAAAAGTGTAGGGTCAATACAAATTTATTATAAATTTATTTTAAATTATTAGTAGTTATAAAAAAATTAATATATAAGTTAAACAAATTTACATTTTAAAAAATATGGAATATAATTTTTAACATTCACCTTTTTCATTTCAGTCCTTATTCTATTTAAATTGATGATGCACTGGCCCAACCTTCCAACAATCCCATCGCTGAAAAGACAATGCCAAGAAGCTAATGCTAACATATTCCCATAGCTTTCTCTGATGCCTTTCAATGCATCACATTCCAAAATGAAATGTTTTTTTTATTCCACTACCCTAGACGTGAAAAATGTAAACACTCATTCTTCCCAAGCTTCTTTAGGCCTTTTCCACCGTCCTGTTTCACGCAGAAGACAATGTGAGTTGGTTCTTATTTTCCGTATAAATGAAGCAAGGTCGACATTTTACCAACAATGTGGATAAGAAAGTGGTTTAAATATAATCTCATCGTGTGATGGAAAAAATTCATATGAAAATTGTTTGTGGATTTGAATAAGAATACAAAATTTATATTCGATTTATCCATTTTAATCTAATTTTCTAATTATTTATATGGATAGTAAAATGTTAATCAATTTTTTTTTTGAAAAAGTAACTGTTAGGGTCCTATAGTAATAGGGTTCATAATTTTTTAATTGACTTTGATAGTCTTGTAAATATGTACATACCTTGCTTTCTGCAAGTTGTTTTCCCATATTTTGAAAATGAAAAATAATAAAAATGAAAAGAGGGTAAAAGTCCTAAAAGAAATATCAAAGGACTTAGAAAAAGATAGACCCCAAAAGAAAAAAGAAAAGAATAAAACTTGAAAGTGAGCAAGTCAAAATGCCACTACTATTTATTTTTTACTGCAAGAATAATGATTATGAGTAGATTGTCAATAAATGCCATAATCCATGATCAGTTAAACAATTTAATCTTAACTTTTCATGCTTTGAATTTCATGTTTTAGATAAAGAATAAAGATATGTCAAACAACATAAACTTGAAGATAAAATAGAGAATAAATGAGGAGCTCAAAAGTTTAATCTGAGCCCTGGGATGAAATAAGGTTAGACTTAGATAGTTTTTATTCTTTAAAAGAAAATTGATTCAGGGTTGCAAGCCTAAATGCACCCATAAAAATGAAGTAAAAAATGTTAGAAATAATGATGGGTAGGTAGAAAGCAGTTATTCAAGCATGTAATAAAGCATCATCGGGCAAAAATTACTAATTTCCCCTCCCCCACAATGATTCAGTATTCTAAACCTTCAGTTAAAAAGGTTCAGAGCATTTCTCTGACTTTTGTTGGGACCGGACCCAAGGCTCGATAACTGATTGGTTAAAAATATTGAATTCCTACACAAAACCCATATTCATCAACATTTACCCTTCATACAGAATCATGATCCCTTTTTCCTAAAATAAAAACCCATTTTTACTTGGAAAAAGTAAAAACCCTAAATAACTAATTTCATTTCATTCCAAAATAAAAAACCCATAAAATGCATTTTACACTAAGTTAAAGTGTGAAAAATACAAAAGGGACAACTATGCTTTATTTACACTTTACTTAGTGATAAAACATGTATTTTTCATTCATTACATACATTATCCCTTTTTCATATTAATTTCTAACTTATTTTATTAAATCCATAGATTATACCCTCCCCTATAGTATAAAACCATTTTTATATTAAATAACCCATAAAACCCATTATTTAATGTTTAAACCAATGTTATTATATCGCACGTGATGAAATAATCTCTGCCCTTATTCCCATTGGTTTAAACTTATCAATAATATATAATCCCTGCCCCCTATGGTTATTAAACAATTTTCAAACGTTTAATAACTATATAATAAACCTGTGCCCATGTTGAAAAATATGTTAAATGTTTCAATTGGAAACATATAAATCTTACCCCTACACGCCCCACCTATCATATAAGCCTAAGGTTTAAATTTTAATAAATACATATTATAAAGTTTATAACCAATCCCGTGGCATATATTAGACCTTGGACCCCACTCCTAAATCTCGATGCATCTTTTGTGATAATCTTGATCATTCACATAAACCTCCCACGATCCGACGACTAATAAACCAAATTGCAAATAAAGTTGTATGTGTTAAACCTTTTCATTTCCACGTAAAATAAGCAGTTTTATGGTTTTCTCTCTCCTTGATGTGGCATATTTTTACTGGATCGAATTCGATCCGTCTAAAACCACTTACCACTTAAGTGGCGCATGATAACCACCAGCTTTTTTTTTCTTATGGAACCTGAAAAACCACCATTCTACCTGATTTGACTGCCATTGATTACATGTGAAATTAAACCTAATTTGCCTAATAAACCTTGAAAATGCATTGTTTATCCCTTCTTTCTAAGTGTATCCACTGTATGTGCTATTCCGACTCTAAAAACAGGTATTTTCCACCATTTTATTTCCTAGAAACTGAAAATTTCTGCCTGTACCTATTGAAGATTTTCGAGGAGCTTTGAATTGCTCCAGAGATCAAAAAAGATACCATAGAATCTGTTCAAAAACCTTCAGAGACATCCTCAAATCCCTATACTTGCATATAACAAGTATTTCTCCAAAATTCGAGCCTGTTATCAGTTTTAAAAGACCTTTAATGAAAAATTTGAGTCATAGTTTTTTTTTTGTAAAGTTAAGCAGATTTAAATTAATTTTGTTGGATAAAAATACAGAGTTTCCGGGGAGTCAAATTGACCTCCCTGAATTGGTTTTGCTACATGTCCTTGGCATCGCATCCAATGGATGCATTTGGCTAAAGATAGCTGTCGCTGGCCAATAGAATTTTCCTTGGGGCTCGAGGTGATCTAGCGCGTCCAGTAAGTCCAGTCAACACAGAGTTGTGCTGCTTGAAGAGTGTGAGCGAGCATTCTTCCATGCGGCTTGAGTTTTCCCGAGCCTGGTGGCTAAGTTCTCCCTTGGACGTGTCATGGATCCTACAGTGATTGAGTTTGACATACATTTCCTGTGGCGAAAACCCTTAAGTACCTTGTGGCTTAGGCCTATGTTTGCAGATCCGATTGTTGGAATTTGTTGCAGTTGGCTTTGAGTTCTCCCTCCACCTGATCTTGCCAGAGACTGTGGTACTCTGCCAGATTGGAATCGATCCCTGAATTTGCCAATGCATCAGCCAACTTATTTGCTTTCCTGCAAACTGCTTGGAAAGTGATCCCTTGAATGTTGCAGAGTTGGCCTTGGAGGTCCTTCAGAATTGCCGATAGTCTCCAAATTGGGGTCACCTTGTGCACCTGCACACCCATATGGAGTTTCCTGATCAGCCTTATTATGATCTCTGAGTCGCCTTCCACTATCAGAGGTTGGAGTCTGTAGCACCCAGCCAGAGTGAGGCCGTGGATAAGAGTGATTAGTTCTGCAGTGTTGTTGGTGTTCACTCCGAGATTGCCATGATAGATGAGATGAATTGCGCCTGTGTGATCCCTTACTGCTCCCCCATAGCCTGCCATGCTCGGGTTTTGTTTTGAAGCCCCGTGGAAATTGAGTTTGAAAGTGTTAAAAGGGGGCAGAGTCCATTTGTCCTGCGTTGTTCCTATTGAGGTTTGGTTCCTTCCAGCAGGGTTGGTCCTTGTTTGAAGATTTAGGATCCGTATAATTCTTGCCTCATTTGGAGATGTGTTGCCCTCGATTTGCAGTATGCCCATGGCATTTATCGTTTCTGTGATGAGCTGTCGAACTTTCCCTGTCAACACGTTTACTGCCATTACTGAGTTTTGAATATTCTCGCGTTTCGCTCTTTCCACAGGGTCCAAACTATTACTCCCGGAATTAGATTCCAGGCACTGTTGACCAGGGGATTTGAGGATATGGAAGATATCCACTTGCTTAGTGAGAGTTGGATGGAGTTTCTGTCTCTATCAGATTGTCGAAAGACCATGGCCATGTCATCCCATAGAGAGCAAGCCGTGGGACAGGTATTGAGTATGTGATTGAGCGTTTCCGGATCATTTTCGCAGAGCATACATCGAGAAGGGCCTACGAAGCCTCGTTTCTGAAGATTGTCCCAAGTGAGTGCCTTGTTATGCAGGACCAACCAGGAGAATAGTGTGATTTTTGGCCATGTTCCTCTGTTCCGAAGGGTTTGCCATTTGTGGTTTGGTTGCTGATCCGAGGAGGCCGCCAAGAGCTGATATGCTTCTTTGAGGTTGAACGTCCCTTTGGGTTTACTTCCCCATCTCAGGATGTCCTCTTTGTTGGATCTTAGGATTCTTCTTTTGTCCAAGTCTTGTATAAAATGGTCTACATTCCTTGGGCCTGCTTGGGTATGCCATTGTTCTCTAGATATCCATTTTTTCCATATGGTTGCCTCGCTTGCCGGTTGCCAGTAGTCTGCTACCGTAATCTTGCCTTCCTCCTGCATAGATCTTTTAAGAGTGTTCCAGTCTGGGTGTTCCAGGGGTGGAAGTTGTTGCCAGGCATCTTCCCAAAATAGGGTTGTGTTGCCTTGGTGCACTTCCCAAAAGCTATGCTGCTGAACAATATGTCTATTTTCCCATGCTTTGTTCCAGATGGGGGACCCTTGGGTGGTGCCTGTAAGCCTGATGAGGTCTTTGTCTCTGATTTGGGTTGTATACTTCACTTTCCACATGGAGCCCCAGAGGGAGTTAGGATTTTCAACCCATCTCCACCAGATTTTTGCTGCTACGGCCTTGCTTAATATCTCGGGGTCTCTGAGGCCCAAACCTCCCTCCATTTTTGGTTTGCAGATATCTGTCCATTTGAGGAGGGCCCATTTGGATTTCTTAGAGGGTCCATTCCAGAGGAAGGAGTGTTGAATTCTACAGATGGTCTTATAAACCACCTTAGGGGCTGCAAGTGCTGAGAACATGTAAGCTGGCATGGTTTGGAGAACACACTTGACCAATATCAGTCTGCTGGCCATGTTTAAGACCCGATGGGTCCAGCTGCTTAGCCTGGCTTTCATTTTGTTGAGGAGGGCTTCCCAATTGACTGATTTTTAGGCATATTCCGAGAGCGGTATACCAAGGTATTTGGTTGGAAGGGACTTCTTTTGAATATTTAGAATTCTGCTGAGATTTCTCTGCATAGGAATGGTTGTGTTGAAGAAACAAAGTTTGGATTTGGTTAGATTAATTTCCATACCTGAGGCCTCCAAGAAAGTCTTTAACACTTTGCTGATGGTTCGAGCTTCCTTCACTGTGGGGGCGCCCATGAGCATTGTATCGTCTACAAATTGCTGATGCATTACAGTGGGTCCTTGGTGTACCGGTTTGATGCCTTTGAGTTGGTTCTGTTGTTTTTCCTTGGCTAAATATCTTCCCAGCCCTTCTGCCATTATGATGAAGAGGAAAGGAGACAGGGGATCTCCTTGTCTTATACCTCTGGATGGACTGAAGGGTTGAAGGGGTCCTCCATTCAACAGAATTGAAAAGAAATCACCTGAGACCAATTCCATTATCCAATTTGTCCATTGCTGACTAAATCCAAAAGCTTGGAGGATTTCTCTCATATATTGCCAGTTGATTCTATCAAAGCACTTGGACAGGTCAAGTTGGATTAACATGCCTGGAGTTCTGTTTGTTTTGAGAGAGTGCAATACTTCCTGGGTGAGGATTATGCTGTCAGTGATCTGCCTACCTTCTACGTAGCCAGTTTTCTCCTAAGAAATGATTGAGGGGAGGACAGATTTAAGTCTTCCAGCCATTAGTTTGGAAAGGATTTTATAAAGGACATTGCAAAGGGCTATGGGGTGAAACTTGTCAGGGGAGTCAGCCTGGTTCGATTTGGGAATTAAGGTGAGGAAAGAGGCATTGATGGCAGGTTAGAATTTCTTGGTTCTGTGAAAGATTCTTACTAGGATGAGAAGGTCAGCTTTAATAATGGGCCAGCAAGCCTTACAAAATTCTATTGTAAATCCATCAGGTCCGGGGGCCTTGTTCGTGGCCATGGTGAAGAATTTTTCTTCAATCTCCTGCTCAGTAAAATCTCTTAGAAGGAGGGCGCTTTGATCCTCTGTAACTAAGCTGGGAATGGCCGCAATTATTTCATTTAAGGCTTGGGAGCGATCATGCATGGGCTCGCTGAGAAGAGAGGTGAAATAAGAGTTGATTTCAGATCTGATATGCTCCCTTGAATAGACTTGATTGCCGTCAGCCTTTTTGAGGGAGAGGATGCGATTGAAATCTCTATGCTGGATGGTTGACTTGTGAAAGAAACTGGTGTTGCGTTCGCCCTATTTTAACCATTGCACCCTTGATTTCTGTCTCCACAGTAGCTCTTCCTGTTTTAATCGATCTTTCCATTGCCTTTGCAGATTCGATTCTTGAGCTTTCCGTTCATCATTGGGCCCTTCTTTGATCAATGTTAGCTGGCGGTTCGCCATTTTTTCCTCAAGATCTTTTTTGGCTTGAAATATGTCGCCAAAGGTGTTTGTGTTCCATTGTTTGAGGTTAATCTTTATAGTTTTGAGCTTCTGCTGGAATATGTACATGATGTTGTCACTCCTTATGGTAGCTTGAGTCCACCAGTTTTGTATGTTCTACATGAATGATGGGTGCTCTGTCCAGAAGGCTTCGAATCTGAATGGTCTATTGGGGGATTTATCCAAATTTTTTAAGTGGATCTGCACTGGCCAGTGATCAGATCCTCCAATGGGCAGATTGCTGGCCTCCATGTCGATATTTTGCAGCAGAATGGATTCCGACATGAGGAACCTATCGAGCCTTGATGCTATCTGTCGGTTTCCTCCTTACTTATTGTTCCAGGTGTGCAGACCATTGACTTTAGGGATGTCAATGAGTTTGGATTCAACAATGAAGGTGTTGAATGCTTCCGAGTCCTTATCCAGTCTTCGTAAACCTCCCTTTTTCTCTACTAGATTGGTAATCATATTGTAGTCTCCTCCTAAAATCCAGTGATTTGCCCCATGGTGTTGTCTGACTTCGTCTAGGTCTAGCAGCATCTCCAGCTTTTCCTGAAGTCGTTGGGGTCCATATACATTGGTAATGTAGATCGATTGCCCTGATTCTGGCATGTTGAGAATTACTGATAGTGAGTGCTTGGTGGACAGAGCATTCTGCAAGAAGAATTTGCTTTTGTTCCAGAACGTGATCAACCCTCCTGCTTGCCCAATTGCATCTATGCTTATGCATTGATGACTGTTGGAAACGAGCTTTTTGAGTGTTTCTATTCCCTTGGGAGATCATTTGGATTCTTGCAGGAGTACAATGTCTAGGTGCCGTGAGAATAGGCGGTTTTTCAGGATCTATCTTTTGGTGGTGTTGTTGAGCCCCCTTATGTTACAGGTTGTGATTTTCATTGAGCTATCTTTGGAGCAGAAAGGACCAATGCCCTGATTTTTCCTTCATTTATTAGGCTTCTGCCTAGCTCTTGTATTTGCTATCTTGTGGATTTGCGCCCTCTTTTTCTGCCTGGTCCTTGTGGTTTGTATTGATCCAGATCCAGGTTGGCTTGAATGCCTTTTTGGCTGCTATTTCCCCATTTCCTTTTGGTTGCATTCTGGTTGATGTATTCCAGTTGCAAGTAGGCCATTTCTATCTTCTCCAAATGTTCTTGGGGAATGGAATCGACTCCCAATTTGGACCATTTCTCATTGACCCTTTGAAGATCTAGATCGCCAAGGATCTCCTCCAAAGGATTGTTTGAAGTGGTTGTGGAGGGTTGATCTGGTTGCATTTCTGTGAATTGATGGGTTTGCATTGAGGTGTGGCTAGTGTTATTCTGGATAAGAGAGGAGTCTTGTTGGTGTTGCGGTGCCTGGGCATGGATTGAGTCAGAGTTTGTGCTTGGAGTGTTGGTGGTAGGCAGGGGTTGACTTGGAACTTTTGGATCATGATCAGTGGGGGCCTGAGGGACTGAAGGGTGCTCCGATGAATCAAGATTGCTCAGAATTTCAAAGCTATTTTGCTGGGTGGAGGCCTTATCAGTGGGGGTAGTGTTGGTGGGGGGTTTGGGAGCCTTTTTTCTTTTCTTCCCTTTGTTCTTTCTTGAAGCGGAGGTGAATCCAGGTGTAGGAGTATCCACCTGTTCCTGTTGTGCCTGAGGCTGTGGTTGGTTGGTCGGGCATCCATGACTGAGATGTCCATGATGTCGGCATGTTCGGCATATGAATGGGATATTTTCATAATCAATGGTTTGCTTCCATTCCACTCCTCTATGGATCAGCTCCATATGGCCTGGGAGGGGTCCTGAAATATCCAAGTAAACACAGATTCTAGCATAAGCTGTGTACTTACCTTGTGATGTGAGATCTGAGGCTTTGATGAAGACTCCCAGCTGGTTTCCTATGGCCTCCAAGATTCTCTTGTTCCAGTAATCCACAGGCAGAGAGTGAAGGCGAATCCACACTGGAACATTTTTGAAATCTTCCTGTTCTAGGGCAAAGTTTGGCCTCCAGTACGTGATGTATAATCCTGCAGAGTTGTGGAAGTACGGGCCTCCTTTGAAGATGCGACCTCTGTCGTCCCTGTGAGCGAATATGACAGTGAAGAAGCTCCTCGATCCTAGCTAAAGATCATAGTCCCCTTTGGGTTTCCATTTCTGGTTTATCCACCAGCAGAGAGCCTTTTCGTTAAGGTGAGCCCCCATGAATCTGCAGATCAGGGCATGCTTACTCATGTGGTCTCTATATTCGTCTATCCATGGATCCTCAATGATTAGTCTTGGTATTTTATTCTAGATGGGTTTGCATGGGGATGGTTCTTGCGTGCTGTATTGGTTTGGATTGTGCCCCACAGACGCAGATTCTTTTGGCACCGATTCGTGGTTGTTTCCCTCATATCTAGAGCTGGATGGGAAGTTGGAGGTATCCGAAGGGATGCTGCTGAAAATGAATGGCGTGAAAGAAGTGGGGGTCGAACCCCCCCCAGAGTTGTTCATGAGGCGGATCAGGTAAGAGTGTCATTGCAGATCTGTCTTGCGCTGCTTGGATTTGCTGGCAGGCCTGTAGAGCCGAGGTCAGGGTTCTGCAAAGTTTCAATTCACTCTTCGCTCCTCAGAAGCCCACGCTCGCTCCTCATCAAACCTTCCTTGGCTGTGTTTAAATCATTGTTATTAAATTTGAGTCATAGTTAAATTCATCAAAACAAGCCTATTAAAAATCCAAAAAACAGGCCAAACCCTCTCAAAATCTCTGAAAAAACCTTGTTTTATGATGCGCACTATTTTGAATGAAAAACTTGAGTTTATATAGTTTTTAAAAACTGTTTAAAACTCCAATTCAGCCCAAAAATCCTCTGAGGGTAGCCAAACCATCTGTGCCTAATTTCAAAATATTCTCGTTCATGTTATCCATTGAATAACTCAGGAAACCATTGTTTCTTGTTTATAACCAGTAAAGGTATGTAAACCAAGTTGAGAGTCCAAAATTGAAAAGATAAAATCTAATAAAAGACCATATTCTACCCGTTTTAATCCAAGAAACCTTTGTCAGAGTAAAAAATACTTATGCAAATTGTTTAATCCGTTGGGAAAAATATCGAGAAGGGGGGGTGAATCAGTATTTACTGCATATTCAAAACTTTCACTTTTTCCTGCTTCTAAAATGCATACGCTACTTTCCTGAACCAGACTTGCGTATATACGCGGATACCCTTTACGAAACTCGCGTATACACAGATATCTATTTATGTCATTAAATCTTCACTTAAACCCTTCCATCATTTATTCATCAGATATTCAATAAGTAGTAAACATGTGCAGTAAGAACAGAATAAACCATCACACAAAGCATCACACATGAACACCAGGATTTTTAGGTGGAAACCCAAATCGGGAGAAAACCACCGCTGCAGTTGCTCAGCCTTCAATATTTTATTATAGAGAAAAGATCTTACAACATATGTGCTGGCGCAGACTTGACCAGCACGCAGGCACCCACCTGCGCTCGTTTACCAGCCTCTCCTGGAAGGGAGCTCCAACCCCCTGACTCGTTTACCAGCCTCTCCTGGAAGGGAGCTACGACCCCCCGATCTCGTTTACCAGCCTCACCGGGAAGGGAGCTACGACCCCCTGACTGAAGGCTACAACCCTCAGCACCACCTTGGACCACGTTTCATCAATTTTCACACTGGATCCAACAACTTCAATAGAACGACACTTGCAGGTCACGTTTCACACTGGACCCTTTCCATAGTTTTAAGCACAAACATACATCACTAACAGATACTTATCAACATAGATCGTATAGCGTAAATACCAAAGACATCGCATCGTATATTTCTTGATACCGCTTCAAAGAAACTCCCAGTTTGCATATGCGCTTACCTTTACTTCTATTTCGCTGTGACATGCGCTACCTCTTGCCCACACAAACAAGCATATACCTCAGTATTTCATTGCGCATACGCTATTTCTCACTTCCTGGCTGCCAGAGAGACGCTTCCTCCGTTTACTCTAAGTAGCGTAGATCTTCAATCATTATAGAGCAAGATAGATCGATATCTGGCTCGTATCCACCTTCGTACGACACTGGCCTAGATGCTCGCCTCATCACAGATCTAAGCCTTCCATAATCAGATCTAGCAAATACAAGAGCAATTCAGATCTAGATCCCCTTCTTCATCATTGGTGCATCATTCATTCAGATTTATCATTCAAGTGTAACCCTTTCCATTCAGATATACTTCAGAGAGAAGTATTCATTCAAGCTCAGACATCTTGCACCCACACTCATGTTTTGCACAATGAATTTCTTCTCCTTATATAGGTTTTTCCTTTTTCAATACCATGAGCCCCTTTTTCAATACCATGGGCCTAAACAATACCATGAGCCCAAAACTACCAGGACGGGGTCAACTAGGCGGATCATTACCCAATACAATGGGTCAATACCATGGTGGTTACCCTTGGTTTTGCACTTTTTGAGCGCTTTAGCCCATACGCGATTTGGCACGTTTTTTTCCGCGTGCATACGCGACTTCCCCTAGACAAATCCGCGTATACATAGAGACATACTCTTTTTATCATCTTTTGAGCACATTCTGAATTCCTTTCATCGCTTTCTTCTGCTCACATCATCAGAGATACATCTGTACTTCATCAACATATTCTATCAAGCACAACTTCATCAAGTAAGTTGTCATCATCTTCATCGTGTGGGTTGCTCTTCAAGGACAACACTTAGCATTATATTGTCAACAAACATTATATCATATCAGATTTACATCATTTACTAAGTCCATCAAGTCAAGCATAACTTCATCAGGTGGTTTGCCATCAAGGATAACACATGTCAACAGTCGCATGTCTTCATCTTCATTTAGTGGGTTGCCATCAAGGACAACACTCTGCATCATATTTCCAACAATCTCCCCCTTTGGACTTGATGGCAACCATGATGGTGTTTGGTTACCACAACAGATAGATACATTAAGACACCATGTCACTCTCCCAAATATTTGACACCATTCTTTCTCTTCATTCAAACACCATGTCACTCTCCCCCTTTGACATCAAGGGCAAAGGGCGGATCAACACCAACATACTCTTCCCCTTTTCTCCTCATGTGGAAGAAGCATTCTGCAGATCGATATGTCTTGAAGTGGCCAAGCTCCCCTGAGTTCATCTTTGAATCTTCAAACATATTTGTCAATGAAGTACATGACTCTATGAAAATCCTATCACCAATGACTCATACTTACATCAAAGATCCATTCAAGTGGATTTACATATGAGACTCAACTACCCAACCAAGTGGGTTTACAAATTTGACTCAGCTACCCAACCAAGTGGGTTTACAAAATTTGACTCAGCTACCCAACCAAGTGGGTTTACAAGTTGAAAAGTCCATACATGACAGAATATTACAAATTACATCATGGGTCTCAACAAGACCTTTTCACCAAACTACAAATATAACTTTAAGACCAACACCAGAAAGTCCTCAAGAAAGAGAACATATTTCAAAACCATCATAATGCCAATACTGCATTATACTCAGCAAAGCTAATGCTCCTTCTGAATCTGTGCAACCAAGCAATATTTCCAAATGACTAAGGCTCCCCTTAGTTTGTGCATCCTGAAAACTTCCACCAACAAATCATCAAGGCATCTTCATCAAAACATTAGAAACAGAATTATGAGAACTGGAACACCACCAGAGATACCAAACAGTATCAGAGATACCAAACAGCACTGCAGCTGTGCTGAAGAATGCTGAACCAACCAAAAAATTGTCAGCAACCAAACATACGCGGTTTTATGTGCAGGAACTCGCGTACATACGCGACTGTGTTTCAGGAAACCCACGTATCCCAAGCCATCTTCTAAAATTTATGCAGATCTGATTCTCTATGAGGAACAGACAATGTTCAGCTTCTTTCTGAGACATTTGAATGCTTCCCTGGACTACAGATAGATAGAACAGTGTAGTGGTGTCTTCAAGCGTCATCCAATGGTTGTAGCATCAGCACAATAGTAACCAAGCCTTCAGATTCTTTGCAGCATCAATACAATATTTCCAAGAAAGATTCTCATATCAGAACAACATCTTCACATAGGTGTCAAGCAATCATTCATGTGGTCCAACATCACCATGATCTTCAAGATTTAACATGAAGTAACATATGTAGGCAAAAGATCTCTCAACCATAGTAACACACTCTGCATGATTTATTTCTGAATCAAATGACATCCAACTTATCCATGTGTGAGTACAAAAGATACTTATCAGCAACCAGGGCTTGAAAACTCATCATAATAAACCATGTACCAAGTCATCATCATATGAGTATCACAAAAACCAAATAATAAGCAGTCATATTGCCAACAATGCAATCATTAGTATTCAACTTGCTGCTCCCCCTAAACCAGTGCTCTTCCTTAGCTTGTGCAATCTGAAATACCTTCAACAGCAAGTCATCAGCAACAATCTCTGCATGATCTGTCCTCATCTCTGAATTATAAGACTTTCATTTCAACAACGAATGCTCTTCATCATAAAGCAACCAGGCTTTATCCATAATCTTAAACACAAGAACCCATGTATCATTCCATTATCATGAGTATAACCAGAATGATGCTAACAGTGCAATCATCAACAGTCAGACTGATGCTCCCCCTGGACCTCTGCTCCAGATCTTTAGCTATCAGATAAATTCTCTTATCATCAATGCATACGCGACTGTGTCTGAAGAAACTCGTGTGTATACGCGACTTTTGTTAATATAGCCCGCGTATGTAAAGTGAAGCATAGAAAATTTTCATCTTCCTTCATTTCCTCCTGAGTTTGTACCTCCTGTACCTGTCCTTTCCACATCAGATGCACTGTCAGAAATACATATAACCAGAATAATCAAATCAACCATGAGAGTCATCATGCATTGCTCCCCTTGTGACGATACATTACTAAATCTCATAATGTATCCCACATCATTCCTGCAGTCAATAAGAAAAGTCAGCTTCATAAGCGGATGACTGCAGTAGGGTCAGAATACCCTACGTTTCTGATCGGTCCTCTATCTTGAATTGAGTGTTTTCTTCAAGAAAATCATTGTCTTCTAGAGCATCCACAAAAGTATCCTTTTCTTCTCTAGGTTGATTCCTATTCCATCCTTCCATCTTTTTCCAGATTTGTTTAAACTTTCTATTTGTGTGCTGGAAGTTATCCAATTTCTCATATCTATTCAGCTTGCATTCCTTTTCTACATGTCCATACTTGTTACAAGAATAACATATTATGTGTCCAGAGTAATAAGAATTATAATGAGTATTTCTGATCTTCCTTCTTTTACAATCAGCTGCTTTATGTCCATACTTGTTACATGAGAAACAATATCCCTTGAAGCTAGAGTACCTATTTATTTGTGGCGGAATTGTTCTGCTTCTGCAATTTGCTGCAACATGCCCATAGTTATGACATTTAAAACATTCAACGTTCGTGAATGAATTCCTTTGAGACTTCATGATTGTTGGTTGATCTTCTGTTTCTTTCAACACTTCAGATTTTGCATTGATGTCCTTTGATTCTTTAGCACCTCCTGGTGAGCTAGATTCTCCTTTAACAGTTTCATGGAAACCAAGACCAAGTTTGATAGCAGGAGACCTTTGATTACTCAGAATATTGTCCAAAATATTAGTACTATCATGAAACCTCAAAAGTTTAACCTTTTCTTCTAATTTACCTTTGAGAATGTTTACCTCAACCTCCAGGGCTTGACATTGCTTTGTCATGCTTTCTTCTTTCCTTCTTCCATCTTCTACTTGATCCTTTAGATTTAGAATCTCTTCTTTCAACCAATTTTCGTTTTCTTCACATGTTTGTTCCAGCTCTTCATTCTTCTTATTTGATTTTTCCAGATCTTCTTTGAGAGAGATGATTTTTGCTTCAAGGCCTTCCTTTTCAAATGACAGAGGTTCTTCATTCTTCTTATTTGATGCTTCAAGATCTGTTTGTAGAAAGATGATTGCAGCTTCAAGTCCTTCATTCTTCTTGCTTGATTTTTCGAGATCTGCATTTAGATCGTTGATTTCTGCTTCTAGTTCTTTAATACGATTTTGATAATTGTCCACCTGACCATTCAGCATTTCTATTTGTTCTTTCATTTGAGAGATCATCTCTTTATTGATAGAATCTTTCTTATCAATTGCTCTTTGTTGTTCTTCATCTTTGATCTTGAAAGCTTTCTCTAATTCCAAAATACTACTTTCACAAATTTCATCATCGTTTGTACCACCAAGATCATGCAAAGGATGACCCCAATCACTATCTGATTCATCTTCTTCTATTTTCTGAGATATCTCCTTGCTTCGAGTAGCCTTCTTCTTTTTCTTCTTTGCCATGAGCACCTGTAGAGCTTCGTCAGAATCTATTTCATCTTCTTCAATTTTTGCTATACATGATTTATGAGGTATCTCCTTTCCTTGAGTAACCTTCTTCTTTTGCTTCTTTGCCATGAGCACTTTCAGATCATGGTCAGAATCTTCTTCATCTTCACTGGACACTTCATCATCATCTTCCTTTGCATAATAACTCTTTCTCTTTTCAAATTGTTTCCCTTTACCATGCTTTTCTCTATAAGGACATTTAGCAGCATAATGACCAACTTTTCCACACTCAAAACATTTGAAGGGAAGCTTACCTTTGAATCTTCCGGTACCTAGTTGGAGCTTTCTTACGAAATTTGCTTCTTCTTCATCGGATATATAGCTGGATTCTTTGACAACTTCCTTTTCCTTTCCTTTTGTAGATGCCTTAAAAGCAACTTCTCTTATTTGAGAAGGACCTCCTTGTCTCATTTCAAAAGCAGTCA
This sequence comes from Pinus albicaulis, assembly GCA_034641835.2. Lineage (NCBI taxonomy): Eukaryota > Viridiplantae > Streptophyta > Pinopsida > Pinales > Pinaceae > Pinus > Pinus albicaulis. Next base: position 1,466,673,301 of record CM076584.1, on the reverse strand, counting down.
GAGTACCATGTAATTGAACAATAGTAAGAGTTTGCAGATCTTGCCTTTCTTCAATAGCTGAAACTTTAGAGTCAAATTTTGAAGTCAAAGATCTTAAGACTTTTTCTACCAGAGTAGTATCAGTTATGGTTTCACCCAAATTTCTCATCCGATTTACAATATCATCCAGACGAAGAAAGAAACTGGCAACACTCTCATCACTATGCATCTTCAAATTTTCATATTCAATTCTAAGAGTTTGGATTTTTGCACTTTTTACCTTTGTGTCTCCTTCATAGCTTAGAATGATTTTGTCCCATATTTCTTTTGCTGAATGTAGCTGCATCACTTTAGCAAATTCTGATTCGGACATGCTTCCCAATAAGACATTCACTGCTTTGGCATTGATTTCATACTTCTTTCTTTCAGCTGCATCAGTAGGAATACTTGCCGGGTATTGATAACCTTCTTCCACGATTGCCCATACATCTGCACCAAGACTTTGCAGATATGCTTTTGTTCGTACCTTCCAGAATATTAGATTGCTTCCATTGAATAGAGGTGGCTTTATAGACATCACTCCTTCTTGACTTCCCATTGCGACGGATCTTCTTCAAGCGATCAAGCTTCTGCAGAAGAACCTGCTCTGATACCAATTATTGGGAAAAATACTGAGAGGGGGGGTGAATCAGTATTTACAGCATATTCAAAACTTTTTACTTTTCTTTACTTCAAAACCCATACGCTACTTTCTTGAAGAAGACTCGCGTATATACGCGGATACCCTTTATTAAACTCGCGTATACACAGAGAACTAATTATGTCATTAATTATTCACTTAAACCATTCCATCATTTATTCATCAGATATTCATTAAACAGTAAACATGTGCAGTAAGAACAGAATAAACCATCACACAAAGCATCACACATGAACACCAGGATTTTTAGGTGGAAACCCAAATCGGGAGAAAACCACCGCTGCAGTTGCTCAGCCTTCAATATTTTATTATAGAGAAAACATCTTGCAACATATGTGCTGGCGCAGACTTGACCAGCACGCAGGCACCCACCTGCGCTCGTTTACCAGCCTCTCCTGGAAGGGAGCTCCAACCCCCTGACTCGTTTACCAGCCTCTCCTGGAAGGGAGCTACGACCCCCCGATCTTGTTTACCAGCCTCACCTGGAAGGGAGCTACGACCCCCTGACTGAAGGCTACAACCCTCAGTACCTCTATGGACCACGTTTCATCAATTTTCACACTGGATCCAACAACTTCAATAGAACAACACTTGCAGGCCACATTTCATCATATTTTCATACTGGACCCTTTCCATACTTTTAAGCACAAACATACATCACCAACAGATACATATCAATACAGATCAGATAGCAGAAACACAGCAGAACAGATCAGATATTTCATACCCCTTGCTTCAGCAAACCCTAGTTTGCATACGCGCTTTTACTTCACTGATGTCGCGTATATAAGCGCTTCCGTCCACACGAACCAGCGTATACCTCAGTGTATATTTTGTTGCGCATATGCGCTGTTACTTCAGAGAAGCCGCGTGTATACGCGCTTCCTTCGCGGCAAAGTAGCGTATAGATCTTCAATGATTACAGAGCAGCATACTTCATCAGATCAGATGTTCAATTCAGATTTACCCTTTTCACTTCAGTCAGATGTTCGCCTAGATGTTCGCCTCATCACAGATCTAGGCCTTCCATAAGCAGATCTAGCAGATACAAGTGCATTTCAGATCTAGATCCCCTTCTTCATCATTGGTGCATCATTCCTTCAGATTTGTCTTCAAGTGTAACCTTTCCATTCAGATCTACTTCAGAGAGAAGTATTCATTTAAGCTCAGACATTTTGCACCCACACTCATGTTTTGCACAATGAATTTCTTCTCCTTATATAGGTTTACCCTTTTTCAATACCATGAGCCCCTTTTTCAATACCATGGGCCAAAGCAATACCATGAGCCCAAAACTACCTGGACGGGGTCAATTAGGCGGATCATTACCTAATACAATGGGTCAATATCATGGTGGTTACCCCTGGTTTTGCACTTTTTGAGCGCTTTTGCCCATACACGACTTGGAACGTTCCTTTCCGCGTGCATACGCGACTTCCCTTAGACAGATCCGCGTATTCATAGAGATATAATCTTTTCATCATACTTTGAGCACATTCTGAATTCCTTTCTTCATTGCCTTCTGTTCACACTGTAGATACATCAGATTTTCTTTATCAAGGACATATTCTATCAAGCACAACTTCATCAAGTAAGTTGTCATCATCTTCATCAAGTGGGTTGCCTTTCAAGGACAACGCTCAGCATCATATTACATCATATCACATCAGATTTACATCATTTACCAAGTCCATCAAGTCAAGAATAACTTCATCAGGTGGTTTTCCATCAAGGACAACACATGTCAACAGTCGCATGTCTTCATCTTCATTTAGTGGGTTGCCATCAAGGACAACTCTTTGCATCATATTTCCAACATTATGTTAGTTTGAAAATTCATGACAAAATTTTACACAATGCCATGCATGACTTAGGGGCCTCTCATAGCTTAATGCCCAAAGCAATAATGGAGAGTCTAGGCCTTGAAATCACTAGACCATACAAAGATCTATACTCCTTTGACTCCAGTAGAGTGGAATGTTTAGGTTTAATCAAAGACCTTTGTGTAAACTTAGCTCAAATACCAGCCAAGTGCTTAGTGATGGATATTGTAGTGGCTGATGTACCCCCCAAGTATGGTATGTTGTTATCAAGATCTTGGAGAGCTAAGTTACAAGGCACAATGCAAATGGATATGAAATATGCTACCATCCCTGTTTTCAATCAAAATAGAAGAATTTATAGGGAATCTCACATGCAATACATGGTTAGTAGCCAAGAGAGACTAGAAAACTCTCCTCTTTATTCTATGCCTACAAGCCTAGACTAATTTATTCTTTTCAATCATGAAATATTTAATGAGGAGGAAACTTTAACTGATCTAGTGGCCACTTCTCACTGTAACATAGTGGCTAACACATAAAAGGAAGAAGACAAGACAAAAGCTTTAAAACAATTTTCCAAAACAAAAAACCACATAAAACTAATTACAGGTCTAGAGCTACAAAACAATCATCCATTGGTTGTCAAATTTGAGAGTCAAGAGAAGAATCCTCAACTTAATGAAGAACATGAGGAACTAAACCAATTTCAACATAGTGCTGACTTACAAGAGCAATCTAAAAGCACAATAGGTAAAGAGGATAGTAGCCAAACTAGTCCTTTTTGGAGTATGAATTTTGATGGGTCTTGCACTAAGAACAATGCAAGTGCAGGCATTTGGATACAAAACACTGAAAACAATCACACTGAAGGGCATTCTTACAGGTTAAACTTTCAATGTTCAAATAACATAGCTAAGTATGAAGCCCTCCTTTTGGGGCCACACTTATTGAAAAAATTAGGGGCCAAAAGGGTAAAAGTTCATGGGGATTTAGAGTTGATTATTAGACAAGTGAATGGGGAATATAGTGCCAAACATCCCAGACTTAGAGCCTATAGGAATGATGTGATGGACTTATTAAAAACATTTGATGAACCCCAACTTATCTTTGTCCCAAGAAACCAAAATATCCTTGCCAATAGTTTAGCCTTTGCTGCTAGAACTTGTCTAACACCTTATGAAACCAAGAAATGCACAACGCAAATCAAATTTAGACCAGTTGTCCCAGACAATGAGAAATACTGGCAAGTGTTTGATGGAGATAAACAAATATAAGACTTCCTACAGTCCAAAAATTAATTTGAGCTGCCAAGTTCAGATTCAGAGTATGAAACAGGCTGTCCAATTGAAGAAAATATACTTGATGAATAAGTAAAATCTCCAGATATTGCTGATATAAATCTGTTATCTAACGAACTTGAAAATACCATAGAAATTAGTGCAGATTTAGGAAAAGAAGACTTAGAAATACTGCAATCAAACACTCAAATATTGCCAAAAGGATTGATCCCATTAGAAGAGTTGTTTGATTTCAATGATGTTGCCAAAAAACCAAAACTGGAGTCTGTTGAAACTGAAGTAGAAGAATGTAACATAAGCAGTGAAGAAAAACCAAAAATGATTAAACTGTCTAAAACCTTACCAGCTCACATAAAACTGAAATACATTGAGCTCTTTAAGGAATTTTCTGATGTGTTTGCATGGATTTATGAGGATCTAAAGTCCTATGATACGGAAATAATTCAGCACAAGATACCCCTCAAACAAAACCAAAAACCTTTAAAAAAAAATTGCGCAGAATCAACCCTGTTCAATTACCTTTGGTTGAGAAAGAAATCAAGAAAATGTATGAAGCTGGAATTATTGTCCCTATTAGATACTCAGAGTGGGTGTCTAATCTTGTGTCAGTGAGGAAGAAAACAAGAGAAATAAGGCTTTGTATTGATTTTAGGAACTTAAACAAAGCTTCATTAAAAGACAACTACCCTTTACCCAAGATGGATCACATTTTACAAAAGGTAGTTGGTTCTAAAAGGATTTCTTTGTTAGATGGCTTCTCAGGTTACAATCAAATTTTAATGATCAACTAAAAACAGCCTTTACCACACCTTGGGGTACTTTCATGTATGTGAGAATTCCCTTTGGTTTAATGAATGCTGGTGCTACATTTCAGAGAGCCATGGATATTGCATTCTCAGAATAATTAGGCTTCTTCATCATTATTTACCTTGATGACATTACTGTTTTTTCCAAAACAGATGAAGAACACCTACAATACTTGAGAAAAGTATTTGAGAAGTGCAGAAGATATGGCTTATCTTTAAATCCAAATAAAACAATGTTTGGTCTCCAAGAAGGCAAACTACTTGGACACATCATATCAGAAGAGGGGATAAATATAGACCCAAAGAGGATTGAGGGTATATTACAAATCAACTATCCTATAAACATCAAGGAACTTCAATGTTTCATTGGGAAGATTAATTTCTTTAGAAGGTTCATACCCAACTTAGTCGAAATCCTTAGAAACATAACAAACATGCTGAAAAAGGAAGAAGGAGTCAATGGACCTTAGAAGAAAAGAAATATTTTGAACTGGTAAAACAAGCATTAACCAAAACACTAGTTCTCATTAGTCATGATTTTTCAAAAGATTTTTTCATTTTTTCATTTGCATCAAAACACACAGTGGCTGCTGCCCTATTACAGAAAAACTTGAAGGGACAAGAGCAGCCAATTGCATTCTTTAGTAAGGCATTGCGAGATGCACCTCTGAAGTACAATATCATGGAAAAACAAGCCTTTTCCTTAGTCAAAGCCTTAAAAGACTTCAGAGTTTACATTTTACACTCCCACATAATTGCATTTGTGCCAAATTCAGTTGTGAAAGATATTTTAACCCAGGATCCAGATAGAAAAAGAGGAAAGTGGATAACTGTGATACTTGAATATGATTTAGAAATCAAGCCCACTAAGCTCATAAAAGGCCAAGGACTAGCAAGATCAATGACTGAGTCTAATTTTTAAGCTCTTGATATAAACATGATAAATGCATTAGATGAATAGGAGGAGTTGTCAACTCCCATTATTGAAGATCATTTTCTGTTTTCATCTTGGTATCATGATATTTCATATGTTTTTCTTAATTTGAATACAATATTTTTAAAGTTGAAAGCTGTTAATTACTGCATTGTAAATAAATGTCTATATTGGAAAAATGCTAGTGGATTATTTCTTAAATGTTTGCATGAGAATAATACAGATAAGATCAAACATGAACTTCATGAAGGAGAATGTGGAGGCCACCTCTATTGGAAGACAACTTCCAATAAAATCCTTAGAGCTGGTTACTATTGGCCCACCCTCTTTCAAGATGTCCATGAAATGATTATTGCCTGTCACAAATGCCAACTCTTTGAAGGCAATAGAAAATTTCTTCCCTTACCCTTGCATCCAATCACTTTTGAAGCTCCTTTTCAGCAGTGGGGTCTAGAATTCATTTGGGAAATCCATCCACCCTCATCTGCCCAAGATAGATGGATCCTCACTGCAATAGACTACTTTACCAAATGGATAGAAGCCATCTCTTATAGGCAATCCAATGACTCTATCATCATAAAATTCCTTGAAAATCATATCCTATCTAGATTTGGCTGTCCTAGGAAGATTATCACTGACAATGCTGCTGCATTTGGATCCAAAAAGATGGTTTAATTATGTCACAAATACCAGATTACATTGGGCCATTATACTGCTGATTACCCTCAAGGTAATGGGTTAGCAGAATCCTCAAACAAAATTTTGGTAAATATGATCAAAATGTTGCTAGAAGACAATAAGGAATCATGGCACACAAAGCTAGTATATGCACGCTGGGTTGACAGATTAACACCTAAGAAATCAATTGGAATGTCACCCTACTAACTAGTTTATGGAGCAGACGCAATTTTTCCAACCAGTCTAGGAGTGTCAGTCATGAAGATGATCCAAGAAGTACAATCTGAGGACAATAATATAACAAGAAGAATCAATCAGACTATACATCTCCAACAAACCAAAGAGGAAGTCTACAACAGAGAATTACACAAGCAAGAAAACATCAAGAAGCGGTTTGACAGAAGGGCAAAGGCCAGTGATTTCAGCATTGGTAACAAAGTTTTGAAGTGGGATTCCAAGAGAGAAGATAAGGGAAAACATGGAAAATTTGATAACTTATGGCTAGGCCCTTATCTCATTCATTCTACTGCTGGTAACAATGCTTATTTCCTGCAGGAATTGAATGGAACTGAAATTTTTGGAGGTCCTGTCAATGGCAGGATGCTCAAACATTATTTTTCTTGACTACACCAGTTTGAAAGCCTTTATTTTTCTTTCATTGTGAATATCATATCCATCATTGCATTCAAAGTTAGAAAAAGAAAAAAAATACAAAAACAATAGAAAAGAAAAAAGGGCAAATTGTAAAAACAAGAAAGGTACAACCCCATACCAAAAAGAGACAAAGTATGAAAGTGTGCAAGCTAAAATGCCACTACTAAAAAATACACTTCTAGTTAGTCATACAGTGAATTATGACTGATTAGTTTTTCAATTTACTGCTAATAGGTTAGTGAATTAGATCAGCCAAATAGCATAATCTTGGCTTATCAGTAAGGTAGATTAGGATAGAAAAACAAAGGTCCAAACAAGCTCAAAATCTGAACCTATGAATTTCAAAAGATGAATGGCTCTAATTAGATCAAATCTTGAGCCAAAGATAGAAAACAAATTGGTTCTAATATGCCCAAAACCTGAACCAGGAAAGAGAGAAAGACAACTCAAGCAAAATTCAAAATCAGAGCTGAAAATAAGTGAAGGATGTTCTTAAACTTTCAGATCTTAAGCCTTCATTATTTTTCTTTAATTTTTTGCAAATTTTAAATCAATGTGTAGCTCGTTTTTATGCCATAGATCAGAAACAAGTTAGACTGTTTAATCCTGACTTGGCTGCTTTTAAATTTCTGTTTAGAATTTAGAGAATAAAAATCTATCAGACAGTCTAATCCTGACAGATAATAGTTAGGTAGAGAAGCTTATGAACTCAACTGCTTAATCTGAGTTCATGGAGAAATAAGGGTAGAAATAGACTAGTTTTATGTTTTCAAAAGAATAAAATGATTAATGAAAAGGTTTGCAAGACCAAGAGCACCTTCTGAAGAAAAAATGTTAGGAAGTAGGTTGAGTAGGTAGATGTTTGGGAAATTCTTTTCTGCTGATATATCAAGTTTTAAGTTATTTTGGTAGTAGCTGATAAAAAGGTTGCCAAAATGCAAGATATTGATCTACATTCCAGAGGTGAATTTTTTTGGTTCTTGACACCTCCAAGGAGCTGCCATCCCAAGTTGGAGCCACTATTAGCCACCTATAAATTTTTTTTATACCAAATGGTGGCTAAATCTTTTTTAGCCTTCAAGAAACAATTCATTTCCAAAATTATGAGTTCTTGAAGTCTTATGATGTCCTTGGAATTACTCTTCACTGTTGTTTCACTTCAAAGCCCTCAAGAACCTGCTGTTTACTAAAAGAAAAAACTACTCATGAAGCTCCATGTTCCCTCATCTACCCTTCTCCATTTCATCCATAAACCCTTTCATTTACCTCTCAATCCCTTGATTTCCCCTTCAAAGCCTTGTAAAATCCCCTTATAAGGTTTTAAACCCCTTCTTTACCCTTATCAGAACCTCCAGAATCCTCTAAAAAACCTTCAAAAATCCTAAAAAACCTTCATTTTTCTATAAGTCATTAAGCCCCTTTCGGCCTTAAGCCCCAGCCCCTTTTCCACATATAACCCATGTCGAGACCAGGCGCTAAGCGCTTATCACGTCGGAAATTTTTATCGCATCGCAAATATTCATTTTACCCTTTTTTTTGGTTATTTGCCTCTCACCGATGCGATCCCGCGATCAATTCTCCACTGTTGATATGATCTTTTTCGCCCAGATGTAACAGTCCATATCGCTCCCCGTTCTAAACCCACCTTTCCACCTTTTTCTTCATGATTAAAACCTGACCGTTGATCTAGTTTTTAGATCAATGGCTCTCGCTCCATCGCAAATAGACAATCGCAGTTTTTCCCTTTATCCTTTTCCCTTTTTCCTACCGCCGATGCGATCCTGCGATTAAATCTCAGCCGTTGAATCCACAAGAACCAACAGCCCAGATTCAATCGTGCTTCGTCAGAAGCCCTTCACCATCGCACCCACCGATTAAATCTCCACCGTTGATCTCTAAAACCGATCCAATGGCCAGCGCTTAATCGCGCATCGCAAAATAAAAAACCCCGGTGTTTTCGCCTCTTTCTTTTCTACGATGCTATTAAATCCTGACTGTTAATTCTGCCAGATCCGACGGTCTGCGCTTCATCGCGTCGCAATCATCCATCTCATGATCCCTCTGACATCAACCTGCCAATTTAATCCTAACTGTTGATCTCTCTTATATCTAACGGTCTGCACTCAATCGTATCAGCACATTGCATCGCCACTTTACCCCTTTCCTTTCACCGATGTGATCCTGCGATCAAATCTCTGCCGTTGATCATTCTTAAAACCAACGGCCCAAAATGCTTCCGCCTTTTAAACCCCACCCTTCTCATTCACCCACCATCTTTAATCTCGACCATTGATCCTCACGATCCGACGGCTCCCATTCATCTTTCCTTCGACCCTCTATAAGAAGGTGGGACCCACTTCTCATCGTTTTTCTCCACCGCCCAAAACCTCCAAAACAGTTTAAACCTATCCTCGCAGGATTTTTATAACTGTTGTTTGTTTTTTTCCAGGTTATAAAGGTTTTTCGCATAATTTTAAAATAATGCTAAAGCCAGGGATGACGATCCACATGCCACTATTCAAGAAGAAAGGGAATCTACAGGGTTCAACTATGATTCTACCCATGCCTCATGAGCACCGGTGATATCATGTAAACCTTCTACGTGCTTGCAAAACTGCAAAACACAGTAAAACATCAATTAAACAAAGAGTATCAGTGTCAAAGGAGAAGATCAGTGAATAAGTGAAGAATTAAATATTTTAACATAGTTTAAAGGGATTGAGGCATAAATTCAACAATCAAAGGCCTAATCCACAGAGATAAAGACAGTGTTAAGGAACGAAGACCCGAGAACAAAGATCAAGGCTAATTAAGCCTAAAACACAAAGTAAAGACAGATTAAAATGTTTTAAGGAAAAAAAGGGATATATCAGTCCGAAAGGCCTCCACTGCCACATCAGAGGCTAATTTAATCCTCTTTAGCTACCAAAGCGCCACCTATAGCTTCAAATTAATCAAAAGAAGGCATAGTTATTGCCTCAATCAATGATATTTTTTTCGAGACAGCCAGAGTTATTGCCATCCTGCTTAAAGAGCCTTAAAGTCAAAAAAATATGCCAAGTAGCCTAAATACTTAATGAAAACCAATTAATACAGAGAAATATTAGAAAACTTCTCTATTGAGCCCCTCAAATGCTGAGAAGCATTAACTTGCATTAATTGAAATAGAGATATTTTATTCTATCCCACCTCCTCTTTCTTCTATAAATTCCTCTGAAGAAGATGAGATATGGGTTTGTTATTGGATTTATGATGTATAGTTTCTTTATTCGAATCATTGTTGAATGAAAATAAATTTTGAAGCTCTGAAGCTCTGTTAAGTTATTGAAGAATTTAGGCTGAGATGAGAAGTTGTTGCTGTGATGAAACACTAGACATGTAGTTTGTAACTGGATTGACATCAATATACAAGCTGGTTTTTGGGATCCTAGTCTATATCATTGGTGAAGTAACTCTTACCGTTATCGTTTTCCTTTCATGTATGCCATTTTGTTCACTTTTCTCTGATAAAGAACAACAAATATAGAGCTAGGATTTACTGTTAAAGGTACCCTACTCTCATTGATAAGATTTATCTTTATGTTTTACTCCAATTGTGTATTTAAGAATGACTTAAGTTAAGTGTAAACATTATCAAGGAATGTTGGTTAGTCCATGTCTTGATGTGAAAAACTTGAAAGGAAGTTCTTGAATGATATTTTCAATGCATGCTAAGAAGAGTAAACTAGAAAAATTTATGGTTTGCCCTGTTTTCTAGTTCTTTCTCCAAAGGTTGTTTGAAGGTTTCCCTAACAGTACGCTAAAGCAGACTTTGATTTTAATGCATCTTGCTTGATCTTCAGCTGCACTTTGTTTTATTATATGTTTTCATCCTTTCTGAAAGTAGTCATGTGGATTACTGGATTGTTTGTCTGATAAGTTAGCTTTAATACAAGCTTGTCCAAAGAAGTTTATGGTTAGCCCTATCTTTGGTTGGTTTCAAACAGTTGCTTAAAAGGATTTTCTTGTATGGAAAGTTGATAAATCCTTGTTGAAATAATTGATTTTTTCCACCTTCCCAGCACTTTTAATGTTCCATTCCATCATTTAATCTAAAGGATCTTTTGATATAGATGACTTGCCCCTTGGACCACTCTTGAAATTGTTGTACAATTAAACCCTTTTGTGACTCCATTTCCCAATGGTTTAAAGCTGCTTCATGCTAATCCTATCTATTGAATACTTCTCAATGTACTTGCATCTTCACCTTTTGAACTCTTTCATTTTGTGATATTCCATCCAATTAGAGATCATACCTAACCAACCAAACAAACAAACACCCTTGTTCTTAACAACTAGCCTAATATCACATTCCAAAACCTTAAACGAAAAATCAATATTTGCACTTATAGAGAGATCCCTCTCTAGATTCAGGTGGGCTAGATCCTAGAATCCCGAAGTGGTCCAAATGTTGTCTCTGCAACTTTAGTCTTGCCAATCTGCTAAAATTACAGATGCCTAACAGGTTTCATGATATCCATGATTAAATCATCAACAAGTCTTATATCTTGATGCTCTTACACCTCCTCCTATCCTTAATATACCTTCATAAACACTTCCCATCACTCCTATCCCTAAAAATCATCATTTTTCTACAAAACCTAGTCTATTGCCACAATTTGACACGTTTTTGAGACTAGGCCTGTGTTTTGACCTTTTGGAACCCTTCCCCTCACTCAATTATTGAAATTCCACTTCCCCTACTCCCTAAAATCTATCCCTATCCCCCAAAATTTCCCCAAGAATTTAGACAAACCATAACCCCTTCATTCGCCTCCCTCTGCAAGGCAGTCCTAAATCCCCTACACCAAACCCTAATTTCCTCTTCCAAATAAGATAGGGTTTGCCATGGAAAAGAGGCATAGGAGAAAAGGATCCATTTGATAGATCATATCAGCAAGTATTTTTCCATACCAGCTCATAAACATCATGCCTTCCTCATTTTCCAAAAATTCATTCCAAGGGCCAAGTCATTTGCCATACCTAGGGATAGTTTTGTTTAAAATTGTGTTTTTGATCAAAAAAAGATGAATTTGGAAAATGTGAGAGAGGTTTTCTTCCATAATAGGGCCAAGAAGAAAAACCTCCTTCCATTTTTACACAGGTATCATGGTTTGGGAGTAATTTCCAAAATACAGGTGTCACGGGAGAATTTATGCACTGCTGGAGTGACCTTGGGGAAATCAAGTTTTCTCATAGCTGGAGTGTCCAAATGACTTGCTTGATGAATCAAAAGATAACTAGACTTGAAAATATTTCCAATGAGCTATCATGAGCTCAATTTGGAGTTGAGGAAGGCATCCAAAAGTGGTCTGCACCAGCACTCTGCATTTCTGCACCATCATTCAGTACGTTTTTTGGCCATTCTTGGGAGAATCAACTTTTGATGGGAAAATAAAATCCAAATAGGAAATAAATTGTATATTTGGAAAGTAGACAAGTCAATATTTCCAACGATCTATCACGGTCCCAAATCTAACTTCGGGAAGGTCATCAAAACCTGCCTGCAAGTGTACCCTTTTTTTGGTGCTGCGCAAAATCCATGGGCAAGACTGACCCGACGCTATGCAAATGCCTAGGCAAGACTGCCCGGTGCTGCGAAAAGTTCAGGAATGTGCCAAATTTCCAAAAATACTCCCTAATGCCTAAATTTATCATTTGAGGCACCTCCAAGGTTGAAGAGAATCTAAAAATTTGGTCAGAAGCCTTTGAGACCAAACATAAACGAGGAAATGATGGTGAAGAAGAGGAAAGTGAGCACAGCAGTGGTGATTTGCATGGAAAAAAACATCATTCAACATTACAAAAGTGAGCATAAGGTTTTCAAGAAGATAAAGAGAGGCCTTGCTCTCCAAAAGAGAAGGACCAAGCATTACGCAAGGAAGAGCAGGCTTGCAAGTGCCAAACTCAAAGAAGCCCTCCTTGAGATAAAAAACCTAAAAAGAGAAAATGAGCATGATAGCCTTTGATTTTTGGCTGAGGCTTCTCATCAATTATCTGAAAACATCTAAGGAGGGTCTTCACCAATTTTGAAGAAATTTGAAGAAGATTTTGTTTTTTGTGAAAATTTGGCCTACTTTGCGCAGCGCCACTGGCGCTACGCAAAAAATTGGGGCACCCTCTGGAGGAAAGTTTGAAATTTTTGGATTTTTCATGACCTTCACATCGTCCACAAAAAAATTTAGAGGATTTGGAGCTATTTTGGCCCCTCAAAAGGTCAAAAAACACCTTTCTGCCCCTATTTTAGGCCTGGCGCTGCGCAAATGATAGACTGGGGAATTATTGATAGGGTTATAGGGACTAGATAAGGAAACCAAAAGAATTTTTTGAAATTATAGTCTTCAAGCTTTCCAAAGAGCTATCACGGAGCCAAATCGACATCGAGAAGTGGTTCAAAAGCTAGTTTCAAAACAACCTATTTTCTGGAAAAGTGGTGCTACACAAACAGACTGACATAGGCCAAAAAGTCAACAAAAGACACTGATTAATGACAAATTGGTTTTTAATTTTTTTTTTGGGTAAATCACTCCTGATTTGATTTGGGAGTTATGTTTTTATGTTTTATTTGATCTCTTATGTGTCTTGGGCCTTGCATGGTCATTAAGCACATTTATGACATTTATGGCTAAATTAGGGTTTCTGGAAGCCTCTTAGGGTTTCCACCTCCTCATTTTCTCCATAAATAGAGCATGAGGCTCTTGTATATTTTGTTGGATGTTGATGACTTATGCTGAAGTAATACATAGTCCCTTGAAGCCTTTGATGAGAAATTGATGTCTTGGAGCTTATGCATGATCTGATTCACTTGTTGATGGAGAAGGACTGTTTGCAGGATCCATAGGCTTGGTTGACGGTGAATTTTTCTCTTGTTAATGTTTTCTAAGTTTCTCATATGTTTTCCATCCATCTATGCTGCAGTAGGAAAAAAAATTTAGACTAAGATATGCTTGTTGATTGCACCTTAGATCTATTTGTTTCCTTCACTGCCTAAATGTTTTCTTCTACTTAAGATATGTTAGAGAATTCATCTTTTTATCTCTAATAAGTTTTTGGCTTGTCTATTTTCTTGAATGATTTAGATCAGTTAGTATCAATTATGATTTATGGCTAGCCCTGCATATTTTTACCTCTGAAGTACTCTGTTCTTGAAATCATCTTTTGAAGCAGCTTTTCCTATAGTTTGTCAAAGAAGTCTATCTTGACCATGCTCTTTGCCTTACTTAGCTAAAATTGTCTCAAGGAACTCTCATAGCTGTCACTGTGGATGCTAGGGTTTGTCTCTTATTCTATGGTTATAATTACTTGTGCAACTTAAATGTTTCTCCTACTCTAGATGATGAAACCCATGAAAGATTAAATAAGTTTTTGCCTTTCTATGTTTTATCTGAATGTTGTCTTGGTTGATTATCTGCTTTCAGTCTGAAATCAAATGGATTAGGTGTTGCTTGACCCTTTGACTCTATTGCTATGCTTATAAATCTTCTAACTCCCTCAGTTTACAAGTATATAAAGGATTCCGTTTCTGCCCTTTATTAGCTTGTTGTTCTCAAGTTTAATGTCCATCTCATGATCCTTCACAACCTTAAAGATCCACCAACTAAGTTAAATTAACCTGCAAATGCTCTTGAAACCATTGATGAACTCATTCATGACCTTGTTTGACTCCGTTGCCCAATGACTTAACAATATTCATTGTTTCTATCTAAATCTATCTGAGCATCATACCCAACCAAAAATAATCAAAATACCCTGCATTTAACATCTAGCCTAAAATCAACCCTAATCAACAAACAAGTTCACATCTTTGCACCTACTAGAGAGATCCCTCTCTGAATCCAGGAAGGTTAGGTCCTAGGATTCCAAAGCTTGGTTTGATGTTACCCTGTACCTTTGTATCTCAATCAATCTAGAAAATTACGTGGAGCTAACAACACCCAAGATATAAAAAATTGAAATGGATCTGATAACATTTGCAAAATTAGAATGCCAGAAAAAAGAGGGAACACAAAGCAAATAAAACCACAAAGAAACTTGTTTTTATAAAAACAGAGAATAATTGTAGAAGCTACATTGTGGTGGAAATTCTGTCCTTTTACAAAGTGAGGCTTTTTATTTATAGCCTTTTTTTGAGTTACAATACTATGGGTAGATACCATAGGTGGATACCATGGGTCAATACCATGGGTAGATACCACTTACAATACCATGGGTAAATTCCATGTGTAGATGAATACCATGGGTGGATACATACCATGGGTGAATGAATATCATGGATAGATGTCACTAACAATACCATAGGTGAATAAATACCATGGGTTGATGCCATTTACAATACCATGGGTAAATTCCATGGGTGAATGGATAACATGGGTGGACGAACACCATGGGTGGATGCCATTTTCCATTCGGATCATTCCTCCCTCCTTAAGAAGCAATGGTCCCCATTGTGTGAAGTTCCCTCCAGAGAAGCCTTTTTTGAATATGAAGAGCCACCGAAGAGAAGGGTTTTGTGTAGTTAACCCATAACCATGATGAACAAAGATTTGAGGATAGAGTTACCCTGTAATGCTTGTGACCAACTGTGATATTGACAGTGTGTGGTCTAGCAAATGGACTTCGATGAAGTGTGGGTTTGTGGATAACCCAGAACCAAAGTAAATGAAGATCCGAGGATATAGATACCCTATAATTCTTGTGACCAACTATGTTACTAACAGTGTGTGATCTAGCAAATGGACTTCGATGAGAAGGATTTTGTGCGGTTGACCCATAATCGTGATGCTGATTTTTGATGAAGTAGCAGGTGCCTACATAGCTTGGGGTGGGAGGGCACATCTCCGAATAACCAAAACCAAATGTGCTATGCTGAAACTGATGAAGGTTAAGTAGGTGCCTACTAAAGCAGGGTGGGAGGGCACGTCTGCAAAGGGAACCCACTCCGAATGCCACTCCAGATTTAAAATGGGCATAACTCAGTCAATATAAATCAGAATATATATTATAACCTAGTTTTGGAAATATAATGATCATTCTACATCTTCCCATGTGTTTGAAACCGCTATCTGGAGACACTAGACTCTCAGATTCGTGCTGGAACTGTCTCGCCGTCACAATTTTTTTGAAAAAATAGTTGATTTTAAATCAACGATAACTCCCACATTTGGACTTCGATTCGACAGATTTTTTTTTGAAATCGGGTGATTTTTCAAGGGGAGCTCAGATCTATAGCCATTTCTCTAAAATTGCGCACTAAAAACTGCAAAAAATGACAGGAGATCCGTCGTCCACGAATTGTCGTCAGAAACTTTTCTGCAACATTGCTGATTTAGAATCAGCGATATCTCCCTCATTCGAACTCCAATTCAGCGGATTTTTTTTTTGAATTTGTGTATTTTTCTACAAGGAATCTAGATCCAATCTTCATTTTTTATAAAAAATTCACCAAAATTTTCAGATATGATCTTCAAACTCGCCGCCCAAAAAATTCATGGAGTTTGTTGAAGATTGCGGCCAAAAATTGAAACTGGAATATGCTTCAAACCCTCATTCCCATAGATTCTTAACCTGAATCTGATACCACTGATCCAAATCTTGGGGGGAGGCCCCCAAGATCTAAAAATTTGAAATGGATCTGACAAGGTCTGCAAAATTAGAATGTTAGAAAAAAGAGAGAACACAAAGCAAATAAAACCACAAAGAAACTTGTTTTTATTAAAACAGAGAATAATTGTAGAAGCTACAATGTGGTGGAAAATCTGTGCTTTTACAAAGTGAGGCTTGTTATTTATAGAGTTTTTTTGAGTTACAATAATATGGGTAGATACCATAGGTGGATACCATGGGTCAATACCATGGGTAGATACCACTTACAATACCATGGGTAAATTCCATGTGTAGATGAATACCATGGGTGGATACATACCATGGGTGAATGAATATCATGGATATATGTCACTTACAATACCATAGGTGAATAAATACCATGGGTCGATGCCATTTACAATACCATGGGTAAATTCTATGAGTGGATGGATAACATGGGTGGATGAACACCATGGGTGGATGCCATTTTCCATTCAGATCAATATCTCATTAGTAAGTGCCAACCAGTTCAAGAAATTGATCAGTTCTAGCAATAAGTATGTTTTTTTATTTTTTAAGAACAAATCAATTTGTAGAAGAGCCAATGAGGGTGAAGTCATTTGTTAAGGGGTGTATTAAGGAATAGAAACAAAAACTTGAATATTCACTATAGGAATACAATGGTGTGTTCTAAGAGCCTAAATGGATACTATTATACAGAATCCACAACTACAGACACAAGTATCTTCCCTAGACTGGGTGGCCTAGCCTACAACAACAGAAAGACAAAGAAGCTAATGTTTCCCTTAAAGTAAGTAGATAATGGGATGAAGCCTACCTGTGATCCGTCGTATTCTTCACTCCTCCCTTCACTTGAATGCTCCAATCCTAGCTCCATTTGCTATAATTATAGCCTGCATAATCAAACAACACAATCCAACGATATAAGACATCTATGTAGTATCATCTAAATAATTCATTCAAGGGATCAAAATGGAATCAAAATACATGAAATCATAACATCATATATAGGAAACCAAAGAACTCTTTGCATTAATAGAAATGGAGTGAGTTACAACCAAAATATGAGTTGATCTTGTAGAAGAGCTCCTCCAAGTTGACTTGTTCCTTCTTTGCCACGAAGTACACCTTTAATCACCCTAATGCATGGAATAATACCTCTTCAAAAAAACAACATGAGGGTAGAATCTATCTCCAAAGATCCAACTCCTAGCTTGTGGATGGCCACAAATATATAGAAGAGGGTGGTAAGTTGGGAGTTCTTATTCATTTACCAATCTAGGCTTTGAGATCCACTCTTGTTGGGAGGATGGGATCAAAGGATAAGGGATGGAAACTCCAAAGAGGGATAAGATAGGATTTGAGAGTTTTATTTGAGGTAAATAGTTGTAAGAAATCCTGGAAGCTTCTAGAAGAAGAGGCTTTGGTATTCTCTCCCTTTTTCCCTATTTTCTAGAATCAACACACCCCAACATGGAGCAACTTGTTAGTGATCAACCATGTCCAACATGGAGCAACTTGTTAGTGATAAACCATGTCCAACATGGAGCAACTTGTTAGTGAACGTAGGTCCACGAGAATGCAGACTGCGTTGGTGCTAAAAGAGGTTGATTCAAGGTTATTTCAGGCAAAAACTATAGGATTAAGGAGTCATGCTTAGGTCTTTGTGCAATGATAATGTCAAGGGGTAAAAGGATGTTGATTGATCTAGTTTATAGTCCGACTGACCATATGTGACAAAATTACCTATAAAATCTACCACCCAAGAGGGAAGTGGAACACAAGATCTAGTTGTTATCAGACTCTCCATTTCCAAGCCTTGAATTATACAAGTAGTCCATTATAGAAGAAAATGAGGTGAATAAGAAGTTGCAGTAGTTGTTGGAAGAGGGTGTTATTGACTAAGTACCTTCTCATGTGGGTCACCCATCATATTTAGCCTAATAAGGATGGGAATTGGTGGATGTGTATTAATTATTGGGTGTTAACAAAATTACACTCAAGAAATGGTAATCCCTTCCCAGGACAGAAGATTTTTTGGAATAATGGCAACAAGAAAAACACTTCACCAAGTTGGACTTAAAGTCAAGGTATCACCAGGGTCGAGTCTGAGAAGAATATATTTTGAACACCACCTTCAAAAATAGACATGGTTTGTATGAGTGTTAGTCATGCCATTTAATTTATGTAATGCACCAACTAGATTCATGAGGTCAAAGAATGACATATTTTACCTTTTTATAGATTCATTTAATATTGTTTATTTGAATGATATATTGGCATACAATAATACATAGGAGGAGCACATCTCACATTTAATGCAAGTGATAGGGAAATTAAAGAAGCACTAGTTGCTAGAAAATATCAAGAAATATGATCTTGCATAGTAGCCTTTGGCGTATTTAGGTTATGTGATTAATGGAGGAGAGTTGAAGATATATCATACCAAGATGGAGGCCATCCTGAAGTCCTGATGCTTAACAATGTGTCTAAGGTTAAGAGTTTGGTTGGAGCAACACAATACTTAAGGAAATTCACAGTCTTATGTTTAGCAGTAGCAACACCACTCCATGCCAAAAAAACAATGGAAATAATTTCCAATGGGGAAATAGTGAGGAGATGTCCTTTGGGGAGTTAAAGAAGAAAATCAGTCAAGCATTGATTCTTGCATTATTGAACATGCAACAACCCTTTGAAGTGGAGATAGATGTGAGTGGGTATGCTATGGGAGTGGTATTAATGTAGGGAGGAAGGCCTATATTCCACCATTCTAAATTACTTCCAAGGGTGATTCTTAACTACCCTACATATGGAAAGGAGCTCCATGCTCTAGTGTAAGTTGTGAAAAGGTGGAAACACTATCTGATGGGAAAGGAGATAATAGTCCACATAGATCACCAACCTCTACAATACCTATAGGCATAGAGTAATTTATAGTAGACCAAGCATTACAAGTGGATGGGTTTTTTATGGTAGTTTCATTTACTAATATAGTACAAGAAGGGAATAAAAAAAATTGTTCGACATGATTTAAAGGCCACCCACATAAAATATCATAACTTTTGGGACTCTGATGTACATGGATACTTTCACCCTTGTTGCATAAATATAGGTAGACACAAAGGATGGCGACTTCAAGGAGGTGTTTCAGTACTTGTAGAGCTATATTCATGTGCACAATGGTGATAACACGGTTGAATAAATGATCCAAAATGGATTACTCTATAATATGGACAAGTTATGTGTTACTAAAGGTGAGTGACTATAGCTAATCAGAGAGGCTTACACCTCCAAAATTTTAGGGAATCTTGGTGTAGTGAATAAAATGGCCAACACATAGAAGTATGTGTACTAGCCCACAATGCAAGAATATTTAGCTATGTTCGTAAGAATATGTATTATTTTTTGTTCCAGCAAACTTAGTAGCAATAAATAGGGTCTATACCATCCCTTACCTATATAGAATTGTCCTTGGTCCATGGAAATTGTTGGAGGTTTACCAAAAACCAGGAAGGAGGATGACTACTTGTTCAATGTAGTTGATAGGTTTAGTGAGATATGCATTTTGATGCCATGTAGAAAGACCCTTAGTGGGAAAGAAGAAACAAAATTGTTCTATATACATATATGGATGAACTTTGTAATCCTAAGGAGCATCATTTCACATAGGGACATAATATTTTTAAGTTCATTTTGGACTACATTGTGGGAGAATATGGACACAAAGATGAAGAAGTCTACAACATTCCATCCATTGAAAGATGATAAAACATAAGTAGTCAACAAGACTTTGGTACAAATTTTGTGGGGTTATAAGAAGCATTCAAAGATGAGATGGAAATACAACATATAAAAAATAATATTATAACATATCAAACCATAATTCTATTGTAAGTCACCATTTGAAACTTGTTATGACTATTTTCCATCTTCACCTTTGGATATTGCATATGAACAACAAGGAAGAGTAAGGGAGGATCTCAGAGGGGATGCTTTAAGGGAAGAAAAAATTATTGGGAAGATAATGTAAATCCATATATAGGTATTAAATATGCTGCAAAATTCATTGGAAAAATACAAGGCCATGCATGATCATTACAAAATAGAGAAATCATTTAGAGTGGGAGATATAGTATGGTTATAGTTGAGCAAAAAGAGGCCATATGGTCCTGGTAAGAAAATCAAGGCCCTACAATATGGCCCATTTGGGATACTAGAAAAGGTTGGAGAGGGCATCTATAGAATTAGTCTACCCTGATACATGTACATTTAATTAGTAGTGAATGTGGAAAATTGAAACTTTGTGAAACTTCCATGTTGGATAAAAAAGAGGAACATGTCCTAACTTCTATAGCAGATTCAACACTAGATGCACAGGTAGAGTTTAAATATGATACAATTTTGGAGAAGAGGTCCATAACTAAAAGATAAGGGCATCATGAACTTTGGAGATTTGGTTGAAAGGAAAGCTCCCAAGTAAGGCTAAATGGTACTCCAAGGGAAAGGTAGAGGAAAATTTTCGTTACCTCATTGAGTAAAATATTTTGGGGACCGAGAGTCTCCCAAAATGGGGAAGTATGGTCCATATTGCATCATTATATTATTTTTCATCCATATTGATGCTTTCAGAGTGGAAAAGTGGGAGAAATAAGCTCACAAGACCATTTTCACCAATGGTTCATTGTTTGGTGAATTGGGGTTTTAAACATTCTTGAGATAGTTTGAGGCATTTCCTAAATTTTTTTGAGGTCCAAAAACTCTTGTGATCTAGATGGATATTGGTGGCCACCCACCTATTCCACTTGGGGCCCCACCATTGCCTCTTTTAGTTTTTCAGTTTCAGCACAACTTACTATTTTTAGCAGTTTTTCGGGTCCTGAACTTTCGGAGCCGTTTTGAGGCCCTAAACAACGTTTTTTGGGCATCGCGCCTCCAACAAATATGATTTTGATCTGGAATGGATATTCATGGCGAAAGTTGTAGTCCTCGGATAGATCTTTCTAATGATGTACCATGTGCGTCAAATGGAGATAGTATGCCAAAGTTACGTCCCTGGGAAGTTGAAACACCAATTTACCCAAACGGAGCCCATAGTTTTGGCGCTTCATCTCCTAGGGTTAGGTTTTTGGATTTTTATAGTTCTCCATTGTTTCTGAATAATAAATAGGCCCTTGAGCCTCATTGTAACTCAATTCAGAGGCCTGTAGCTGCCGCATCTCTTCTCAGAGATAGCTACCAGCGCCCTAGCTAGTTTTATTTCCATTCTGTCTGTAAGCAAATTTCAGTTCTTTGATATTAATGAAATGAAGTGTTATTTCCGCTGCATCTCTGTATTTATGGTTATATGTTTATTTTGTTGCATTCCTGCATAAATCCAGATCAGTGGTATCAGAGCGGTCTGCTTTTTCTCGATCCTTCTTTGCATGTCCCCAACGAGGTCGGGGTATAAGGAGCTAGGGCTTGATCTGGTGGAACCTTTGCAAGATCAGCCTCACAAACCTCGACGGACACCCATGGGGGACGAAAAGAAAGATGAGGGAGCAGGAGATCCTATCAAAATATTGCTCGAGGAGGCCCTCGAAAAACAAAGGAACGCGATGATGGATAACTTTGCTCAGATCCTTCAACGGCTACCCACCGGCGGCGCATCTGCATCCAGCAGCCACTCTGGAGGCGCGAATCCTTTTAAGGTACAAGTAAATTTTGACATTCCCATATTTGAGGGTCAAATAGACGCAGATGCCATAGATAGATGGTTGAATCTATTAGAAGGATATTTCTCTGTTCATGACTTTTCAGACCGGGAGAAGATTATTTTTGCACTCCTCAAAGCTAACCCCCATGTTAAGGACTGGTGGGAAACCTACTGTGAGAACAAGGAATAGACAGAACCCTCTCTGTTCTCGGCCATACCAACTTGGAATTCTTTCCGAGACATCGTCAAGGAACAGTACTATCCCGTGGGGAGCTATGAGGAAAAGTACATACAATGGACCACGCTGCGACAACAAAGGGATCAAGATGTGCATGAGCTGACGAATCTGTTCCATAACCTACGCACAAAGTTGGGTATCAAAGATTTAGAGAAAAATATGGTGCTTAAGTATTGCAGCTGTCTGCACAGATACATTCAGGAGGAAATGGAGTTCCTCGACATATCCTCGCTTGGTACGACATACTGGTATGCTGCCAAGATTGAGTAGAAATTCAAACAGAAGAAGCGAGACTTTGGATCTGCGAATCAAAAGCAAGGGAAAGGTGCTTCCAAATCGCAGAACAAAGGACAGAGCCAAGGCATGGTAGCTAAAGACAACCTGTCGAAGCCACAAGAAAAGAACAACACCGCAAAGCCAAAGAAGGACACGGGAAAGTGGTGTGAGTTCCATAAGAGCTCCACTCACAATACAAGTCATGAGTGTCGGGCCAAGCAGTCGCTAGTGGCTGAGATGAGGGCTTCTGAGTCAGATGCATGCTCTGACTCCGAATCAGAACCTGAAAAGGGGAATGAAAAAGGGAAACAAATTATTGATGCGGAGCCCAACACCACTGTTTCCACTACAAAGATCCAGAAGGAGGAACCAGAAGATCCAGAGGAGGAGGAACGTCTCTTCCACTCCCAGATGTGGGTAAAGGGCTCCCCTATACAGTTCATTGTCGACAATGGAAGCCAGAAGAACCTCATTTCAGCAAACGCCGTGAAGCAGTTGGGCTTGCCAACCACAGCTCACCCACATCCATACACCATCGGGTGGCTTCACCAAGGACGAGATCTCTGTGTCAGCCAGCAGTGCCGCCTTCCCTATAGCATCAAGCCCTTCACGGATGAGGTATTATGTGACGTTTCTCCTATTAATGTTTTTGATGTATCATTAGGACAACCATACTTGTGGAAGTGTCATGCTGTGTATGAGTCTCGGCCTCGCGCTGTTATTGTTACTTTGGGAAATAAGTTGTATAGGATACCAGAGGTACCACCTGCTACCGCTATCTCTTTGGTTACTGCAAAACAATGCAGTAAGCTCATTTCCCAAACCAGGAAATTCATTTTCCTGATGATCCGCCCCTAGGGCAAGAAGAAGACTGTGGCCACGATCTCCAGACAAGGCTCCTCTGCATGACAACAAAAAATGGATAAGGTTGTGGAGGAGTACGGGGACATCTTCACCTCACCCACAGGGGTTCCTCTGCACTGTCAGGTCAAGCACCCTATTGATCTGACCCCAGGTGCGCCGCTACCCAATGGACCGATCTATCGGTGCTCTATTTTGGAGAACGATGAAATCAAGAGGCAGATTCAGGAGTTGCTACAGAAAGGTCACATCCGACCAAGTTCATCGCCCTGTGGGAGCCCAATCATGTTGGTACAGAAGAAGGATGTGACGTGGAGACTCTGTATTGACTATCGGGCGCTGAACAAGATCAATGTCTGAAATAGGTACCCGATCCCACGAATTGATGACCTTCTGGACCAACTCAAAGGTGAAAAATATTTCAGCAAGATTGACTTGAAGTCGGGGTATCACCATGTACCGATTGAACCCTCCGATGTGTGGAAGACTGCCTTCAAAGCCAAGGAAGGCCTTTTCGAATGGCTGGTCATGCCTTTCAGGTTGACGAATGCTCCCGCAACCTTCATGAGGATGATGGATGACATCTTGTGGCCATTCACCAACTCATTTGTAGTGGTGTACTTGGATGACATTATTATCTTCAGTCAGACTTGGGAAGAGCACCTTCACCACATCCGACAAGTCCTCCAAACACTGCGGCAACACAAGTTGTGTGCCAATCTGGAGAAGTGCACTTTTGGCATGAACCAGGTTCAATATCTGGGATACATTATTGATGAAAGGGGGGTGCATGTGGATCCAGCCAAGATCCAAGTCATTCGGGATTGGCTAGCCTCAACTACTATAACAGATCTTCGCAACTTTCTGGGTCTTGCTAATTTCTACCGGAGGTTCGTGTTGGGATTCTCTCATATCACTTGGCCCTTGAGTCAAGTCACCAAGGGAGGAGCGAGAGAAAAATTATTTTGGTCGGAACCTCAACAGAAGGCGTTCGTAGAATTGAAAAATCGCCTCTGTTCTGCCCCAGTGTCACTTTACCAGACTTGCAACAACCATTTGATATCGAGATAGATGCCTCTGACTATGATATTGGGGCAGTTCTTACTCAACAGGGACATCCAGTGGCATATCACAGTGAGACATTGTTTGACACAGTTCGCAAGTATCCCACTTATGACAAAGAAATGTATGCCATTGTGCAAGCTTGTCGACAATGGAAGCATTACATTTTGGGGAAGGAAACAATCATCCACACAAACCACTGGCCCCTGCATGTTCATACAGACACAAGGGAATTTGCAGAATGATCGCCATCAGAAGTGGTCCAAATATCTGCAACATTTTCATTTGAACATCAAGTACAAGAAGGGTAGCACCAATAATGTTGCAGATTGCCTCAGCCGACCACCGATCGTGGCGCTCACCACCGTGCTCAACTCTTGTGGGCATGAGACTTATGCTTGGCCACTTCTCTATGAGAGTGACCCAGCATTCGGCCACACTTACAAGGCACTCTTGGGGGGTACGCAAGTTCCAAATTTTCACCTCCAAGATGCACTGTTATGTCACCTGGGACACCTTTGTGTTCCTTCAAGCGAGCGTGCGAAGATGATATGGAAAGCACACTACAGTCGAGTTTCTAGGCATTTCAGGGTCGAGAAAATAGTAGCAATATTGCAGAAGTATTTCTATTGGCCGAACCTTCGAAAGGATGTCGAGAATCACATCAGATCCTGCACTGCTTGTGCCATTGCCAAACCGACCATCAAGAAGCAAGGCCTATATACTCCACTACCTACCCCTAGTCGACCTTGGGAATCCATCTCCATGGATTACATGTCGGGCCTGCCTTCTACTAAGCAAGGAAACGACTGTGTTTTCGTGGTCGTCGACAGATTCTCGAAGATGGCCATCATGGTGGCCTGCAAGAAGAATATCACAGCAGAAGCCACTGCTAAACTCTTCTTTGAACGAGTGTGGGTGCACTTTGGAATCCCACAGTATATCATATCAGATCAGGATAGCAGGTTCCTCATCACATTTTGGTCCAGCCTCTAGTCAATGTTGGATACCAAGCTCACCAAGTCCACAGCTTTCCATCCCCAAATAGATGTCCAGACAGAGGTCGTCAATCGAATGCTTGTACACATTTTGCACATGTACAATTCGAAGCATCCACGCACATGGGACGAGAGCCTCCCATATGTACAACATAGTTATAATCGAGCTCTCCACAGTTCAATCGGCCATAGCCCCTTTCAGGTGGGCTTGGGATTCCAGCCACTATGTCCTATTGATGTAGCCATACCATTTGCAGCTGCTCAGGTCGATTCAACTCATGTCCAGTCTGAAGTTGACAAAGCGAGTAGCTTCATCGAGCGCATTCAACACATCTGCCAGCAGGTTCATGATATATTGGACAGAGCCAATGCCAAGGACAAGCAATGCCATGATCAACACTAGGTGCCACACAACTTCCAGGTGGGCGACAAAGTATGGCTACATTTGCAGAAGGAGCGCCTCACTGGACCCCACCGCAAGCTTCGCCCACTCCGATATGGGCCATACACCATCACCAAGGCTGTAGGGAAAAATTCCTTCGAGCTCATTATTCCACCATTCCTTGGTCTACACCTAGTCTTCAATGTGGATCGCCTTCGTCCTTACTTCCCACCTCTACTGGTCACCTCAGACATTGCAGAACAACTCACACCAACACAGTTAAACCCAGACGTCATGGAACAAGCCACCAAATATTGTATCAGGGACGTGAAAATAAAGAGCACTCGCCAACAGAACATCCAACTGTATCGGGTTGTCAAAGCTGGCCAACTCCTGCACCAAGGCAAGTGGTTCACCAGGGACCAAGTTCAGCAGAAGTTTCCTCATCTCATGGATGAACTCAACGCAATGGGGACCATTGATTCCTAAGGGGGGAGGAATGATCCAGGTGGATATTGGTGGCCACCCGCCTATTCCACTTGGGGCCCCACCATTTCCTCTTTCAGTTTTTCAGTTTCAGCACAACTTACTATTTTTAGCAGTTTTTCGGGTCCTGAACTTCCAGAGCCGTTTTGAGGCCCTAAACGACATTTTTTGGGCATCGCGCCTGCAGCAAATATCATTTTTCTCTGGAATGGATATTCATAGTGAAAGTTGTAGTCCTCGGATAGATATTTCTAATGATGTACCATGTGTGTCAAACGGAGATAGTATGCCAAAGTTACGTCCCTGGGAAGTTGAAACACCAATTTACCCAAACGGGGCCCATAGTTTTGGCGCTTCATCTCCTAGGGTTAGGTTTTTGGATGTTTAGAGTTCTCCATTGTTTCTCAATAATAATTAGGCCCTCGAGCCTCATTGTAACTCAGTTCAGAGGCCTGTAGCTGCCACATCTCTTCTAAGAGATAGCTACTAGCGCCCTAGCTAGTTTTATTTCCATTCTGTCTGTAAGCAAATTTCAGTTCTTTGATATTAATGAAATGAAGTGTTATTTCCACTACATCTCTGTATTTATGGTTATATTTTTATTCTGTTGCGTTCCTGCATAAATCCGGATCATCTCGCTTGTGTGAGAGCCTCTAGTGTTATTATACACTCATATACCTTTCCAATGTTGGAATAAATTTCCTGTAAACTACCATGAATATTTATTAGCACACATGTGGGGATAGTGGCCCAGGGTTCATGAACATGCCAACAAAATCCCCATAGATACCGACATTTTCAACACCTGCAAGCAAACGAGGTCTCAACCAAGGTATGATGATGGGTTTCTAGAATATTTAAAGGTTAAGGAATGATATAGGGAAAATGGATACAACTCTGGCTTAAAATAGCCCAATTGAAACCGATAGTGATCATATGTTGTAGGAAAACCCATTAAATAGAAAAATATTCAGAGGCCGTTGCTGCATACATTAAATTATTCCCCGTCTTTATGACATAAATTGGTCACACATAACATATGGTTTTGACAAAACAATAAATGTTTTGATAAGCCTTCATCGCTTGTGTGTAGAAAAACCTCCAATATATAATAGTGAAAGAACAAATTTCATTCATTTATATGGAAAAAAGTTATTTACAACACAAAAAGTATTTATATAGACACTTGCGAAAAACCTTACGTGAACCCCATAATTCATTCATAGATTTAGTCATTAATTGATCCAGGAGGATATTGTTGGCCACCCACCTATTCCACTTGGACCACTAACATTGTTTATTTCTGACTTTTTCTCTTAGTTTCCTTAATTGTAGCACAATTTACTATTTTTGGTAGTTTTTTGAATCCTGAATTTCTGGAGCCATTTTGAGGCCTTAAAGGACGTTTTTTTTGGAAAACAGGCAAACATAAGTATTTAACCATATTTATAGTTGAAATTTGTAGTCCTCAGATAAATATTTATAACGAGGTATGATGCACGTCAAACAAATATCGTATGCAAAAGTTACAACCTCAGGAAGTTAATGTACCAATTTACCCCAACAGGGCCCACAATTTTGGCGCTTCATCTCCTAGTGTTAGGTTTATCGATTTTTAGGGTTTTCCATTATTTCTCAATAATAAATAGGCCTTTGAGCCTCATTGTAAAATGTTTTAGTGGCATTTAGCTGCCACATATCTTCTTAGAGATAAACTACCATTGCCCGAGCTAATTTTTTTCCATTATGTATTTAAGAAATTTTCAGTTATTTGATATTAATGAAATGAAGATTTATTTATGGTGCATCTATGTGTTTATGTTTATATATGTATTATGTTGTGTTCCTACTTAATTCCGGAACAGTGGTATCAAAGTGGCATGTTCTTTCTCTATTTTTCTTTGCATGTCCCCAACGAGGTCAGGGTATAAGTTAGGGATCGAACTAGTTGAACCTTTGCAAGACCATCCTCGAAAAATCTAAAAACCTCCAATGATGGAAGAAAATAAAGATGAGGGAGCATGATATCCTTTCAGAATATTGCTCGAAGAAGCCCTCGAGCGACAAAGGAACATGATGATGGATAAATTTTCCTAGATCCTTCGACGGATGCCCACAAGTGACTCATCTTCACCCGAAAACCACTCTGGAGGCTCCACTCCCTTCAAGGTACAAGTCAAATTTGACATTACCATATTTGAAGGATAGATAGATGCAGAAGTTATTGATGAATGCTTAAATTTGTTTGAAGGGTATTTTTCGGTTCATGATTTTTCCAATAGGGAAAAATTTACTTTTAAACTACTCAAAGTTTCCCCCCATGTCAAGAAATGGTGGGAAACCTAATATGAACGGAAGGATGAGATAGAACCCTCACTATTTTCTACCAAAAACACTTGGAATTATTTTCGAGACACCATCAAGGAATAATACTATCCCATGGGGAGCTATGAGGACAAGTACCTACAATGGACTACGCTAAGACAATAAAGGGAACCTGACGTGCATGAGTTGATGAATATTTTCCATACCTTGCACAAAAAGTTAGGTATCAAATATTATGAGAAAATTTGGTGCTCAAGTACCACAGTTGTTTGCAAAAATAAATTCAGGAGGAAATGGAGTTCCTAGACATCTCCTCATTTGGTGAAACATATTGATATGATGCCAAGATTGAGCATCAATTTAAATAGAATAAGCAAGACATTGGATTTTCAAATCCGAAGCAAGAGAAAGGAACCTGAAAACCATAGAGAAAAGGACAAATCCAAGGTGGGTTGACCCGGGACAACCTGTGGAATCCGCAAGCAAAGAAAAACACCACAAAGACAAATAAGGACACAGGAAAATGGTGTGAGTTCCATAAGAGCCCCACTTACAACACAAGTGAGTGTCGAGCCAAGTAGTCATTGGTGGAATGTAGAAATTTTAATACAAATATGTATTGCCTGGATTCTCCCGATATAACAATTATATGCCACTGTTAAATACAAAATGACCTCTACAAAAATTCTTATGGAAATTTAAAACACGATCGCCAATTGCAAACACATGAAGAAAGATCATTCACACATAACACAAATGTTTACCGGGAAAGCTTAAAGCTAAAAAACCCACTATCATATATTATGTATATATCATGGATCATGAAAAAAGCTCATACAAAACTCTACTCCAAGAGCTCTCATTACAATATACAATTGTCTCACATTGTCATGCAAAAATTTGGCAAATTCCTTAGCCAATTTTCTGCCTCACAACAGCCTTCCTCCACTATGCACTCCAAGTTGATTACGAAGAACAATTCGATGCAATCATACCATCCTTGACTGCGAAGTCCTCATGAGCATATCCAATGTGTGTTTGGCTTGCAAGAGTGTAATCCAATATAGTACAACTGATAGTCAACTGTCCCTTTCACCTACCTCTCAACTGGGTCTCCACTGGATCTGACATACATGTAGTTAACAGTAGTAAATCTTAAGTTGCATGTGATATCACTCCATGTGAATTAAATTAATATTTAATTCACTGATCTCTCACTAGTGTATCTTCTGTTACAACTAACACAACTAAGTTTAACTGTAATGTTCCTACTTAGCCATAGCTAAGGGGAACATTCAATTTTGTTTTCATTTCTATTGCATGAATAAATGAATAAAGGAGGACATGTAAAACTCCTAAAAAGGCTGAATAAATCAATTCCCATGTGAAAAAAGATAAATCAGGGCCATGTAAATAATCACTTGTATGTGTGAAAGAGGTTTGAGCTGAAGACTGGGTCAACCTTGACCAAATCAACAGCGCTGTCTAGGTTCATTGCATCTCCAAAAGGGACAACGCAGTTCTAGAAGGAGGCCTCTCATGTGAAAAAGGGCTAACTCATCAAGGTGGTTTAGGGTTTGCAAAGGCTTTCCATCTTATAAAAGGAGAGGGAGGGTAGCAAAAGAAGGTTGTTGATTGATCATATTTCTGAGTATTTTGTTTGGAAAAATAATGAGAGGGGGGGGGTGAATCAGTATTTAGTGCAGACTGAATTTTTTTTTACTTATTCTTTCTCTAAAACCCATACGCTACTTTACTGAACCCATGTCACGTATACATGCGGATATCCTTAATGAAACATGCGTATTACCATAGATCTCATTATGCAGATAATACTTTACTTAGATCATTGCATCATTCATTCATTAGATGTTTAGTAAGCAGTAAACATGTGCAGTAAGAACAGAATAAATCATCACACATAAGCAACACACATGAACACCAGGATTTAAGGTGGAAACCCAATTCGGGAGAAAACCACCGCTGCTGTCGTATCTGTCTTCAATATTTATTATAAAGAAAACTTCTTACAACCATGTACTGGCGCAAACTCATACCAACACGCAGGCACCCACCTGTAGAAGGCTACAACCTTCTCTCGTTTACCAGCCTCTCCTGGAAGGGAGCTACTACCCCCTGCTCTCGTTTACCAGCCTCTCCTGGAAGGGAGCTACTACCCCCTGCTCTCGTTTACCATATACCATTGGAAGGGATCTACAACCCCATCACTGAAGGCTTCGACCCTCAGCACCACCATGGATCACGTTTCATCAATTTTCATACTGGATCCAACAGCTTCCATACAACACAACTTGTAGGCCTCTTTTCATCAGATTTTTAGACTGGACCCACTCCACACATTTAAGCTCATCATATATCAAATTGAAACTTATAACCCCATAAATTCATTCATTGAATCATCAACCAATCAACCAAAAACTTGATCTTCAATTAACATAATCAGCAGCATATTCATTATTCAAACAATCTAGTTCTGTATGAATACATCATTGACAGATAGCAGTAAAACAACAAAACAGATCAGATAGTTCATTCCACTTACTTCAGCAAACCCTAGATTCCATACGTGATTTTACTTCACTGAACCTGCATATGTACGTGCTTTTATGCACACCAACCCACATATACTTCTGTGCACTCTTCAGAAAACCCTAACTGCCCATACGCGCTTTTCCTTAAGCAGACCCGAGTATACACACGCTTTTAATGAATTGAACCTGCGTATAGATCTGTAACTTTTCAGGACTGTGCAGCTCTTCAGAACAGATAAACAACTCAGATTTCATCCTTTACTTCAGAAAGTATTTGCCAGATCACAGATCTAAACATTCCATAAGCAGATCTAGAAAATACAAAGTCATTTCAGATCTAGAGATTCTTCTTCATCATTTTATTCATCCATCATTGTATTCATAGGTGCATCATAGATTCAGATCTATCAATTAAGAATAGATTTCATCCATGCAGATATTCCTTAGATAGATTTATTCATTAACAACCCTTCCTCATGCACCCCTTGCACTATGATCTTCTTCTCCTTAAATAGATTTAGCCTTTGTCAATACCATGAGCCAAAACCACACAACTACTAATGGTATTCCTGGACAGGATCAAATAGATATTCCAGCACTCAATACAATGGGTCAATATCATGGTATCACCCCTTGGTATTCTAAATTTGGAGCGCAAAAGGGCATACGCGACTTGGTACGTACTTTTTCGCTTGTATACGCTACTTCTCCTTGACAATCCCGCGTATGCTTTGTGACACATCATATTTATCATTTTTCTGGCACTTACTGAAATTCCTTTCTTCTGTTACTTCTGAGCTGATCTATAGATACATCATCCTTCCTTTTAACACATAGATACATCATCCTTACATATTAAAACATAGATTGCTTATCATAGGCAACTCATCAAGTAGGTTTCCATCAAGAACAACTTCATCTAGTAGGTTGCCATATTGAGGACAACACATTGCATCATATTGGCAACAATCTTGCTTCATCAAGTAGGTTGCCATCAAGGTCAACACATCAAATCATTTTCCATCAAGGACAACTTCATCAAGTAGGTTGCCATCAAGGAAAACACATGCCAACATATTTGTTTGCTTAGACAAATACCATTCTTTGCTGTTTAGTGGAGGATTGTACTTGGAATTCCTATGCAGGGATTTCACCTCTTCCTTTGAGGATTCTTGGAGGAGAATTTGTTGAATTGATCCACTATCAGGCTTGAGGCGAAGCTCTACTTTCATTAGCAGTGCAGATCTAGTGAGGGTTTGACTACTTTTATAGGCTGCAACAAGTGGAGTTTAGATCTGCATACATCTAGTTTGTTTTTGGGAGCCTCTTCTCATGGAGTGTGTCTTTTAACCTCCTGGAAGAGTGTCTCTTCTCCTTGTGCTTCAGATCTGAAATTTTATAGTGGTTAACCAATTAATTTGAGCTATAGTGATGTTCCTATTGATGGACTGTGTTATTTTGGTGTGAGGATCTTCATGGTGTTTTGCCCCTAGTTTAGATGAGAGATCTCTAGTGCTGGGCCTTGCCTCCCACTTGGTGATCCATGGATTAGCTTGCTGATACATGTTCTATTTAGATCTGATCCATTGTAATGGAATTTTATATTCATAAATTTACTGTAGAAAATTCCAAATATGCAACTTGTTTCTCAGATCTACTATTATTTATGCATGATTTGGTCAAAACCCCAAGGGGATCTTGTAAAGAAAACCATCTAGTTTTCAGATCTGATATAGATCTGATGTTTTATCCACAGATATGTCCTAGATCTGAGATGTAATGTACATCTTCTACAGCTCATAAAAATAGTGTTGTTGAGCCTTTTCTGCTGATATATCTATGTTGCAGCTCTCTTTTCTGAAGTTATCTTGCTCTCTTGTCTCATGTAACTTACTGTATATTTAAAGAGCTTCACTTTACTTCTAATTTTCTGCTGTATATTCATTTATTGATTATATTTTATGGCCTCCTACTTATATTGTAAAAGACTGCATTATACCTGAAGCTGCTTGCTGTGCATAGCTGCAACCCCTCTTGTAGGGTGTTTCCTAGCTAGACTAGGTTGTGGGAGACCTATTTACCACACCTAGTTTGATTTTTTTTGCTTCCCTTTTGGATTTAGACTCCAGATCTGCTGATCTAAGGGATCCAAGGGTTGCAAACTCAATTCTGCGCACCAATCTCCCAAGGAGTGCATTATTTTCAAAGCTTGCTGTGCAATCCCCAATTTGGGAACATTACCTTAACTCACTCAACTGAGTTAAAATACTTTAAAACTCACATAACTACACATCCAACATTGTTACAACATAGAATCACTCAGTTACAACTAAGTCCACTTGCATGTCCCACCAACAAACCTTAGAACTCGAAATTCCTTCAGCTAACTGGTTTTCCACTTCAGTTAACTAATTTCAAGAGCTCCATGAGAATATATTAATATTTATTGTCCAACTATTATTAAGGGATAATAATAGTCTACATGCATCTATAAATAGACATGTGATATATAAATATACTTCGCACATACATCTAAAAATAGAAAACCATCTATAAATAGAATTTTCTCAAAATCTATAAATAGA
Source organism: Pinus albicaulis (assembly GCA_034641835.2). Taxonomy (NCBI): domain Eukaryota; kingdom Viridiplantae; phylum Streptophyta; class Pinopsida; order Pinales; family Pinaceae; genus Pinus; species Pinus albicaulis. The sequence goes on along the minus strand of CM076584.1, from coordinate 1,466,639,327 downwards.
CTTCTGCTATAAATAAAATTTTCTCATCCATTCTAAAAATAGACATACACCTAAAAATAGCCTGTGGGCCCCACCTAGTGTAGGTGATTAATTTTCACTAGGATCATCATCTTGTTGAATCTTAGCGCTCCCTCTCAACAAGAAAGGGATTATCCTTCACCCCGATCCCATCTTTATGGTATTCGAATTTGCTCCTGGTGAACGCCTTCATCGGAATATCTGCATCCTGACCCTCCATAGGAATACACTGAAGAAACATGATCTTTCGCTGCACACAATCTCTGATATGATGATATCAAATATCTATATGCTTAGATCTATCATGAAACACAAGATTAATCGAGACTTTAATGCAACTCTGATTATCACAATGAATCACAGTAGGATCTAAATGACAACCAAAAAAACCAACCGGGATCTTTCTCAACCAGATAGCCTCACATGCAGCTTGAATTGCTGCCATGTATTTGGCTTCCATTGAACTGAGTGCCACAGATATCTGTTTCCTGATGTATGAAGAAACAACTATAGATCCGATACTAAAGACCCCTCCTGATGTGCTCTTTCTGTCCGTTGGGCTTCCCGTCCAATTTGCATCCGTGAAGCCATGCAAATTCACCTCATCCATCTCTCTGTACCACAAGCCATACTCAGATGTTCCCCTTAGGTATCTCAGGACATGATTTCCCGCCTTCCAAAAGAGCTTGGTAGACTTAACCATCGCTTGACTAAGCTAGTTCATCGCAGAGCATATGTCCAGTCTTGTATTCACTAAATACATTAGCGAACCCACTAACTGTCGATAGACAATTGCGTCCACTACCTCTCTAAATGTAGCATCCTCTTTCCCCCAGTTTCCTTGAAGAGGAGTATCCATGGGTTTGTAGCCCTCCATGTGAAACTTACCAAGTATCTCCCTTGCAAACTTACATCGAGACACAAAAATTTCACCATCTCGCGGCCATATTTCCAATCCAAGGAAATAATGAAGGGAGCTCATATCCTTCATCTCGAACTCCTTTGCAAAGTCATCCTTGCATAAGTGTATCAATTGCTCATCACCAGTCAATATTAAATCATCAACATAAATAACAATGATTAAAATCTTATCCTCCACCACAATTTGGTATAGGTTTTCATCCGCCTCAGTCTTGGTGAAGCCAAGTCCATTGAAATAGCTGTCAATCCGAGTGTACCAAGCAGGGGGTGCTTGTTGAGATTCAAAAAGATGATGAGCTTAGTGAAAAGAGTTGCCTTCACTAAGTGGGCCCACAGGTTATTTTTGGCGCAAGTCTATTTTTAGACATGTTGATCATATTTCAGAAGTTGCAGGATGCTATTTGTGGATGGTTGATCAAGTTGGAAAAATAGATGAAATTATATTTTTAGAATATTGGGCGAAGTCTATTTATATATCTTCAATCCAAAAATAGATGCATGTCGATTATTATTAGCTCTTAATAATAATTAGACTCTAAACAACAACTTATTCTCTTGGATCACTTCAGTTCAGTGCACAGATGTGGCACATCAGCTGACAGAAGGAATTATGCTATTCCTAAGGGTTTACTGGAGCTAATGCATGGAGGACTCAGTTAGAACTCAAGTGGCAGAGTTATGACACAGTTGGAAGAAGTAGTTATGGAGTTGTATTTAGTTTAACTCAGTTAGACTCAGTTGAGCTAGTTGTATCAAGTCTAATTGATTGATACACTAGTGAGAGTGGAGTGAATTAATTAGTTAATTAATTCACAAATAATAACTAATTAATCAACTGAACAATACATCAGTTAACTACAGTGCATGGCAGTTTCAGTGGAGACCAGTGGAGAGATAGGTGAAAGGGCAAGATAGACTATCTGTTGTGACTATAGTGATGCATTGACTTCATCACACACTCAGTGGAGATGCCAATGAGGATTGCGCAGTCAAGGATAGAGGAATTAAAGGTCATTTAGAGCTATTCTTCAGCAGAGATTGCGCAGTGGAGGCAAGCTAGCAGGTGGCATAGATCGGTGCATGGATTTGCAAGATTGGGCCTGATTAGTGTATGATGATTGTACTGTACTGAGGGCTTGTGATAAGCTTTGTATGATTGTATGAGATTGTCATATGATCTCCATTTTACATAATATATAGTCGGGGTTTTCAGCTTCAAGCTTTCCCAGTTAAAAACTGTGTTATATGCGATTGAATATTTTTGTTTATACTTCACATGTGTGTGCAATTAATTTTTCCGCAAAAGATTAACAAGTGGAATAGATTCAGTATATTGCATAAAGTTAAATAGTGTGAGGCCAAGTGGATCTTGGAAATATGCATGCTTAGTGCATATAATTTCTACATGGTATCAGAGGATTGTTGATTGAAGAGTGCAATTGTGAAGTGAGTTTGTGCTGGTGGACAATTCGAATTTGCTACAGAAGATTCTTGGTGCAAAAATTGAGTATACATTGAAATGTCTTTCAACGTGTTGAGATTGGAGTATGCCCTTGATGGGAGCTTGAATTACATAGCCTGGAAGGATAGGATGGAGGCGATGCTAGAGGATAATGGGCTAAAGGAGTTCATCGATAGCGATGTTCCTAAGCCGGGATCTAGCGATGCTGCATTACTTGATGCATGGAAAAAGAAGACTGCAAAGTCAAGGAGGATTCTGTTGGAAGGTGTGAAGGACCATATTGTGTCCAGCCTTCATGGGAAAGCCACTTTGTTCTTAATGTAGAATTATTTGACAGACTTGTTCCAAATCAGAAGTGACAAGAGGAAGTTGGCGCTTAAAGACAAACTTAGAAAAATAAAAATGGAGAAAGGCGACAGTATTCCAAAATACCTCACGAAGTTTGTCCACTGTAAGGATGAACTGGGAAGTGTGGGGGTTACTGTTGATGAAGGAGACTTGGTGAGCTTGGCTCTACTTGGACTTCCGAAGAGTTGGCATATATACGAAGACTCTGTCAATGGATGGGAGAAATTGCCAAGATGGGAGTGACTTTGGTTGGATCTTGTGCAGGAGGAGATAAGGCGGGGTACAAGGGATGGATCTTCATCGAAGAATGAAGATGAAGAGAATTGCGCTTTGGCTGCCAAAGAAAGGAAAGGGAAGGGGAAGAAAAGTCCTTCAAAATCCGGTGCTAAAGGCAAGAAGTAGGATTTGTCCAAAGTGAAGTGTTTTCACTATCACGAGCATGGACATTTTGCCATTAATTGTCCACAGAAGAAGAAGAATAAGTAGGCTACTGGATATGCAGCTGGAGAGGCCTTAGCCTCACAATTTGAGCTGGATTTTTCCTTGATTGCATGCTTGGTTTCAAGTTGCATGGGATCGGTGTGGTATCTTAACAGTGGTGCATCTTTCCATATGACGGGAGACAAAGAGTTTTTTAGTGACTTGAAGGAGAAGGACCTCTAGATGCGTATAGAGATGGGTGACGATGGTCGGTACAATGCGACTGGCATTGGGACTATTACCTTTGAGAGGGAGTTTGGTAATCCATTCTTGTTGAAGAATTTCAAGCATGTTCCAGGTCTGAAGAAGAACTTGGTCTCAGTCGCAATGCTGGAAGATAGAGGTTATGATGTTGTTTTTAGTGAGGGAAAAGCCTTCCTTCGACATAAAAAAACGGTTCAAACCAAGAAGATAGGGGTTCGAATTAATAATCTCTACAAGTTGGAGGTAGATGGCTGCGCTACAATGGTGAGAAAAGTAGAAGAAGTGGTGAGCTAGGATGAGGGAAAATTATGGCACAGGAGATTGGGCCATCTTCACCATGGCACTTTGAAGATTTTGAAGAAAATTTCTACTCGACTTCCCAAGGGTACTCTTGTGCAGTCAGATAAGTGCAAAGGATGTACAATGGGTAAGTTTGTGAAGACTACCTTTCATGAGAAGGAGAACCGTGCTTCGGTGATCCTGGAGAGAATCCACACAGACATGTGTGGACCATTCTCGGTTGCTTCAACTGAAAAACACAGGTATTATGTGATATTTGTTGATGATTATTCTCGTAGATGCTAGATATTCTTCATGCAGAAGAAGAGTGAAATGTTCTCAAAGTTCTGTGAGTTTAAGGCATTGGTGGAGAAGGAGTCGGGGAAGCAGGTGAAAGATCTACGGAGCGATAATGGTGGTGTATACATCTCGGGCGAATTCAAATACTTCTGCAGCAAAGAAGGAATTCGAAGAGAAATCATAGTGCCTCATAACCCACATCAGAATGGGGTTAAAGAGATAAATAACAGAACGATCGTGGGCGCTGCACAAGCTATGCTTGAGAGGGAGCTAGACTTGCATGCAGTGAAGGAACTGCTTGTTTCGAAAGATGAGCCTCTAGATGTGGATCAGCCACAGGAGGAGATTCATGGAGTGGAGGAGTCCACTCATGCAGAACCAAACATCAGACAAGGCAGAAAGTGTACCACAGAAGTTGAGAGACTGAAGCTTGATGTGACACAGAATGTAGGAGTCCCTACATCACAGCGCAGACAGAGATAGTCACCTGATCGATATACTGGATACATGGCTCTTATGAGCAAGTGTATCATGACAGAGCCATCTTCTTTTGAAGAAGCAGAGTAGGAACCCACATGGGTAGATGCCATGGTGGATGAGTATGACTCCATTGTTAGAAACAGTGCTTGGGATATTGTTCCAAGGCTGGTCGGAAAATCAGTTGTAGGATCAAGATGGATCTACAAGGTAAAGAAAGCTGCTGATGGGAGCGTTGAGAAGTATAAGGCAATATTTGTTGCCCGGGGCTTCTCATAGATTGAGGGGATTGAATATAAAGAAACTTTTGCACCTGTCGCACGATATTCTTCCATACGGACCATCTTTGCTCTCTCAGCGCAGATGGGTTGGCACATTCATTAAATGGATGTGAAGACTGCGTTCCTTAATGGGATCATTGATGAAAAGGTGTACATTGATCAGCCTAAAGGATTTGAGATCTTCAACAGTGAGTTGCATGTGTGCAGGCTCAAAAGAGCACTGTATGGGCTGAAACAAGCACCCCGTGCTTGGTACACTCGAATCGATAGCTATTTCATTGGACTTGGCTTCACCAATAGTGAGGCGGATGCAAACCTATACCAGATTGTGGTTTAGGGTAAGATTTTAATCATTGTAATTTATGTTGATGATTTATTACTAATAGGTGATGAGCAGTTGATACACTCATGCAAGGAAGATCTTGCAAAGGAGTTTGAGATGAAGGATTTGGGCCTCCTTCATTATTTCCTTGGATTGGAAATATGGCAGCGGGAAGGTGAACTGTTTGTGTCTCAAGGCAAGTATGCCCGGGAGATATTGGAGAAGTTTCACATGCAAGGCTGCAAGCCTATCGACACTCCTCTTCCAGGAAATTGGAATAAAGAAGATGCTACATTGGCAGAGGTAGTAGATGCCACTGTTTATTGACAGTTGGTGGGTTCGCTCATGTATTTAGTCAATACAAGACTAAACATATGCTATGCGGTGAACCGGCTTTCACAAGCGATGGTTAAGCCTACCAAGATCTTTTGGAAGGCAGGCAAGCATGTCCTGAGATATCTCAGGGGCACATCTGAGTATGGTTTATGGTACAGACAGACGGATGAGGTGAAGTTGCATGGCTTCATGGATGCAGATTGGGAAATAAGCCCATTAGACAGAAAGAGCACATCAGGAGGGATTTTTAGTATCGGATCTACGATAGTTTATTGGTATAGCAGGAAACAAAGATCCGTGGCACTCCTTTCAGTGGAAGCGGAATACATGGCAGCAAGTTTAGCTGCATGTGAGGCTATCTGGATGAGGAAGATCCTGGTTGGTTTGTTTGGTTCACATTTAGATCCCATGATGATTCATTGTGATAATCAGAGTTGCATTAAACTCTTGGTTAATCCTGTGTTTCATGATATATATAAACATATTGATATCCGGTATCATCATATCAGAGATTGTGTGCAACAGAATATCATGTTGCTTGAGTACATTCCTACGAAGGACCAGGATGCAGATATTTTGACGAAGGCGCTCACTAGGAGCAAATTTGAATACCATAGAGGTGGGATCGAGGTGAAGGATAATTCCTATCTTTTTGAGAGGGAGTGTTGATATTCAACAAGATGATGAGCTTAGTGAAAAGATTCGCCTTCACTAAGTGGGCCCGCAGGCTATTTTTGGCGCAAGTCTATTTTTAGACATGATGATCATATTTCAGAAGTTGCAGGATGCTATTTGTGGATGGTTGATAAAGTTGGAAAAATAAATGAAATTCTATTTTGATAATATTGGGCGAAGTCTATTTATAGATCTTCAATCTAAAAATAGATGCATGTCGATTATTATTATCTCTTAATAATAATCAGACTCTAAACAACAACTTATTCTCTTGGAGCACTTCAGTTTAGTGCACAGATGTGGCACATCAGATGACAGAAGGAATTATGCTATTCCCAAGGGTTTATTGGAGCTAATGCACGGAGGACTCAGTTAGAACTCAAGTGGCAGAGTTATGACACAGTTGGAAGAAGTAGTTATGGAGTTGTACTTAGTTTATCTCAGTTAGACTCAGTTGAGCTAGTTGTATCTAGTCTAATGGATTGATACAATAGTGAGAGTGAAGTGAATTAATTAGTTAATTAATTCACAAATAATAACTCATTAATCAACTGAACAATACATCAGTTAACTACAGTGCATGGCAGTTTCAGTGGAGACCAGTGGAGAGATAGGTGAAAGGGCAAGATAGACTATCTATTGTGACTATAGTGATGCATTGATTGCATCACACACTCAGTGTATATGCCAATGAGGATTGCACAGTCAAGGATGGAGTAATTTGAATTCATCCAGAGCTATTCTTTAGCAGATATTGCGTAGTGGAGGCAGGCTAGCAGGTGGCATAGATCGGTGCATGGATTTGCAAGATTGGGCCTGAATAGTGTATGACGATTGTACTGTACTGAGGTCTTGTGATAACCTTTGTATGCTTGTATGATATTGTCATATGATCTCCATGTTAAATAATATATATTTGGGTTTTTCAGCTTCAGTCTTTCCCGATTAAAAACTGTGTTATGTGGGATTGAATATTTTTGTTTATACTTCATGTGTGTGTGCAATTAATTTTTCCGCAAAAGATTAACAAGTGGAATAGATTCAGTATCTTGCATAAAGTTAAATAGTGTGAGATCAGGTGGATCTTGGACATATGCATGCTTATTGCATATAATTTCTACATGGTATTAGAGGATTGTTGATTGAAGAGTGCAATTGTGAAGTGAGTTTGTGCTGGTGGACAATTCGAATTTTCTACAGAAGATTCTTGGTGCATAAATCGAGTATACATTGAAATGTATTTCAAAAGGTTGAGATTGGAGTATGCCCTTAATGGGAGCTCAAATTACATAGCCTGGAAGGATAGGATGGAGGCGATGCTAGAGGATAATGGGTTGAAGGAGTTCATCGATAGCGATGTTCCTAAGCTTGGATCTAGCGATGTTGCATTACTTGATGCATAGCAAAAGAAGACTGCAAAGACGAGGATGATTCTGTTGGAAGGTGTGAAGGACCATATTGTGTCCAGCCTTCATGGGAAAGCCACTCCATTATTAATGTGGAATTATTTGACAGACTTGTTCCAAAGCAGAAGTGACCAGAGGAAGTTGGCACTTAAAGGTAAGCTCAGAAAAATAAAAATGGAGAAAGGCGACAGTATTCCAAAATAATTCAAGAAGTTTGTCCACTGCAAGGATGAAATGGGAAGTGTAGGGGTTACTTTTGATGAAGAAGACTTGGTGATATTGGCTCTCCTTGGGCTTTCGAAGAGTTGGAATAGCTACGAAGACTCTGTCAATGGATGGGAGAAACTGCCAGGATGGGAGTGACTTTGGTTGGATATTGTGTAGGAGGAGATAAGGTGGGGTACTAGGGTTGGATCTTCATCAAAGAATGAAGATGAAGAGAATTGCACTTTGGCTACCAAAGCAAGGAAAGGGAAGGGGAAGAAAAATCCTTCAAAATCCGGTGCTAAAGGCAAGAAGCAGGATTTGTCCAAAGTGAAGTGTTTTCACTGTCACAAGCATGAACATTTCGCCACTAATTGTCCACAGAAGAAGAAGAATAAGCAGGTTGCCAGATCTGCAGCTGGACAGGCCTTAGCCTCACAATTTGAGCTGGATTTTTCCTTGATTGCATGCTTGGTTTCAAGCTTCATGGGATTGGTGTGGTATCTTGACAGTGGTGCGTCTTTCCATATGACGAGAGACAAAGAGTTTTTTAGTGACTTGGAGGAGAAGGACCTCTAGATGCATATAGAGATGTGTGACGATGGTCGGTACAGTGCGACTGAAATTGGGAATATGACCTTTGAGAGGGAGTCTAGTAATCCATTCTTGTTGAAGAATGTCATGCATGTTCCAGGTCTGAAGAAGAACTTGGTCTCATTCATAATGCTGGAAGACAGAGGTTATGGTGTTGTTTTCAGTGAGGGAAAAGCCTTCCTTTGACATAAAACAACGGGTCAAACCAAGAAGATAGGGGTTCGAATTAAGAATCTCTACAAGTGGGAGGTAGATGGTAGCGCTGCAATGGTGGGCAAAGCAGAAGAAGTGGTGAGCCGGGATGAGGGGGAATTATGGCACAGGGGATTGGGTCATCTTCACCATGGCGTTCTGAAGATTTTGCAGAAAATTTCTACTAGAATTCCCAAGGGTATTCTTGCACAGTCAGATCAGTGCAAAGGATGTACAATGGGTAAGTTTGTGAAGACCACCTTTCATGAGAATGAGAACCGTGCTTCGGTGATCCTGAAGAGATTTCACACAGATGTGTGTGGACCATTCTCGGTTGCTTCAACAACAAAACATAGGTATTATGTGATATTTGTTGATGATTATTCTCGTAGATGCTAGATATTCTTCATGTAGAAGAAGCGAGAAATGTTCTCAAATTTCTGTGAGTTCAAGGCATTGGTGGAGAAGGAGTCGGGGAAGCAGGTGAAAGCTCTACGGAGCGATAATGGTGGTGAATACATCTTGGGTGAATTCAAAGACTTCTGCAGCAAAGAAGGAATTCGAAGAGAACTCATAGCGCCTCATAACCCACATCAGAATGGGGTCGCGGAGAGAAAGAACAGAATGATCGTGGGTGCTGCACAAGCTATGCTTGCGAGGGAGCTAGACTTGCATGTAGTGAAGGAACTGCTTGTTCCGAAAGATGAGCCTCTAGATGTGGATCAGCCACAGGAGGAGATTCATGGAGTGGAGGAGTCCACTCATGCAGAACCAAACATCAGACAAGGCAGAAAGTGTACCACAGAAGCTGAGAGACTGAAGCTTGATGTGACACAGAATGTAGGAGTCCCTACATCACAGCGCAGACATAAATAGTCACCTGATCGATATACTGGATACATGGCTCTTATGAGCAAGTGTATCATGACAGAGCCATATTCTTTTGATGCCATGGTGGAGGAGTATGACTCCATTGTTAGAAACAGTTCTTGGGAGATTGTTCCAAGGCTGGTGGGAAAATCAGTTGTAGGATCAAGATGGATCTACAAGGTAAAGAAAGCTGCTGATGGGAGCGTCGAGAAGTATAAGGCAATATTTGTTTCCTGGGGCTTCTCATAGATTGAGGGGATTGACTATAAAGAAACCTTTGCACCTGTCGCACGATATTCTTCCATACGGACCATCTTTGCTCTCTCAGTGCAGATGGGTTGGCACATTCATTAAATGGATGTGAAGACTACGTTCCTTAATGGGATCATTGATGAAGAGGTGTACATTGATCAGCCTGAAGGATTTGAGATCTTCAACAGTGAGTTGCATGTGTGCAGGCTCAAAAGAGCACTGTATGGGCTGAAACAAGCACCCCGTGCTTGGTACACTCGAATCGATAGCTATTTCATTGGACTTGGCTTCACCAATAGTGAGGCGGATGCAAACCTATACCAGATTGTGGTTTAGGGTAAGATTTTAATCATTGTAATTTATGTTGATGATTTATTACTAACAGGTGATGAGCAGTTGATACACTCATGCAAGGAAGATCTTGCAAAGGAGTTTGAGATGAAGGATTTGGGCCTCCTTCATTATTTCCTTGGATTGGAAGTATGGCAGCGGGAAGGTGAACTGTTTGTGTCTCAAAGCAAGTATGCCCGGGAGATATTGGAGAAGTTTCACATGCAAGGCTACAAGCCTATCGACACTCCTCTTCCAGGAAATTGGAATAAAGAGGATGCTACATCGGCAGAGGTAGTGGATGCCATTGTTTATTGACAATTGGTGGGTTCGCTCATGTATTTAGTCAATACAAGACTAAACATATGCTATGCGGTGAACCAGCTTTCACAAGCGATGGTTAAGACTACCAAGATCTTTTGGAAGGCAGACAAGCATGTCCTGAGATATCTCAGGGGAACATCTGAGTATGGTTTATGGTACAGACAGACGGATGAGGTGAAGTTGCATGGATTCATGGATGCAGATTGGGAAATAAGCCCAATAGACAGAAAGAGCACATCAGGAGGGATTTTTAGTATCGGATCTACGACAGTTTATTGGTATAGCAGGAAACAAAGATCTGTGGCACTCCTTTCAGCGGAAGCGGAATACATGGCATCAAGTTTAGCTGCATGTGAGGCTATCTGGATTAGGAAGATCCTGGTTGGTTTGTTTGGTTCACATTTAGATCCTGTGGTACCTTGAGAAACAATTCCTTGCTGTGTAAAGGAATCCGTGCTCAAGACATTATCTGATTCTGTCACAAAGATATGGATCCATGTTCAATCACCTCCAGAATTCAATCATTGCATCCTCAAAATCAAATGCTATAAATGATCCACAATGCTATTATTTGCTGATATAGAATGAAATGTTCAGAAGAAGAATAAAAGGAAAAAGCCCAAAACAATATGTTGCTGTACAGAATCTATCATCTCAGACTTTAGAAGAATAAAAAGTAAAGAACAGTTAAAATGAAGGAGCACCTATTAAGGGTTTTAACTCTTATTTACACATGCAAAAAGAGACCTGCTGCTTCGATACTTCATTTTATTCAAAGACTGAAAACACATTATGTAAACTAGGAGATGAATCAATATCAACAAATGCTAGAAGTCTGTATTTCCTTCATTAATCACTTGAAAACTCAGTACAAAGATTACTGTCTGGAGAACTCAAAACCGGACCACTCTCCCCTCTCCCTTGTTCCGCTTTTATCTCTGCTGTTTCCTCTAACTAACTGTTATGATCATTTTTAAAACTGATTCTTGAAAATTTTGGCATTAATTACAATTACAAAAGACTTGTTTTAATATTATATATAAAATATATAATATAAAACCCAAAAATAAAAAGGGAAGTTTAAAAAGCAAATGGTGCATTTTGGGTCCACCATTTCACTTGTACGTATCAACAACAAAATCACCAATGGTTTTTGAAAACCAATAACCGCCTATGCAAACACACATCAAATGCCAGAATTGATATGTACAACTATCTAATGCCTCACATGATGTCACTGCGGGGGCTGCTGTGGTACGGTGACAAATCTTGGGTTGCCCCCCCCCGCAATACATCCTCATCGTCAATCTTCATTTGCCTCATGGTCAACAAGTCAACTGTGGGGGGTGCCATCTCTCCTAAAATTCGTTCTGTTTGTGATGCCGCACTCCGTTGGATCTGAGCCAGAAATGATCCACGTCGTTGATTTAACTGCAACGTTATATGTGGTTGCTTCCCTGCGCCATTGTGAGACTGCTTCAAATTGAGGAAACTCCGCTTGATCCGCAGTCAAAAATATATATATAAAAGAATTAAAGCTCAGTCATGTTATTTCATAACCATGCTACTCTGGTTCAATCAGTAAACGAACCCAATAGAGCTTGGTAAATGTGGTCTTTGAGCGGATAAAATCTCAGCATACGATTCTGCAAATTGTTCTTACGATGTTTGACTGAATCTTAAAGAGATCAAGGAGAAAGCCAAGCTGAAGTCGATGAGCAGTTATGTTATTTCACTGGATCTATTCCTTATGGATCCGCAATCTCTGATGTGGACAAAAATGTCAAACACAAACCGAATTTCAGTCGAATGATTCAAACCCAATTTTGAAAAACGTTTTCTGGAAAAGAAGACATTTGAAGAATCATTAAAATCTCTTAAACAGATTTGGATTTCTGGGCAATTTCCTCGCTGAAGTCAATTGGGCATATTCTGCAAAAAACCCACGTCGCGGTTTTTTGAAATTTTTCTCCGTTTGCTCACAATTTGAAAACGAAAATCGTGACCTGGGAGGGTCTACGTTTTTGTGTAAGTATTTTTCACCCTTCAAACGTTTGCCTGGTATCTTGCACAATTTGACAGATGAAGTCACTGCCATTCATCCAATCCTGCAATTCATAAGCTTTTCTGAGATAATCCCATGAGTTCCCCTGCAGCCTTTGGTAAAAAGGTCATCGCCAAAGTCTAAACATTCACATATGTCCTGCCCTGCTCCATTGTCATTCTTATGACACTTCTTTTCAATAAGGATCGAATAACATCACAAGCCCTGTAGTATCTTGTTCACTATTATCTAGATCATCATTATTTTCCTCTGAAGAAAAGCAAGGTTCAACAATAGCATTGTCTTCAAACGCAACAATGGTGACTGTGTGGGACTTTTCTTGCTTTTTTGATTTAGAAGCAGCATCTCCATTTGATTTCTCAGGTAACAAATCCTTGTTAAAGACCACCCGCCCCTCACTTATGCCACTATTATAGCCCTCATGAGATACGGCTTAATCATTTATCATGCCTTTGCTTTTCACCTCCTGAACAAGCAAGATGGAGTTTTGAAGACTAGTCTTCTTTTGCTCTGCTTTTTGTTGAAGACTTCGGTAATATTTCAAGAGGGGACTCATTCCAGATACTTTCTCAGCCTGGAGAAGTGAGAATACAACCACGTCATCCTTGGGAGAGAATGATATGTCCTCTCGTTTTTTATTCACATATGCAACAGTGCATTCAACCTGATCTGTGAGTTGCTTCACTCGACTTTTTTGTTGAGTAGAATTGTGCTACAACAGATCCCACGATGATTCATTATGATAATCAGAGTTGCATTAAACTCTCCGTTAATCCTGTGTTTCATGATATATATAAACATATTGATATCCGGTATCATCATATCAGAGATTGTGTGCAACGAAATATCATGTTGCTTCAGTACATTCCTACGAAGGACCAGGATGTAGATATTCTGACGAAGGTGCTCACTAGGAGCAAATTCGAATACCATAGAGGCGGGATCGGGGTGAAGGATAATCTCTATCTTGTTGAGAGGGAGTGTTGATATTCAACAAGATGATGAGCTTAGTGAAAAGATTCGCCTTCACTAAGTGGGCCCGCAGGCTATTTTTGGCGCAAGTCTATTTGTAGACTATGTCTATTTTTAGACATGATGATCATATTTCAGAAGTTGCAGGATGCTATTTGTGGATGGTTGATCAAGTTGGAAAAATAAATGAAATTCTATTTTGAGAATATTGGGCGAAGTCTATTTATAGATCTTCAATCTAAAAATAGATGCATGTCGATCATTATTAGCTCTTAATAATAATCAGACTCTAAACAACAACTTATTCTCTTGGAGCACTTCAGTTTAGTGCACAGATGTGGCACATCAGATGACAGAAGGAATTATGCTATTCCTAAGGGTTTACTGGAGCTAATGCACGGAGGACTCAGTTAGAACTCAAGTGGCAGAGTTATGACACAGTTGGAAGAAGTAGTTATGGAGTTGTACGTAGTTTATCTCAGTTAGACTTAGTTGAGCTAGTTGTATCTAGTCTAACGGATTGATAAAATAGTGAGAGTGAAGTGAATTAATTAGTTAATTAATTCAAAAATAATAACTCATTAATCAACTGAACAATACATCAGTTAACTACAGTGCATGGCAGTTACAGTGGAGACCAGTGGAGAGATAGGTGAAAGGGCAAGATAGACTATCTGTTGTGACTATAGTGATGCATTGATTGCATCACACACTCAGTGTAGATGCCAATGAGGATTTCATAGTCAAGGATGGAGTAATTTGAATTCATTCAGAGCTATTCTTTAGCAGATATTGCGTAGTGGAGGCAGGCTAGCAGGTGGCATAGATCGGTGCATGGATTTGCAAGATTGGGCCTGAATAGTGTATGACGATTGTACTGTACTAAGGGCTTGTGATAACGTTTGTATTCTTGTATGATATTGTCATATGATCTCCATGTTAAATAACATATAGTTTGGGTTTTCAGCTTCAGGCTTTCCCGATTAAAAACTGTGTTATGTGCGATTGAATATTTTTGTTTATACTTCACATGTGTGTGCAATTAATTTTTCCGCAAAAGATTAACAAGTGGATTAGATTCAGTATATTGCATAAAGTTAAATAGTGTGAGATCAGGTGGATCTTGGACATATGCATGCTTAGTGCATATAATTTCTACATGGTATTAGAGGATTTTTGATTGAAGAGTGCAATTGTGAAGTGAGTTTGTGCTGGTGGACAATTCAAATTTTCTACAGAAGATTCTTGGTGCAGAAATCGAGTATACATTGAAATGTCTTTCAACAGGTTGAGATTGGAGTATGCCCTTGATGGGAGCTCGAATTACATAGCCTGGAAGGATAGGATGGAGGCGATGCTAGAGGATAATGGGCTGAAGGAGTTCATCAATAGCGATGTTCCTAAGCTTGGATCTAGCGATGTTGCATTACTTGATGCATAGAAAAAGAAGACTGCAAAGACGAGGATGATTCTGTTGGAAGGTGTGAAGGACCATATTGTGTCCAGCCTTCATGGGAAAGCCACTCCATTATTAATGTGGAATTATTTGACAGACTTGTTCCAAAGCAGAAGTGACCAGAGGAAGTTGGCACTTAAAGGTAAGCTCAGAAAAATAAAAATGGAGAAAGGCGACAGTATTCCAAAATACTTCACGAAGTTTGTCCACTGCAAGGATGAACTGGGAAGTGTAGGGGTTACTTTTGATGAAGAAGACTTGGTGATCTTGGCTCTCCTTGGGCTTTCGAAGAGTTGGAATAGCTACGAAGACTCTGTCAATGGACGGGAGAAACTGCCAGGATGGGAGCGACTTTGGTTGGATATTGTGTAGGAGGAGATAAGGTGGGGTACCAGGGTTGGATCTTCATCAAAGAATGAATATGAAGAGAATTTCACTTTGGCTACCAAAGCAAGGAAAGGGAAGGGGAAGAAAAATCCTTCAAAATCCGGTGCTAAAGGCAAGAAGCAGGATTTGTCCAAAGTGAAGTGTTTTCACTGTCACAAGCATGGACATTTCGCCACTAATTGTCCACAAAAGAAGAAGAATAAGCAGGCTGCTGGATCTGCAGCTGGACAAGCCTTAGCCTCACAATTTGAGCTGGATTTTTCCTTGATCGCATGCTTGGTTTCAAGCTTCATGGGATTGGTGTGGTATCTTGACAGTGGTGCGTCTTTCCATATGACGAGAGACAAAGAGTTGTTTAGTGACTTGGAGGAGAAGGACCTCTAGATGCATATAGAGATGTGTGACGATGGCCGGTATAGTGCGACTGACATTGGGAATATGACCTTTGAGAAGGAGTATAGTAATCCATTCTTGTTGAAGAATGTCATGCATGTTCCAGGTCTGAAGAAGAACTTGGTCTCAGTCATAATGCTGGAAGACAGAGGTTATGATGTTGTTTTCAGTGAGGGAAAAGCCTTCCTTTGACATAAAACAACGGGTCAAACCAAGAAGATAGGGGTTCGAATTAAGAATCTATACAAGTGGGAGGTAGATGGCAGCGCTGCAATGGTGGGCAAAGCAGAAGAAGTGGTGATCCGGGATGAGGGCGAATTATGGCACAGGAGATTGGGTCATCTTCACCATGGTGCTTTGAAGATTTTGCAGAAAATTTCTACTAGAATTCCCAAGGGTATTCTTGCACAGTCAGATCAGTGCAAAGGATGTACAATGGGCAAGTTTGTGAAGACCACTTTTCATGAGAAGGAGAACCGTGCTTCGGTGATCCTGAAGAGATTTCACACAGACGTGTGTGGACCATTCTCAGTTGCTTCAACAACAAAACAAAGGTATTATGTGATATTTGTTGATGATTATTCTCGTAGATGCTGGATATTCTTCATGTAGAAGAAGAGTGAAATGTTCTCAAATTTCTGTGAGTTCAACGCATTGGTGGAGAAGGAGTCGGGGAAGCAGGTGAAAGCTCTACGGAGCGATAATGGTGGTGAATACATCTCGGGTGAATTCAAATACTTCTATAGCAAAGAATGAATTCGAAGAAAACTCATAGCGCCTCATAACCCACATCAGAATGGGGTCGTGTAGAGAAAGAACAGAACGATCGTGGGTGCTACACAAGCTATGCTTGAGAGGGAGCTAGACTTGCATGCAGTGAAGGAAATGCTTGTTCCGAAAGATGAGCCTCTAGATGTGGATCAGCCACACGAAGAGATTCATGGAGTGGAGGAGTCCACTCATGCAGAACCAAACATCAGACAAGGCAGAAAGTGTACCACAGAAGCTGAGAGACTGAAGCTTGATGCGACATAGAATGTAGGAGTCCCTACATCATAGCGCAGATAGAGACAATCACTTGACCGATATACTGGATACATGGCCTTATGAGAAAGTGTATCGTGATAGAGCCATGTTCTTTTGAAGAAGCAGAGCAAGAACCCACATGGGTAGATGCCATGGTGGAGGAGTATGACTCCATTGTTAGAAACAGTGCTTGGGAGATTGTTCCAAGGCTGGTGGGAAAATCAGTTGTAGGATCAAGATGGATCTACAAGGTAAAGCAAGCTGCTGATGGGAGAGTCGAGAAGTATAAGGAAATATTTGTTGCCCGGGGCTTCTCACAGATTGAGGGGATTGACTATAAAGAAACCTTTGCACCTATCGCACGATATTCTTCCATAAGAAACATCCTTTCTCTCTCAGCGCAGATGGGTTGGCACATTCATCAGATGGATGTGAAGACTGTGTTCCTTAATGGGATCATTGAGGAAGAGGTGTACATTGAGCGACCTGAAGGATTTGAGATCTTCAGTAGTGAGTCGCATGTGTGCAGGCTCAAAAGAGCGTTGTATGGGCTGAAACAAGCACCCCGTGCTTGGTACACTTGAATCGATAGCTATTTCACTGGACTTGGCTTCACCAATAGTGAGGCGGATGCAAAGCTGTACCATATTGTGGTTGAGGGTAAGCTTTTAATCATTTTACTTTATGTCGATGATTTAATACTAACAGGTGATGAGCAGTTGATACATTCATGCAAGGCAGATCTTGCAAAGGAGTTTGAGATGAAGGATTTGGGCCTCCTTCATTATTTCCTTGGATTGGAAATATGGTAGTGGGAAGTTGAACTGTTTGTGTCAAGGAATGTATGCTAGGGAGATACTGGAGAAGTTTCAAATGTAAGGCTGCAAGCCTATCGACACTCCTCTTCCAGGAAATTGGAAGAAAGAGGATGCTACATCGGTAGAGGTAGTGGATGTCACTGTTTATCGACAGTTGGTGGGTTCTCTCATGTATTTAGTCAATACAAGACCGAACATATGCTATGCGGTGAACCAGCTTTCACAAGCGATGGTTAAGCCTACCAAGCTCTTTTGGAAGTAAGGCAAGCATGTCTTGAGATATCTCAGGGGCACATCTGAGTATGGTTTATGGTACAGACAGAAGGATGAGGTGAAGTTGCATGGCTTCACGGATGCAGATTGGGAAGGAATCCCAACAGATAGAAAGAGCACATCAGGAGGGATTTTCAGTATTGGATCTACGGCAGTTTCTTGGTACTGCAGGAAACAAAGATCCGTGGCACTCATTTCAGCGGAAGCGAAATACATGGAAGCAAGTTTAGCTGCATGTGAGGCTATTTGGATGAGGAAAATCCTGGTTGGTTTGTTCGGTTCACTTTTAGATCCCACGGTGATTCATTGTGATAATTAGAGTTGCATTAAACTCTCGGTTAATCATGTGTTTCATGATAGATCTAAACATATTGATATCCAATATCATCATATCAGAGATTGTGTGCAGTGGAAGATCATGTTGCTTTAGCACATTCCTATGGAGGATCAGGATGCAGATATTCTGACGAAGGCACTCACCAGGAGCAAATTCAAATACCATAGAGGCAGGATTGGGGTGAAGGATAATCCCTATCTTGTTGAGAGGGAGTGTTGATATTCAACAAGATGATGAGCTTAGTGAAAAGAGTAGCCTTCACTAAGTGGGTCCACAGGCTATTTTTGGCGCAAGTCTATTTTTAGACTATGTCTATTTTTAGACATGATGATAATATTTCAGAAGTTGTAGGATTCTATGTGTGGATGGTTGATCAAGTTATAAAAATAGATGAAATTCTATTTTTAGAATATTGGGTGAAGTCTATTTATAGATCATTAATCTAAAAATAGATGCATGTTGATTATTATTAGCTCTTAATAATAATCAGACTCTAAAAATCAACTTATTCTCTTGGAGCACTTCAGTTCAATGCATAGATGTGACACATCAAATGATAGAAGGAATTACAGTATTCATAAGGGTTTACTGGAGCTAATGCACTGAGGTCTCAGTTAGAACTCAAGTGGCAGAATTATGACACAGTTGGAAGAAGTAGTTATGGAGTTGTATTTAGTTTAACTCAGTTAGACTCAGTTGAGCTAGTTGTATCTAGTCTAACTGATTGATACACCAGTGAGAGTGGAGTGAATTAATTAGTTAATTAATTCAAAAATAATAACTCATTAATCAAATGAACAATACATCAGTTAACTACAGTGCATGGCAGTTTCAGTGGAGACCAGTGGAGAGATAGGTGAAAGGGAAATATAGACTATCTGTTGTGACTATAGTGATTCATTGATTACATCACACACTCAGTGGAGATGCCAATGAGGATTGCGCAGTCAAGGATGGAGTAAATAGAATTCATTCAGAGCTATTCTTCAGCAGAGATTGCGCAGTGGAGGCAGGCTAGCAGGTGGCATAGATTGGTGCATGGATTTGCAAGATTGGGCCTGATTAGTGTATGCCGATTGTACTGTACTAAAGGCTTGTGATAAGATTTGTATGCTTGTATGAGATTGTCATATGATCTCCATGTTACATAATATATAGTTGGGGTTTTCAGCTTCAGGCTTTCCCAGTTAAAAACTTTGTTATGTGCGATTGAATATTTTTTTTATACTTCACATGTGTGTGCAATTATTTTTTCCGCAAAAGATTAACAAGTGGAATAGATTCAGTATCTTGCATAAAGTTAAATAGTGTGAGATCAGGTGGATCTTGGACATATGCATGCTTAGTGCATATAATTTCTACAGCCCATACAATGCTCTTTTGAGTCTGCACACATGCGAATCACTGCTGAAGATCTCAAATCCTTCACGCTGCTCAATGTACACTTCTTCCTCAATGATCCCATTGAGAAACACAGTCTTCACATCCATCTGATGAATTTTCCAACCCATTTATGCTGAGAGAGCAAGGATGGTCCTTATGGAAGAATACCATGCGACAGGTGCAAAGGTTTCTTCATAATCAATCCCCTCGATCCGTGAGAAGCCTCGAGCCACAAATCTGGCCTTGTATTTCTCAACACTCCCATCAAGAACTTTCTTTACCTTGTAGATCCATCTTGAACCTACAACTAATTTATCAACTGGCCTTGGAACAATTTCCCAAGCATTTTTTCTAACAATGGAGTCATACTCCTCCACTATTGCATCTACCCATGTGGGCTCCTGCACTGCTTCCTGAAAGGAAGATGGCTCAATAAACATATATTTTCTCATGAGAGACATGTATCCAGTGAATCAATCAGGAGACTGTCTTTGTCTGCGATGTGAAGTAAGGACTCCTACATTATGTGCCACATCAAGTTTCAACGTATCAACTTCTGTGGTACGCCTTCTGCTAGTTCTGATGTTTGGCTCTGCGTGAGTGGAATACTCCACTGCATGAACCTCCTCTTGTGGTTGATCCACATATAGAGACTCATCTTTGGGAACCAACAGTTCCTCTTCCACATGCAAGTCGAGCTCCCTCTCAAGCGACAACCGCATGGCTTTTCGCTCATCAAATTTTATTTCCCGTCGCATAACTGGCATCTTATTGTTAAGAAAATATATACAATAATTATGGGGTGTTTCTGTGTACCCCAAAAATATCCCAACTTTAGCAGTTTGCATCAGCTTCTTCCTGGTGTTCTTGGTCACATGCACATAAACAGATGAGCAAAAGATCTTAAAGTGAGAAACATCTAGTTCTTGCCAATAAAAGCTTCTTCATGTGTAATCATGCCAAGTAATTTATGAGGACAACAATTCTTCACATAAAATGCAGCGTTACATGCTTCCACCCAGAAATTCATTGGTAGGCCCTGATCATGCAGCATTGCTCGTGGTGCACCCACAGTCGTTCTGTTCTTCCTCTCCACGACCCCATTTTACTGTTGGTTATGAGGCGCTATGAGTTCTCTTCGAATTCCTTCTTTGCTACAGAAGTCTTTGAATTTGTTTGAGATGTATTCTCCACAATTATCGCTCTGTAGAGCCTTCACTTGCTTCCCTGACTATTTCTCATCAAATGCCTTAAACTCACAGAACTTTGAGAATGTTTGATCCTTCTTCTGCATGAATAAGATCCAACATTTACGAGAATAATCATAAAAAAAAATAACATAATACCTGTTTTGTTGTTGAAGCAACTGAGAATGGTCCACACACATCTGTGTAAACTCTCTGCAGGATCTCCGAAGGACGGTTCTCCTTTTAATGAAAGGTGGACTTTACATACTTCCCCGTGGTGCAACCCTTACACTAATCTAACTGAGCAAGTGTTCCCATTGAATTTCCAGTAGATATTTTCTGCATGACTTTCAAGGCTCCATGATGAATATGGCCCAAACGCCTGTGCCATAATTCGCCCTAATCCCAGCTCACCACTTTTTACGCCTTTGCCATCATGGCAGCACAACCTTCTACCTCCAGCTTGTAGTGATTCTTGACTCGAATCCCTATCCTCTTGGCTTGACTCGTTGTTTTATGTTGCAGGAGATATTTTCCATTGTTGAAAAAAATGTCATAGTCTCTGTCCTCCAACATCACGACTGAGATCAAGTTTTTCTTCAGACCTGGAACATGCATAACATCTTTCATTTGAAAGTTTTTTACCTGACTCCCTCTGAAATGTAATGGTACCATTGTCGGTCGCACTATATCATCCATCATCGCCCATATCTATATGCATCTGGAGATCTTTCTCCTCCAAGTCACTGAAAAGCTCCTTATCTCCCGTCATGTCGAAGGAAGGAACACTATAAAGATACCACACCGATCCCATTACACTTGATACCAAGCATGCAATTAAAGATAAATCAAGTTCATATTGCGGGGTAAGGGCCTCATCAACTATAGCTCCAACAACCTTCTTGTTCTTCTTCTTCTGTGGGCAGTTAGTGGTGAGAAGCCCATGTTTGTGACAATGAAAACACTTTAGCTTGGAGAAATCCAAATTCTTGCTTTTAGACTCAGATTTTTAGTGGAATTTATTCCCCTTCCCTTTCACTTCCTTGGAAACTAAAGCACAATCCTCTTTATCATCATGATTTGATGAAGAGCCATCTCTGGTGTTCCGCCTGAACTCCTCCTACACTAGATTTGACCACAGTCATTCCCAATCCAAAAATTTTTCCCATCCGTTGACAGAGTCTTGATAACTATGCCAACTCTTAGGAAGTCCCAAGAGAGCCAAGCTCACCAAACCATCATCGGCAATAGTGATTCCCACACTCCCTATTTCATCCCAACATTGGACAAACTTTGTGAGATACTTTGGAATATTGTCGCCCTTTTCCATGTTGATCATTCTGAGTTTATCCTTCAGCGCCAATTTCCTATGATCGCTTTTGCTTTGGAAAATATCCATCAAAGCCTTCCACATAGCATATGGAGTGGATTTCCATGAATTCTTGAGACAATATGGTCTCGTACACCTTCCAATATAATCCTTCTCGTCTTTGCTACTTTCTTTTGCCATGCGTCAAGTAATGCAACATTCGTCGAAGTGGGCTTAGGAACATCACTGTCGATGAATTCCTTCAAGCCATTATCTTCAAGCACCACCTCCATCCTGTCCTTCCATGAAATGTAGTTCGACCTTCCCTCGAGTGCATACTCTACCCGCAAGCCATTGAAAGCCTTTTCGATGTTTACTCAACTGTCGCACCAAGGAATTCTTGCAGCAAATTTGAATAGTTTCCACCAAAAAAATCAACTCTGCTTCAAAATTGCAATCTTCATTTCTCTGATACCATGTAGAAATTTTAATACAAATATGTATTGCCTAGATTCTCCTGATCTAAAAATTATATGCCACTGTTAAATACAAAATCACTTCTACAAAAATTCTGGTAGAAATTTAAAACATGATCGCCAATTGCAAACACATGAAGAGAGATCATTCACACATAACACAGATGTTTACTGAGAAATATTAAAGCTAAAAACCCCACTATCATACATTATATATATATCATCGATCGTGAAACAATCTCATACAAAAGTCTACTCCAAGAGCTCTCAATACAATATACAATCGTCTCACACTGTCATGTAGAAATTTGGCAAATGCCTTAGCCAATTTTCTGCCTCACAACAACCTGCCTCCACTACGCAATCCAAGTTTATTGCGAAGACCAATTCAATGCATTCGTACCCTCCTTGACTGTGCAATCCTCATGAGCATATCCAATGTGTGTTTGGCTTGCAAAAGTGAAATTCAGTATAGTACAACTGATAGTCAACTGTTCCTTTCACCTATCTGTCAACTGGGTCTCCACTGGGTCTGACATGCATGTAGTTAACAATAGTAAATATTTAGTTGCATGTGAGATCACTCCATGTGAATTAATTTAATATTTAATTCACTGACCTCTCACTAGTGTATCTTCAGTTACAACTAGCACAACTAAGTTTAACTCACTTAACTTAGTTAAACTACTTTATAACTCACATAACTGCACATCCAACTCTGTTACAACTTCGAATCACTCAGTTACAACTAAGTCCACTTGCATGTCCCACCAACCAACCTTAGAACTCGAAATTCCTTCAGCTAACTAGTTTTCCACTTTAGTTAACTGATTTCAAGTCCTCCATGAGAATAGATTAATATTTATTTTCCAAGTATTATTAAGGGATAATAATAGTCGACATGCATCTATAAATAGACATGCGATCTATAAATATACTTCGCACATACATCTAAAAATATAATTTTCTGCACATTTATAAATAGACTTCCGCTATAAATAGAATTTTCTCATCCATTCTAAATATAGACATACACCTAAAAATAGCCTATGGGCCCCACCTAGTGTAGGTGCTTAATTTTCACTAGGATCATCATCTTGTTGAATCTCAACATGCACAAGCTAAAGGCTTTCGAGTCAGATGCATGTTCCTATAGGTTTTAACCCTGTACATAAATTATCTACAAACGAATCTTAAAAACAGAAAATAAACAATAGCGAGAGCATAAAACATAAAATAGATATATACAGAGATTTTCCCTTGGATCCCAAATCGGGACGACCAGCTTGATTTTTCATTATATTCCTTTTAGTGTTACAACACATATATATACATGCCGAAGCATACATAAACCCCAATCCATTTACCTTGGATTAGAAAATAACCGTAGTTTCCTTGACCGGATCTAAAAAATACTAGGGGCTGAAAACCATCATGCCCTAAAACCATGTGCAAACACATGCAAAAAACCACGGGCGGGTCCACCCACCAAAAAAAAAAGTTCCAAAAAATTCTTCTCGAGGCGCTGCCTCAGACCCTGAAGAGGGGGGTTGCTGCCCCCCCTAATACGCTCGGTGCAACATACAGGGAGGGTTATCGCCCTTCCGTGACCCCCCCCGCACGTGACTAGTCGTGGAAAGAATATAACACATACCCAACATTCTCCCACTTGTTGTTTTTTTTCCGTAGGGGGCCACAGGAATCTGAGTCATTAGCCCAACTTTGCAACACCCATTGTTTCTCTACACCAAGAGAACTTTTGAGTGCTCAAAGACTTCATTAATGCATCTGCAAGATTCTTCAAAGTGTCTACCTTTACCAGAAACACCCTTTTAGCCTCAACCATATATCTCACAAAGTGATATTGAACATCAATGTGCTTTGTCTTTGAATGATAATCAGGGTTCTTAGCCAAGAAAATTGCACTTTGGCTATCACAGTCTATCCTTATAGCTTGCTGCACCAACCCCATACTTGAACACAATCTCTGCAACCAAACTTCTTCCTTGCTTGCATGAGTGGCTGCCATGTATTCTGCTTCTGTAGTTGAAAGAGCCACTATAGACTATATTTTACTCATCCAACTGACTGCACCTCCAAATAGACTAAACACACACCCACTTGTAGATCTTCTTTGATCCAAATCTCCAGCCTAGTATTTATCAACAAAACCACAAATGTCCAACACTCTTTCCAATCCTAGTCTTCCCTGGTAGCACAAGCCATAATCACTAGTGCCACACAAATATCTAAAAACCAGCTTCACTGTTGTCCAATGCTTCTTCCCTGGATTTGACATAAACCTGCTCAATACTCCCATTGCATGTGCAATTTCTAGTCTAGTACAAACCATTGCATACATAAAGCTACCCACTTCACTTGCATATGGAACACGGGACATATCCTCCTCTTCTTCTTGTGTCTTGGGACACTATTCAACAGATAGCTTTACACCTACAGGAATCAGAACATTCACCAGTTTACTATCCTGCATATTGAACCTCTACAATATAGTCTCAACATACTTCCTCTAGTTTAACCAGAGCTTCCTCTTTGCCCAATCTCTCTTAATTTCCATGCCCAAAATATAGTTTGCAGCACCAAGATCCTTCATGTGGAATTTGGAGAACAGTTGGGTCTTCAAATCTTGGATAATTTCCTTGTCATTTCCAATCAACAACATATCATCCACATACAAGACAAAATAAATAACACGGTCACCAATTAATTTAAAATAAACACAGTGATCCTCCTTACTTCTGGTGAAGCCAAGTCCTCGTATATAGGTATCAAATTTCTGATACCACATCCTTGGTGACTGTTTTAACCCACACAGAGACTTATTTAACCTACATACAAGTTCTTTCTTCCCCTTCACCATAAAGCCTTCAGGTTGTTTCATGTAGATCTCCTCTTCCAAATCCTCGTGAAGAAATGTTGTCTTCACATCCATCTGTTCTACCTCAAAATCAAATGCAGCAGCAACAGATAAAAGTAATCTAATAGAAGTAACTTTGGCAATAGGAGAAAAAATATCACCAAAATCAATTCCCGGCACCTGGGAATAACCTTTTGCTACCAACATAGCTTTGTATTTATCCACCTTTCCTTCTACATTCATCTTCTTCTTAAACACCCATTTGCTCCCGATGGACTTCCTTCCAACTGGCAAATCCACCAGATCCCATGCCTCATTTTTGTGCAAGGATGCCATTTCATCAACCATGGCCTTCTTCCAGAGTTTTCCATCCTCTGAATCTACTGCCTCCCCTACAGTTCTGGGATCATTATTAGTTATAATTAAAGCAAAATTTGAATAGAAAGCAGATGGACTATACCTTTCTGGTTGTCTTATTTCCCGAACTGATATTCTCACAGCTGGAGTTTGTGGCTCTTCCTCTTCTGAGTCTTCTTCTGTTGTAGAGTCTGATTCATCCTCCTTTAGCCCAAAATATATATTTTCAGGTTCCTTTGGTAGGACTTCATGTTTAACAGTATCTTTCACCTCTCTAAACACCACATCTCGGCTATACACAACCTTCCTTGCTTTCAGGTTCCAAATCTTGTAACCCTTTAAACCATCCTTATACCCAATAAAGATGCACCTTTTAGATTTATTATCTAACTTGCTCCTTTTCTCCTTTGGAACATGTACATATGCATCACATCCAAATACCCTCAGATGTGAAAGAGAGGGTTTATTACCGGTCCATACCTCATGTGGAGTATTATCCTCCAATGCTGATGAAGGTGATCTGTTAACCAAGTAACATGCAGTCTCCACTGCCTCTACCCAGAATTATTTTCGTAACCCAGTACCACTAAACATGCTTCTTGCCTTTTCCATCAGCGTTATGTTCATTATTTCTACAATTCCGTTTTGCTGAGGTGTGTATGGAGTAGTCTTCTACTGTGATATACCACACTTCTTACAGAAATATTCAAATTCTTTCCCTCAGAACTCCCCACCATTATCTATCCTCAGCACCTTTATCTTCTTCTCTGTCTGGTTTTCCACCAGAGCCTTAAATTCTTTAAATCTGTCAAAGACTTCAGATTTATTCCTTAAGAAATATATCCATGTATTCCCTGAGAAGTCATCTATGAATGAAACATAGTACACATACTTACCCAGTGATGGAACAGACATAGGTCCAAACACATCACTGTGCACAAGCTCTAATATCTTGTCTGCCCTCTTAGCACCAAGAGGAAAAGTCACCCGATTCCGCTTCCCATATACACAATGTTCACAGAAATCAAAGTCCCGAGAACTATTGGACATACCTTCAGTATCCGAAGGCCCTTATATCCAATATATCCAAGGCTTTGATGCCATAGCATGGTATTTTCTCCAGAGGCTGCTAGGCTTTCTGCTCCACTTTCAGGAACCACAGAACTGTTGCACCCATCAATAATAGTGCTGCCTTGAAGCTTGTACAGAGTTCTAATCTGAACTCCCCACATTAATACCAATGCTCCCCGAGCCATATTACATGCATCTTTCTTGAACATTATTTTTACATACACCTGCATCATCCATCTTGCTTACAAAAATCAGATTTCTGGCCAATGCAGGAATGTGTAGAACACTAGGAAGTGTTCTAATCCTTCCACCTTGCAACTTCAGTTTGAATTTTCCATGTCCAACGATTCTAGCCTTCCTATCATCACCTAAGAAGACATCACCGCCATCATATTTGTCATACTTGCAGGACCACTCCTTATGAGGAGTGAAGTGAAAGGATGCACCCGATTCAATCAACCATGACTCATGATCTACATGTGTATTTGAAGAAGAAGCCAAATACACATCCCCACATTCATTCAAGGTGGTTTTTTCCTCTGCAGAAGGAGCATCATCAGATCCATTTCCTTTCTCAAGAGCTTTAGATCTGCAGTCCTTTTTGTAGTGCCCTTCCTTTCCGCATTTCCAGCACACCTTTATAAACTTTCCAGGAGATTTAAATCTCCCTCTAGATTTAGATCTCCCACTCGAAACCTTATTATTGTTTCTATTCTGGGACCTTCCTTGTACAGATAACGCATCTCCATTCTGACCCTCCACATTTCTTCGTCTCATTTCATCCGATAGCAAGGCTGAGACAATGTCATAAAAATTCAAGGTAGTTGTATTGCTACCTATTGCAATAACTAGACTGTCCCACGAGTCTGGTAGAGAACACAACAAACTGATGCACTTATCTTCATCTGAGATTTTAATATCAACAGATGACAGCTGACTTACCACAGTATTGAAGGCATTCATATGATCTGTCACCAAGTCTCCATCCTTCATCCTCAGGTTATACAGATTTTTCCGTAGGAATAATTTATTCACCAAAGACTTAGACTGGTACAAAGTCCCTAGCTTGTCCCACAAGGTCTTCGCCGTAGCTTCCCTAGATACATTCAACAATAATGAATCTGAGACACACAACCGTATTGTGCTCTTTGCCTTCTGATCCAGCTTCTTCCAGTCTTCATCTGACATTGCTGTTGGTTTAGTACCCAGATCTACTGCGATCCACTGATCTTTATCCACCAGCAGATCCTCCATCTTGAGCTTCCATAGCTCAAAACTTTGACTGTTAAATTTTTCGATCTCTATCTTCCTGCTGCTTGCCATATTTTTTCACTGCAAGAATGATCTCCCACTGAACAAGGTCTACCTCAGGCTCGAGAAAAAAACCCCTCAGCAGCAAAGGCATCCCTTGAAGCCGAAACAACTCTGATACCAAATGTAGGTTTTGACCCTGTACATAAATTATTTGCAAACGAATCTTAAAAACAGAAAATAAATAATAGTGAGTGCATAAAACATAAAACATATATAAACAAATATTTTCCCCTGGATCCCAAATCGGGATGACCAGATTTATTTTTCATTATATTCCTTTTAGTGTTAAAACACATATATATACATGTTGAAGCATACATAAACCCTAATCCACTAACCCTGGATTAGAACATAACCGTAGTTCCCTTGACTGGGTATACAAAATACCAGGGGCTGAAAACCATCATGCCCCAAAACCATGTGCAAGCCCATGCACAAAACCATGGGCAGGTCCGCCAACCGAAAAATAAGCTCTAATTTTTTTTCCTGGGGCACTGCCGCCCTGTTTCTGTGCCCAACACAGCATACAGGGGGGACTATCACCCCCCCATGACCCCCCTATGCATGACTAGTCATGGAAAGAATATAACACATACCCAATAGTTTCAACTATGAGGCAAAACCTGACAAGAGGAATGACAAAGGGAAACCAATTATTGATTCAAAATCCAATGCCTCTATGGCCACCACCAAGATCTAGAGGAGGAGGAGCATCTCTTCCACCCACAAATGTGGGTGAAGGGTTCTCTGTTGTAGTTCATTGTAGACAATGAGAACCAAAAGAACCTCATTTTAACAGAGGTCGTGAAGAAGTTGGTCCTACTGGCTACACCACACCCACATCCATACATCATCGGGTGCCTTCACCAAGGGCAAGATATCCGCATAAGCTAACAACGTCACCTTCCCTACAACATCAATCCCTTCATAGATGAGGTACTATGTGATGTTGCTCCTCTTGAAGTTTGTGATGTATTATTAGGCCAACGATACTTGTGGAAGCATCATGTTGTGTATGAGTCTAGGCCTCACACTGTTATTATTACTTTGGGAAATAAGTTATACAACACACCAAAGGTAGCACCACCTACTTCCATCTCTTTGATATCAATCATTTCCCAAACCGGGAAATTTTTCTTCCTTATGATTATCCCTCAGGACAATAATATTGTGACTATGAAAATTCCTAGATCTGGAACACTACTGCAGAAATTGATGAGAAATATTCTACTTTTTAAATACTTGAACAAGTTATTTACTGTTTTCTACGGTAAATACTGAAACCCATACATTACAACCTTCACAAAATTAAACTACGGAAAATAAATGTGCGGAAAAAATATCTAAGCAAGCATAAATCATACTATTTGCATTCATCCCCCTAGGATCGTAGCAATTCAACAATTATATTTCCCACTGAACAAGAAGGAGATTCAATATTTCAATGGAAAGATAAAATTTTTGAGGAGATTCATTCCCAATCTCATTGAGCACTTAAGAGATATGAACGAAATTTTGAAGAAGGACAATGATGTAAGATGGTCAAAACATGCTAAGAAGTCATTAAATTCAGTGAAATTTTCTTTAACATGTGATCCCACAATGATCAACCCTGATTATACTTTAGATTTCATAATTTTTTTCATTTTCTTCCAAGCACTCATTGGCTGTCCTGCTAATGCAAATTTTTTTTTCCAAGACGGAGCAACCCATTGCATTTTTCAACCGAACTATAAGAGATGCAACGCTAAGATATAATATAATTGAGAAGCAAGCCTTATACTTGGTGAAAGCGTTGAAGGACTTCCGAGTATACATTTTACATTCTCATATCCTAGCCTATGTTCAAAATGCAGCGGTAAAGGATGTGCTGATGCAAACAGATCCAAAAGGGAGGCAAGGAAAATGGATTGCAACCATGCTTGAGTATGATTTGGAGATTAAGTCAACGAATTTAATCAAGGGGAACGGTTTTTCAAATATTCTGGTGGAATCAAATCTACATGCGCTGGATATAAATTTGATTCTGCACTTTCTGATGAAGAAGTTGGCCAATCAATGACACAAGTATCTCAAATTTTTCTCTCATCACTTTGGTATGCTGATATAGTGTATGTTTTGCAAAATTTAAATCCTTCGGCTGGTGTGTCTAAAATCATAGGTAGATAATTGAAATTAAAAGCTTCGAAGTATTGTATTTTAGACCAATGTGTTATATTGGAAAGACCTGGGAGGTGTCTTGTTGAATTGTCTCATCGAAAGTGAAGTGAAGGAAGTGATGATTTATTTCCACAAGGGTGATTGCGACGGCCATTTATATTGGAAGACCACAACAAAAAAAACCTTAAGGGCTGGCTTCTATTGGACAACTCTTTTTCTGATGTGTACAAGACCATGATGAGCTCTCACGAATGTCAAGTTTTCCAAGGAAAGAGGAAGTTTCTTCTGCTACCTTTGCAACCCATATCAGTTCAGGCACCATTTCAGCAATGGGGTCTTGATTTGATCGGTGAAATAAATCCTTCATAATCCGCCCAAAACAAGTGGATTCTAATGGCTATAGATTATTTTACGAAGTGGATTGAAGCAATCCCAACCAGGCAAGCAATTGATTTGGTTATTATTCAATTTTTGGAATCTAATATCTTGTCTAGATTTGGTTGTCCACAGAATATCACCATGGCTAACGCAGTTGAATTCAAATCAAAAAAGATGGTGGAGTTTTGTGAGAAGTACAATATCAGTTTGGGACATTCGACGACATACTACCCACAAGGTAATAGTTTGGCTAAGTCTTTAAATAAATATTTGGTCAACATAATAAAGAACATGTTGGAGGTAAATAAGAAAAATTGGCATAAGAAGCTCATCAATGCCTTATGGGTAGATAGAGTAAGCAACAATATGTCAATAGTTATGTCATATTTTGAGTTATTTTATGGGATTGATACAGTATTTCCTACCTCTCTTGTTGGCTTGGTCATGAAGATGTTGCATTAAATTGGCAGCGAGTCAAATGATGTTAAACGACAGATAAATCAAATGATCCATTTACAAAAAACTAGGGAGGAGGTGTTTCAAAAAACTTCCAATCTTCAAGAAATAATCAAGAAAGTGTATGATCGCAAGACAAAGGCAGATGAATTCAACATTAGTGATGTAGTCCTCTGTTGGGATGCAAGAAAGAAGACAAAGGGAAGCATGGTAAGTTCGAGAATTTATGGAAAGGGCAATACAAGATTTCATCTTCAAGAGGAAAACATGCTTACCTGTTAGAAGAAATGAATGGACAAGATTGCAGAGGAGGACATGTCAATGGTAGAATTCTCAAGCATTTCCTATTTTGATCAGAATTCTGAAAATTTTCACTATCATTGTACATATCAGTTTACTTTTTTTGCCAAAGTGTGAAGGAGTTGATCATCGAATTTTGGAGCTCAAAGTAAAGGCCATAAAATTCTTGTGATTGGCTGCTGAATTCTAAGCACAATAAGTTTTTTCTTTTTCAGTCCGATTTAGTTCAGTTTGTCAGTCGGTTTTCTGTTTCGATTTTAGTATTTTGATTTTGACTCCATGCCCAGTGGTTAGGCTACTTGGTCTACGGTGTTGACACATCCAAGGATCTACCATCGCCATTTGGAGCCAATGTTAGTGTCAGTCAGTTCTTCCTATCACCAATGATCAAATGGGGTCTTTCAAAATTTTTATTAGGGTTTCGAGTCAAATTTTCATGGTTTCAGTAGGTATTCAAATAAAAATTTGGTCATTGGCTAGTGGTGTCTAGGACTATTACTTCTCCTTCCAAAAAATATCACATATTGGTTATTATAATATCTTATTTGGATGATTCATCATTTCAAGGTCTCCATATTCATTTTAGTCATGCCATCATAGTCTTCATCCAACTGAGTGTCTCCATTATGTCATTAGGGTTTCAGTCATCAAAAGAAGTCATTTCATGCATAAATCCGATAAATGAAGGAGTAATAGTAGGTAGATTGCTCTGTAAATTTTGTTTCAAGTTTAAGTTTTATGAAATATTATGTAATAAGGTCCTAAGCTACATAAGAAAGTTCCAAAAGCTACATGGTGTTCAAAGAAAAAGTGAAAAATGTGTGGTGGGCCATCCCACTACTATGACAGGAAATTGACTACCACAAGCTATAAAATACCATTTCAACTCATTCATCTCATTCACCTCATGGATAAAGATCTCTCTCTCATCATAAATTATGTCCTCGACAATTTCAAGGTCAAAGACACTCCAAGAATTGATGCTAAGTAGCCACACTGCATTTTCTCTTCTGCATGCTATGTTTTGCTCTACACGCCGTGTTTTCACTTCAGGAGGCATCAAACTAGTTTTAAAGGGTTTTAAAAGGTGATCCAAGTGTCCATAATCATTCTACAAGTAAGTCACAGCTCCCAGACCCCCCATATCAGCTCATTTTGCTTGTTTTTAGAGTGTAATTCCTTCATTTGTCCCCACGTTGCGTTTTGGTGGGTGACCCTTATTTTCAAGTTTACAAGGTAAACACACCTACCCCATAGACCTTTTACCATCTCTCACACTTAAAATCAAATCCCATATCCTTTAACCCCCTCATTCTTATTTTATAAGCTCCAAACCCTAAACCCTAGCCTAATGCTGTGTTTTTGGTAGTTTGCCTAGCTAGGATTGTGTTAACAATTCCCTAGCCTAATTCCCATACCCATTTCATCCCATTCAACTTCCTACAGTTCCCTAAGACCCATATCCACCTCCCTAAATTTCCTATTCCCATTTCCCTTCCCTAACCCCTTAAAACTATCCCCTCACTCACTTCCCCTATTTTTTCCCACTAGGGTTTCCGCCTTGCAAACTATCAAAATGGAGGAGAATAAGCCCTATAAAAAAGGAGGCCATGTGTCTAGGTCTGAAACACTCAACATAGATGAAATAATTTTTTCCCCACTTTCCAAACAATGCTTTCAAAACGTTGGGTGCATGAAGTTTTATGAGAAAATTGAAAGGGTCAAATACCATGCCAAGCTCACTGGTTTGTTTGCCACTCATTTTAAAGGAGATAAAGTCACAATTGTAGGGGTCAGCTTCACAATCACAGCTGAAGACATAGCTAGAGAAATAGGGATACCAAATAGTGGTGAAAAGTGGTTCAAAAACATAGATTTGGATATGCAAAATTACAGACCTTACATCAGCAACACAGAGATCACCAACACAACACGAACTACTTTTGCAAGATGAAGGACCATCCCATCTTGACATTCACAAGGTAGATTTTGAGAGGGATGAAGAGATAAAATAAACAAAGAAGTTAATTTTGGAGAAATATAATGAGATTAGAGAGCTTAAGGACAACTTGTCCATGGCCAACTTCATTTCATTCCTTGAGCTGGAAAACATGCAATTGAAGGTAAACTAGCTGATTTTTAATAGATATAAGGTGGATGCTAGTAAAGAGGTAGAAAAAGGAAAATAAATAGTTCAGTTTGATGATCCAGATGAAGAACATGTTAGAAGGAAGAGGCGAATAATTAGAGGCCTAAAGAGGGCACTTCAACAACAATGAGATGTATTTCCTCCAAAGGCACATATGATAATGGATGAGATTATACTAGCATATATTGAGCAAGACAAAGAATATTGGCTAGATAAGGTCAATACATTTGGAAAAGCTCCTGAAGTGGGCTAAAAGAGACAAAAAATTTCAGAGACACATGGATTCTCATTACTATACCAAGAATAAAGTCTATTAGGTCAAGGTCAAATAGCTGAAAGAAAAACTCAAGGAAAGTTGCATATTCTTGCTGATGCTTCCCTCATTTCTTGACATGCCATATTAGGTCTTCATGGAGCAACCCTGGACCAATTTTGAAGAAATTTGAAGAAATTTTTGTGAAAAGTTGATTTTTGTGAATTTTGGCAATTTTGTGAAACGGTCATACTGTAAAAAATGCAGCATGGCCCATGCTACATTTTTTATGGAGGCCTTCAAATAACATAAGATATGCATCATTGGATTCCTTTTGACCTCTATATTCATCCTAGCAAATCGGAGCTCCACTTCAGCCCTTCCCGACAGGTCAAAAGTAAAAAAACCACTCAAAAATGATCTTTCTGCCTCCTTTTTGAAGAGCACACTATGTTTTCAGAGAGTTTGTGGGGGAATAAAATTTTGAGGGGCTAAAATTAGTCAATTTCAGTGCTTGAAGACTCCATCATGTATCCAACTGGAAAATCCATCTCCAACAATTTTCATATCAGAATTTGGACTCTGGGAAGTCTTCCAAAACTCACTTTTCTGTCACACGCTGCGTTTTCTCATGGCTCGTTGCGTGTTTAGTAGAATTCGCTGCGTTTTCTCTTGATTGTCATTTTTTTCAGTTGACTGGGTCCAATTTCACCTTTTTCTCATGTAATTTGTCAATCTTGATGATTTAATGATGTTTTGAGATGTAATTAAGATATTTAAAGGTAAATATCAGGTAGATACATACTTGTAAAGGTCATAAGTCGTCAAAAGAATCAGTTTTTCTATCTTAGGGAGAGTCTTTTTCACCTCCCTAGTCTTTATGGTTTGGGTGAGAGGATCATGTGATCAGTTCCTTGACTCATGGATTCGACCCCTGAGAGTGGGGAAATGATATTTTTTCTATATGTATGATTTTATTAGTCATTTGACTGGTTGGACATCAGAGGTTTGAGACCATTGTAGCTTGTGCTTAAGCTTTATTCAAAACTTTAGAGGAATAGTTGCATCTATTATCTAGGAATTCATGTGCAGTGAGTTATTGATGTTATTTTTTCTCTGTTATAGTCTTTTATGAATGATATATATTTTCTCTTTCCATGATTTGATTTCCTCAACGACCTTCCTAAAATTTTGATAAGCATAATTCTTTCGTGGCTCTGTTTCTTTTCGGAAAATAATTTCATGTTTATTTCCTTCAGTTTTAATGAATTCATGATGCATGCTCATTAAGATCCTCTCCACTCTTTCAAAACCTACACTATATCGAAAAAACCCTAATCCATCACTAAAACATTGCTAGTTTTCTCCTTTATATATTTGCAGCTATAACCCTTTGATACATTTGACCTAGCTACTTAGTTTTCTTACCAGATCCAACAGTAAAAATATGAAACTTTCAAAACCCTAGATTTGACCTAACTAGCCTAAAATCTACTCCTCATCCAGTCAAATCCTTTGGCTGTGATCTCATAGAGAGAGCCCTCTTTGGTTTGGTAGGGCTAGCTACCAAAATGAAAGCTTGGTTTGAGGTTACTCTGTGAACATCCATTCATCAGCCTTGGTATGTTGTGGAGGCTAACATATTTCATTATGAATCCTTATCATCCTTGGACTAGCTTGAAAATTCTGTTGACAACTGTCAAAGATCATTAAAAACAGATGCTACCGGAACTTTTGGTAAAAAATTGTAACTGCGCAAAAACTGTAATGCTACCGGACCTTCCGGTAATGTTCTGTTTCCTTTAAAAAAATGCAAAACATGATATTTGAAAATTTTTGTTCAAATTAAAATATTCTAAAAATTGAGTTGTTCCAAAATATAACTAATAGGAAAAATGATACTTCATTAGGACATCCTTTTACCTCTCCTCCATATGAGCTGCAACTTTTGCAAGCTTGTCTAAATATGTTTTACTGTCAACTGTTGATTGTGACCTTGTAGTCCTGGTGGCTGCCTCTTTTGCAATGGCCTTTTTCTCTTCTGAGCTCTTCTAGAGTTTTCTTCTCTTGGAGGTTCCTGTTTGCTGGTCTGAAGCAAATTTACCCTTTTCTTTCTTCTTGAACCCACTAGATTCTATAATTGAAGGATTTACTGTTTGTAACCCTTCATACTACCTCTCCACATTTATAACTTTTGTCATCAAGATTGGGTTATGTAGGGCTTTGGATCTCAGCTTGAATTTGTTGCTAGCTCTTTTATGCCTTTTCTTGTTGCTAACAAATTGTATTTTCCTGCTGATAACAAGATATCCTACATCCTTCAAGAGCTCCTCATATGATTTGGTGGGTTGATAATCCTTCTAAACCTTATGCTAAATTTTTTCTACTGCAACTTCCAACAACACCCGTTCTTTTGATTTTTCTGCAGCTACAGTCTTTCCTTTCTGCCCTCTGGCATATACCCTGGGAAAATGAGAAACAAGAGGCATAATCTTCATTTATTTGGGCTTGCTAATATATGAACCTTCTCATTTTTCCATACTCTCTTCAACTTTGGTTGGGGGAGTCTTTTCCTTCTCCTTAGAAGGTTTTTGAATTTATTCCTTCTCCTTAGAAGGTTGAGAATGTTGTTGTGAGGTTGGAGGTTGCAAAGCATGAATTTTTGTGTAGGTACAGATTCACCTGGCCTATAAAATATGAAATTCTCCCAAGACTGGTTTCTTCTTTTGAGTTCTTCAACAATCAACACCTTGATAAGAGCTTGATGGTAGATGCTATAATCTGACGCTGTTGCATGGGTTTGTATTCTAGTTGACATCTTAATCAAGATTGTCAACAAGAAGAAAGGTAGGTTGAGAGTATTCATGCTTGCAAGGTGAAACAAAAACCTCATGTGATACAGAAATACAATAGTATACCTCCTCTCACAAGTAAGATAGATCTTAATGAGATTGACAGTTTCAGCCCATTCATCCTTGAGATAGCTACTAGGAATCCCTTTAGCCCATTTAGGATATCTGTATTCATCCTTGATGAAGATGTTCAGGTCTCCTCTAGTAATAACTTGGTTTTTGAACCATTTCTCTCCTTCCTGTGGGAGGTGGAAAGCTTCAGAAATGGATTTTGTTGATACTTGCAATTTGAGGCCATAAAAATTTGCTTCTTGCCCATCGAATGAGAGGGAAAATTATTTGGCTACTGCTATATGAGAGCTTCCTAACCTTGAGAAAAATGGGTACCACCTAGCCTGTACAAAAAACCTCCTCACATTCAGCTTTGTATATATTAAATCAACCCCTTGAGGTTCAATACGCTTAAGTTTTCCTCCTTTAGTCATCTGAGTAATAATGAAGGTTGTTAGCTAGATCAGATAGGTGTCAAGATTAGAAAAAATTACTTAACAGGTGTTGCTAAATCGTCAATGTAAATTTTTTGAAAACTTAGTCTCCTCTTCAAGCTACTCACTGGAACTACTTATTCACCAACAACCGAATTTGAAAACTGATTCTTTCCTTTTCTTTTGGTGATTTTAAGTGATATGTTGGTTCATTTTTCCATGTACATGATATTTTCATAATGAGAAGTATCATAACCATATACCACACCTCGTGATATTCATATTTTTTTTTTAATTGCCTGCTTTGTTTCATATTCTCTGCAATAGGTGGCTGGAGTTGAACGGTGTTTTAGTTGGCAGTCACCTCCATCAAATTATTTATGGTAGGCCTAAAGTTATGCTAGAAATCATGCACGATTAAACAATCGGTCACCACACAGAACAAACAACGGTTGGTCTTCGTGACTACACATTGACACCAAGCTCTTCCACGTATGGCCACTAGTAGCTCAACATCATTCAAATGTATAACCTTTCCTATCACGTGACATGGCTCATGATTAAAAATATTTAAACCTTAGTTGATATAGGGACATGTGGCTAAATCAAAGGTGGGTGCACTTTTTTTTTTTTTTTTTAAATAGGGTAAGTTACCAGAACTTCTGGTAGCATCGAGTAAAGGAAAAACAGGCATAAAACAGAATTAGAACAAACTGTTCGACAAGGTTAAAACAGACGCTATCAGAACTTCTGACAACATTCTATTTTTTTTTTTTTAATTTACAATTTTTAATCCTAAAAATAAAAAATATTTAAAACACACTCATGAATAATCATAGAAGTGTGCTAACAGGATATATTAAAGTAGCATATATGGAAGCCCTATACACGACTGTGTATGAAGGTAACCCACGTATGTGTAGTCCAAGTTTTTAAAATGCAACTTTAATAAATGAAAACACGTGAATGTGCAGGATGTCAATTAATTGGAGAGAAAGAGAGCATAGTGTAGTTGAAAATGAGGTTATGAACGATCCATTGGCATTGGATTCACTGAGAGGATGTGGATTGTTAAAAATTTTCAAAATGTTGAATATGGAAAACAATACAAGTTTACTGGAAATTCTCATTAGTTACTAGGATCTAGAAGAGGATTCTTTTATGATTGATCAGATGCCCCTGCGCATCAAAAAATAAGATATATATTTCATCACTGGACTTTCCCGGAGAGGAGATCCAACTAATTTGCAAGGGAAGGCCCAAGGAGGCCTTAATGTGGAGGACTATATTCGCATTTACTGTGCAAAAAATACTGGAAAGGTAGGGACACAGA
Source organism: Pinus albicaulis (assembly GCA_034641835.2). NCBI lineage: Eukaryota > Viridiplantae > Streptophyta > Pinopsida > Pinales > Pinaceae > Pinus > Pinus albicaulis. The sequence goes on along the minus strand of CM076584.1, from coordinate 1,466,600,984 downwards.
TCCCAATCAAATATGTTGGGGGACTGTATATGAATATATATATTTTTAAATTGTCAGGGTAGCTAGGTCAGCCTCATTGCACGAAGCATCACGTGTTACAATGAGTTTGGAATTATATTTCCTTACCACATTATATGATTGGTGTACAACCCTTCTTATCAATCTGGAAAAACAACTGAATTTTATCAGGAAGAACAAGACAAAGCATTTTGGATACGACACAATAATTTTTACTTTCTTCTTTGAGAGATTACCAGGTTTTTGACCTAAGATTATTTCCACCATCAGTAGCCTAAGAGATCCCTAGATAGCTATATGGGTTGAATTGATGAAGAGACTAGGGGGTGTTTAGGTTCCTAGAACTGCATTCAATGACGAGTTTTTACTTTGGTGGGAAGAACAAGTAATTTCCATTGAGGACTACCCCTACACCGACATGGATTTCAAAGCAGATCCAAATCTAGTACTTCCACCTGACGTTGCATGGGGAGCCATTGGTAAATTTTTTTTGAAGATTTTTAATATTATTTTATTTTTTTTGATTTCAAGAATATGAATTGAAATTATTTTTTATGAGACAAAAATTCTTACAAAATTTTGTTGATCATGACACAAATGTGGGACCATTAAGACCTTAGGGTTTGCCTAGGCATAAGCGTTACAGGAGAGACACGGAAGGTGTTTCTGTTGAGACCGAAAGAGTTATTCATGATATACAGAGGAACTTGGAGATTTTAACTCACCAAGTGCCTATCGAAAAAATGGAGGATCTTCCAGATGCCATATAGAGACACCTGGTTGGAGTACCATAAGACTAGGTGCGACTTTTCCGATGTGTGTCAACTGCCATAGTCTTTTTTCGAGATGCACATCCAGGGCAGGGCCCTCATACATAGATTAGAATGATCTGATCTTTGTGATGGGCATGATTGAACTTAAGCCCTAATTTTGTAGGACACTTTTTTCTTTATTTTGTTATAATATTTTGAACATATGACTCCTATCTATATACAAACAATTTCATGATGTGACAACCATACATAAAAATGATGTTTGATTATTTTTTATTTTTTAATGTGATGAATGATTTATCTGCCAATATAATGCTTGATTAGCTATGGAATCAACAAATGAGTTTTCTGATCTTGGGATATGAATAGATGTGATAAAATTAAATGAAATTTGTAGTAAATGCACTCTCAGAAATTGGCGATATAAATAAGGATCTCTAACATGATAGATATTATTTAACTAAGACACCATAAGGTGTGAATCCAATTACACTAATAACGAATCAACAACAAGAGATATTGCTTCAGATAGTAGATTAATAAAAACAGTATATTCGAAAACATTATTTGAAGTAGGACCGATACATATGGCCCTTGAAACTAAAAATTGACTGGATGGATAGTAAATTACCCAAGCCGCGGAAGCCAAATTCTAGGTATGTCGACTAGCACCATTGACGAATCCTAAATAGACCATGTCATCCATCAATACCTTCCAAGGAAAATCAAAAATATCGATATCACTATGAAACTTATAGAGATATATGCAAAAATATACAATATCTACAAAACCAAGCAAATGCTAGGAAGAAGAATATGCATAATAGTTTTTAAGATAGAGCCCATTTCTGGGTGCTGCCAGCTCGTTTCCATCAAAATCAACCAATTCGTAAGATCCATTTTCAAGGATTTTTTAACGATAAAAGGACCATACCACATGGATTTAAACTTGCCTTCCCACAAGCTTTCTTTGTCTTGGTCATAGACCAGGACAAGGTTGCCTTCAGAGAAAACCATAGGATGCATAAACCTATTGTACTGGACCTTCACCCTCTTCTTATGAAATTCGTTGATCATGGATGTGTCTCGACGTTGCTCATAAAGATGTTCCAAATAAACAAGGAACTCTTCAAGACTGGTAGTGTCCACTGTCTCGAATAAGTTCAACAACTATTTTAAGAGAAGGAATTTTACATTCCAGAGGGTAGATTGATCCTAACCATAAACTAGTTGAGAAGGAGTGAAACCAGTTGCAGTCTTAACTGACACTCGGTATGCCCAAAGTGCACGATACAACATAATGTTCCAATTGGATCAATCTTTATTAATTGTCCTTTGCAGGATATCCTTCAAGGATTTATTCACGGCTTCCACTTTCCCATTGGCTTGCGGATAGTAAGGAGATGAATGCTCCTGCCGGAAACCTAACTTGAGAGCCAATTTAGCCATCATGTTGTTCTGAAAATAACTACCATGGTTAGTGAAAATATCTTTAAGAATACCAAAATCTAAATGACTTGGTTGAATAGAAACATGATTTTTGTTCCACAATCATTTTCAAAAGTAGGCATGGCCTCGACCAACTTAGTGAAGTAGTCCATTGCTACAATGATATACTTATGAACCTTTGCAGAAGGCATGTTAAAGGTTGTGAAATCAATTCCCCACTTTTTGAATGGACTGACGGCAATAGCAAGAAAAATCAGAGCTAGATGAGCACGCATCTTCCGGGTATAGACTTGACAAGGATGGAATTTCTTGACTGCTTCAACACAATCTTTGAAAATTGAAGGCAAAAAATATCCAGCACGCAAGATTTTTTGGGTTGTAGCAAGCCCAGATAAATTACCACCACAAGCTCCACTGTGGAAATCATTCAACATTGACTCAAATTCTTCTAGGGTTAAGCAACATCTAAGGATTGAATCAACCTCGCAATGATATAAAGTCTCACCAATGATAACATAAATTTTGGCCAAGTGATGCAATTTTCTCCACTCATCCTTTGAAAAAGTCAGGCGAAACTTCGAAGAATGAAGATATATAATAATATCCCCATACCAAGGATATTGTGAATAAATAAGGAAAATATGTTCATCAGGGAATGATTCCTCATAAACTATTTCTTCTTCACAAGGAAACTTCGAGATTAATTCCGTGAATACTAAATATTTCTTGGATTTAGCTGGCAAGAACTCGAGATCAAATTCTTGTAAAATAACAATCCATATGTTATATTTTCCCCAAATCACTCACCTACTGAGAACAAACTAAAATGGATTTATAGTTTCCAAAACAAAAGTTTTTCGAAGAAGAATATAATGTCTAAATCGATGGACAACATGGACAACTGGAAAATCCAATTTCTCTATAGGATAATATCATAATTTAGGACCTACCAAGCCTCAACTTAAATAATAAGTCACATGGCCATAGAGAGCATCATCTTCCTAAACCAGAAGCATGCCAATGGTTGATTTTGCCACAACGAGATACAAGAGGAAATCACTGCTATAATTGGGTGGAATTAGTAAAGGAGTAGAGTTTAATGCTTTTTTCAAAGCATCAAACGAATGCTGAACAAAGTCAGCCCATAAAAATGGAACTCATTTTTTAAAAAATCTCATAAATACCTTTGTAATCTTGACATAATTGACAATAAATCTCCTCAAGAAATTGGCTTTTCCTTGGAGACTTTGAAGATGGTGAATGGTATACAGGGGAGGAAACTTAAGTATTGTCTCAACCTTGAAAGATCTATGCAAATACCTTAAGTAGACACTATGAATCCCAATAACCAACCCGATGTCACCACAAAAACAAAATTATTCAGATTCAACTATATTTTGTAATAACAACATCTCTAAAAAATCAATCGAAGATGATGGTGATGATAAATTATCTTTCGAGAACGAGCATCTAAATAATCCAAATAAGATTTGATGATATGTTTGATATTATGGAAATCATAAGACATGGATCGTTGGAAAGTCACTCCAACATTTTTAAGGCCAAAAGTAATATTTTTATATGCAAAGGTACCCCAGGGGTAGATAAAAGTTGTCTTATGTTGATCTTCAGGATGGATAGTAATTTGATATAACCCGAGAAACCATCCATGAAGGAAAAAATATCATTTTTGGCAAACTCATCGATGATCTGATCAATAAAGGGTGCGGGGAAATTATATTTTGGAGAAGCCTGATTTAAATCCCTGAAGTCTATGCACACACAGATCATTCATTGTTTCTTATCAATCGGGACAGGATTTGAAACCCACTCAGTAAAAGGAACAAGGTATATGAAACCCGCTAAAAGAAACTTCCCAACCTTGGCTTTGATAGCTTCTGCTTTCCTAAGGTTTATCGGACGAATATGTTTCTGTATAGGCTTAGCATTCTCATAAGTCTTGATCTCATGATGGATCAATTCTAGGAATTTACTCATAAGACCAATTGAACACATCATAGAATTCTTTGAAGAGATTGGTTTAGATTTGAATTTATTCAGGGGAACACTCAGCTTCGATGAAAAAATTCTCTATTATTCAGATCCCTAGATATTTTCATAGTAATTTTTTCCGAAATGATAGATATATTACCTTCGACAAAAATCTGTGTTGGAGCATACATGAATTAGGATTGTGTGAACATCACCAGTTGACGGAAGACTAGACAAACTTGACTCTACTTCACGCAAGTATGGGAGGAAATATGACCGATGATTAAAATCATCCCACGTTATTTCCACACCCGTAATTTCTTCTAGGATTGCCTCCTCAGATAGAAAAACATTATCAAGTCAGACCATATAATAAGTCGAGTTAATAGTCCAAGATGAAGCCACATCTCCATCCAAATACTTTGGAAAAAGAGGAGTAGGATTGAAATTTGCAGTGTTAACAATAAAGTATAATAAATTTTAGCTACAGACATAGGATATGCCATTCCACCCACTTTCCATTCTTCTAATGTGGTCATAGAAGAGGGTAAGGGCCAAGGGTTTGAAAAATAATGAGTTCTAAATAACTCCCTTGGAGAAGGGCCCTTGGATGATGAAATGGAATTTATTCGAGTGATAGGAGACAAAATATCAAAAGTACCCAGCAACGAGGAATACATTCCAACTCCTAGATTCTCAACGGGCTGCTTGGAATTCTTCACCAAGGGAACAATAGAATCAGAGGATGCATTGGAGAATAATCCATCTGATCAACAATCACGATTTTTCCTTCATGGGGAAAGCATCGGATGCGAAATAACGATGATACAATGGCACCCATTTCATAAATCCAATTTCTTCCCAATAGAAGGTTATAGTCCAAATTAGCATCAACTATTTCTACCTCGATATTGACCACCTTGCCCCCAACACAGATGGGAAAGAATGGAACAATTCCATGCAGCCTGTGAGAATGACCATAAAATGTAGTCAAGAGAATAGGTGAAGGAACAACTTGAGGAGATCCGATCTCTTTCCGACATGTAATGGACATGACACATGTGGAAGCTCCTTCATCAACTACAATTCAAAAAAATTTCATCTTCTAATATGTATATTTAATTGGGAAGGCCATGTGATGAGGGAGTCTCTTCTTGATATTTGACATGTGAAATTTAATAATAAGAGTGTTTTTTTGGATCTATTGCCCTAGTCGCAGTAAGTAGCACAATCCTTTGTGTTGGGCATGACTAGAGTACCTCTAACGTAGACATCGTACAAGGGATTTGAGCCATATCTTCTACAATGGAGTAGTTCTGGGCTGCCTTGGCATTATGATTAATCGTCGAACATTTTGCAGAGCCTTTCAACATCCAAGTTATAGGCTCAAATACGAGCCTCTCAATATGTAGTGGCTCTGAAACATCAAGAGAGACCTTAGTGTTAGAGGATTCTGGTTCACCATAATCACATGACCTTGTTGCAACATCAATATGAAAAATCATCATGTATACATTTGATGGATTTTCCCCTTCCTAGTTGCCCCTGTGGGGGTTCTAGTATTAACATTCGCGCCAACAAAGATTTTTTTCCCTTGGGGAAAAGGGTTAGTTAGGAAATTATGGAAGCTAGCAGAACCATGTTAAACTAACAAGTGCTGAGCATCCTGAATCTTCGGGAAAAGATGAGTTAAATGGTCTCCAATGCACAATTTGCAAGGAAAATTAACTTTATTTTTTTACTCTTTTTTACCCTCCCCATCATCATTGCTAGGTTTGTTCTCATTACCCTTCCCATCCTTATATTTATTATTATTACATCCCTTCTTCTTCCCATTATATTGTTGGTTTCCTTTGGGGTTAGAGGATTGGACAACATTAATATTTAATGGTTGAGAAGGCATAAACATTAACGACGATGCTTGAATCAAATAAGTAGTTTGTAAAGACAACTCCTGCAATTGATTTAAGAGGTTAGTCCTATTTTTATCGATCAATCCGACTAGCCTGTCGGCATGGGGACATGGCTTCAGCTTGGATAAATATATCTTGGATAAAGGAGCATCCAACAAAACCTTATTAATAATCCCAGAATAAGAATATATAAGTTGTAATTGCTAGGCACTAAAGATAGCCCGCTCTTCAGTAAATACCCCAGAGATTGATACATCCTTCGAGATTTCTGGCTGTAAAGATTTTAAGAACCATTCCAGAAGGGATTCATTAGGAATATAGGCTTTAATGAGACTCTTCCTTCTTCACCATTCCTGAATATAGTCATAAATGTGAGTTGCCTTATCCTGTTGGAAATTTACCAATAGCTCAGTTCCATGATCATACCGGACGAGAAACTTAAAATGGCTTAAGAACATAGTAGCCAATTTACCAAATGAATCAAAGGTATTCCCACTAAGCTCTATGTACCACTTGGCAGCATTTACAGTTAATATGCGTTGAAATAATCTCAACCTAATTGAATCGTCAATAAGGGAGTTACAGGAAAACCATAGATGGAATTTTGTTACATTGTCAGTTGGATCCTCCCCAGACTTCCCTTCAAATTTTGGGATATTCGATGAAAGTTTGGTAGGGACCAGAGGCCATGCTGGGCTATATTGAATTGGATTGTTAGTCAATTTTGAAATATCTGGAAAATTTAGAGTTTCCAAGAATGGTAGGCACAAAGGACCTTGAGAATTCCACCCACCATGGGAGGGATTCCCAACATTTTTAAAGGAATAAGCTGGATTTTTTGAGGCACCATGTTGCCAAGGATTGTTTGTAGAAGACACTGAAACTTAAGGAAAACCCTGTGGTCCAGAAAAAATTAGAGATAAAATCCTCCTGCCAAATTTTTACCATAAATAAGAATGTTTCCCACAATCGAAGTATTGAAAGGAGAGGAGAGCCCTTGGTAAGGGTTCCACGCATTGGAAAAGGGAGAAAAACCATGAATGGTTCCTACGAAGGAGAAAGGCATATTACCTTATTGACCAAAATAAAAATTATTCCTGGTTACTAAACCATTAAAAGTAGGGTTAGTCCATCCTTGAAAAGGATTTAAGCCTTGACGTCCTTGAAAAGGATTTAAACCTTGACCTTCAGTGGATAAAGGCAAAGAGCCTAGAGAAGGGTTAGAATTAGAGATATGACCACTTCCAAAAGGAAAACCATGGAAAGATGTTGAACCACTATCCATAGAAGACAGAGGTGTGGAGATAGCAGAAGAAATGGTTAAAGGAACTAAGGGAATTTTACTAGAAGGCATCCCAAATTAAAATGAACCAGTGTGGGAATCAAAATCTTGGGTGCCCCCATTTGAAGATGGAATGGAGGTAGAGCCAAGTATTGCAGTACTAGGAGTGATAGTTGATATAGAAATTGTACCTCCTCCTTCAACTGAAAGAGGAGTATGCACACTATAAGTACTCATAGTTGAAATCGTGTTACCAGTAATGGCCATCGAAAGAAAATAAGGAGAAATAGCATTTTTTTCCTGCCTGTGAGTCGGGGTCCCAATATATAATACAATGCCTAGAAAACTAGGAGAAAGAGGTGAAGAAGGAGTCACAGGAGACTCAAGGATCTCTTCATCCTGAAATTCATCTTCCGACTGAAAAGAACCCTAGAAAGGAGAGGAGTACTCCAGTCCAAATCATGACTTACACTAGGACAACCCTGTGAAAATATAGCCCCAAGCGGAGAATAACTCTCCGATGTGTTCGTTGCTATTGATTGAAAATCACAAGTAGAATTTCTCCTACACCTTCTAGGATAAGGCTTGACACTCGCATGTGAGAGCCTACAAAGCCTCTTGGATCGACGAACTAATTGATCAACCAAATTTAATTTTTAAGAGAACTCGTACAAACTCAAAAAAAATTGTAAATCTATTGTAGTCTAGGAGCAAAGAGAACTCTCTAAAATGTCCCAAAATATGCAACCAATCAAGCTAATTTCAGGTATTTCTGCTCCAAGTGATGAAGACCAGACACTAAAATATAATAAAGGGAATATATAAGGACCTTTCGAAAATAATTTGGGGTAATTACGCCCTAGGTCTACTAGTGAAGGTAACAGAAGTAGATACGTTGACCTCCAGACAAAAGCCTTTGTTGGTGCAAGTGCCCAAGCTTCACAAAGGAATCCTCCAGAAGTACTAATGAATGTGATGCAACATCTGCCTCAGGTACCATGGGTATTCCCCCCCGCAATCACCTATGCGATGCCTAAGAATGGAAACTAAGGTTACCAGTTCGTATTGGCATCTGGTCGGAACAGTCTTTATTCAAGATCCGATAAGTAGGAGAGGGGGTATCTATCTTCCTTGCTTTCACTCTCCCTCATTATTGACTCCCTTTTAAGGAGAGATTTCCTAGAAAACTTAAAGACAATGGATTTAACTTTTTTTACCAAATTTTGAGTTTAAATTTAGAGTGGACTTGGAGGGTTAACTCTCCACACACCTATTCCAAGGCCTTAATGACCTAGACTAGTAGATGCATTTAATGACAAATAAAAAAATTCTAGTTCATTTTAATTTTATCGCTTGATTTTAATGGTTGTTCTTAATTCAAGGGTGAGATGGAAGTGAAACTTATTGTGTTATGGATGCGAGAAGAAATAAATAGAAACTTGGCTACATGCAAAATGAAACTTTTTTTTTTTTTTTTTTTTTTAATAAAAGAGATTTTTACAAAGGGAACTATGAACAAACTAATGAAGGAATTTTTTTTTCTTTTCTCTTTTCAAAATATACGCTCACAGACTCAAAATCTGCAAAAAGACTAAAAATTCTCATAGTGCAACTATTCTAATGAAAACGACAAATGTCTATTGCAAGATTATAAGATTACTCTAAAAACAATCAATTGTGTTTCACAACAAATAGGTCAAAAACTCGAGACTAGGAAGGGAAAATTCAAACAAGAACTTTTCCCAAAATCAAGAAAATTCAACCAAATGAAAAACTTTGCACTTGATCAAAAATGATAAGAAGGCCTAAAAACAAAACTAAAAGAAAAAGAAAAATGCACACAAATATTTTTTTTTCTTTTTCCTTTTTAAGGATAGAAAGAGTTCTTGAGAAAGAAAAAAATACCAAAAGACTTGAAGATCACAAAATTGAGTGAAAAGGACCTCAAATTCCATAAGCCATAGAAATAATTAACATGACATGACTTAAAAAGTGGAAAGAGGTTACAAACTCAAACAAATTGACCTGATCAATAGCACAACAAATTCAGCAAGCAAGAAATCTCAATAAAACCAAGAAAACTATTCAAGATTGCAAGAAGTACCTTTATCAAAAACCAAGAAAAACCAAGAAATCCAACGAAAGAAAAGAAAAGGCGAAGAAGTATGAAGGCTGGGTATAAGAAAATTAAGACTAATTGACTGTTCCAAATTATCAGAACAACCAAGAACTTCAGTGAGAAGCCTTTATCCCAAACACAAAAATTGACTCTTCACCAAAAGGGAAAACCCTGGGTTGACTATGTTTTTCACCAAGAAATATAGGAAACTGAAAAATTGAAAAAAACAAGACTCTCCTAGACCTTCAATAATTAAACAGAAGGAATAAAAAATACGCGGCTTGGTAGTAACAGACCTGCGTATATATGTGATTTCACTCAAGGAAACACGCATATACGTGTGTTTATTTGGAAAAAAATGTGTGTGTACATGACTATATGAACTAGAAAGTGTGTATGAAAAATACAGTAAAGAAGAAATAAAATTTTAGGTTTGATCCATAAGATCATTCTTTTTTGCGCAAATTGAAAATGAATCAATGATTCTGGAAGAGTGAGAAAACTAGACAAGAAATCCCAGATTCAGAGAGAAATAACCCAAACTAGGAATTAAAAGAATGTAATCCCGAGTGGGGTCACCAATTCTGTCATGGGATAATACACCCTAGGGTTTGGGTTGGAAATCCCAACAAAGTAAGAGGCATACAACAACAAGAAGCATAGAAACTTGCAGTCCTAATGCTTGAACTAGTAAAATGGGAAGAAGGAGTAGTACTCGTAGGTCCTACATTTGAAGGCAATCCCACAGGGTTCAAAACCTATGCTTATCCTAATCATGTATAAAGAATAAAGATCATGAATATCAAGAACATGACAAAGCTTCTTTATTGATGAATGCATAAAAGTGTGGAGGAATACCACCTGATTTAGCCATGGCTCCAAGTGAAACCATCCTCTGGATATGTCCAACCCAAGACTCAACAATATCCTTCAAAATGCATACACATGGATTTCATATAAGAGGAATGAACATCTCTGTGAGGGAAACAAGGCTTTCCACAATCTGGGAGTGCAGGAGGCATAGGGATAAATCAAAATTGATTAGGGAAAAAATGGCTATAATATCAATATCCTATCTTTCTCCCCCCTTTAGGCCTTCCCATGAGGTGTATTTATACCACCCCAAAACATTTTTTTCAGTTGGGATACAGTTAGGCCACAAGCTGTTGTAGGTAGGCTTCCGGTGTAACCCACAAACCCCACCCAAAAAATAGGTTTTTTTTATTTATTTATATTTTTTCATATTTCAAATTATATACGCGGGTTGGGTATATATGGACCCGCGTGTGTATGCCATTTTGAGAGGGAAGAGTTGCATATGGAATTTATAATAATGTTTTTTTAGATAAAGGACTAAGTCTGAAGGGAAAGGCCTGCCCAAGGCCATAACTCAAAGCTTCAAATAGAGGTGGAAAATGATGCTATAACATTAAGTGATTTTGTGAACAATCAAATCCTAATATTTATTGTGAATGTTATGAAGCTAATCATTGTAATTCTGGCCCATTCAATCCTTTTGAGTAGCATTTGATGCTTGATGCTGATATGGATACTATATCTGATTTGAAGTATCCTTCTAACCCTTTTTCAACATGTTATTCTAATTGGTTTCCTAGATTTAAAAGGCCAACAACTATTTTTAATTCCCCAAGCTTCCTTATTATTGGTATGTTATGGAATTGGGCACAAAGGGAATTGATCGAGAATCAAGAATCTTGTATGTTAAGCCACCAATCTCATCATAACACTGAGTCTAGTAATTGTCATTCAAATAATCATTTTTCCACTAGTATATCTGATGACAGTTGTTTTACATTTATTGATATTGTTGAACCCATTGGTATTTATGATTTATCATTTCACTATTCAGATACTTATCATGTAGTTGAGGCACTTCAACATTTGTTGATGGTTATATTAGGTCCTCCCTATCTGGCAAGGTTTTTGAATGGGACATGGTTATATTTTCTTTGCAATATTTTCCCCATGATTCAAATTTTCTACTTGAAAGTTCATTCACCCAATAGTTTCAGGGTTTTCACAAGGATTGTTTTGAATTACATGATTGAATCTATGATTGGATATAAACACATTACTTATCTAGCTCTACCATTAATAATAAGTTTCGATATTTATTAATGCTTTCTAAGAATGATAATATGGATGAAGGTACATTCATTAGAATATTTTGAGGTTTGTATGATTGTTGTTATAATAAAAAAGGTAAGACTATAAATTGCTTAACGTTAGTTGTTATGGCACATATTTCAGCGAGTAGGCAAGGCATTCTATTTCTTGCGCAAGTTATTCATGATCATATCCTTATTTTTGCACACTGTTTTATTCTTTTCCTAAATGCTCATATCCTTCTACTTCCAAGTTGGGAAAAACTTCGATGTTTGCATTGGAAATTATATTTCATGTATCCATGACATTCTAGCTGATTAGATTAGGAGTAGGTATAGTTTCCTTGTATGACCTTGCATCTTTCTCTTCATCTAGTCTTTGCATTAGATCTGTTTCTTGCTTTTTGTCTTGCATGTTGCTCTTACATTTGATCTGTTATTTTTCTTTTTCATTTCTTGTTTTTTAATGTATTTTCTTTCTTTTTTTCTTCAATAATACCATGCATACAAATTTCTCTTGTTTGGATAGAAAAGACAATGTGGCAAATCTTTGAAAGGGATTTGTGACACACATAAACACTTGGTTAACTTTTGATCCATCTTCTTTGCTTGGGTGTGATAAATTTGGTCAATTATGTCTCGATATAAAAGAAGATTCATTAAAATGGAAAAGCCATAAGTATAACCTTGATGCCCATATATATTTAAAAATATGCATTCTTTGACTCATTGTGGTAATTGAATGGTGTTTTTCTTGCCAATCCAATCAAGTAGAGAAGGGAAAGGAGAAAAATAAGAGTGAGCATGTTAATTTCAGAGGTATATAACAGTCTATGAAGGAATAAATTATCTTTCTCTCTATAATTTTGGATCCTTGTTCCACCCCCAGTCGTTCCCATAGGCGTATATCAATGTGGTTGTGGCCTTTTATTCCTAGTATTGTGCCTGTGATTGCATAATCACTGCCCAGAAATACATATAACTTTCAGACATCCTAAATTACATGAATACAATGATTATAACCCAAAAACTAAAACTAGGAATAGACCTGACCATCCCCAACTGGGACTAACATTCTGTCAAACACTTGGTAGAAAGGAAACCTACAGGTCATGAATGCAAGTCTGAGCATAAAGGACTGAAAAATCATATGAGACTCAACAAGAAGGATCAACACCCTCTCCCACTAGTTGTCTTAACATAAACTAGGTCTTGCATCCATTATCATTTCAGTTACAAGTAAAAACTTGAAAATAGACATGACTAAAACCGATCATATATCCATGCTTATAACCAACATATAAACATATAAATAACCATAATATAACAACCATTAAATCCACATAATAATAAGTACATTGACCAATCAAAAGCAAGGAAAATTAGCTTTCATTAAACACAGTCAAGAGCCAACCAGGTTCGAGACTTCCACATACCACCCAACCATAGACATGGTGTTACGGTAAAAGATAACCTAAGGCATAGGTTGAGGGACCTAGCACAGTGGATGGCATGTCATCACAAGAAGCACTCTAATTATAATTTTTTATACTTAAACTAAAAAAATGAGGATTGTGGACCTTACCCGTTTATCCTTCATTTGAAGTCGATCCCATAGGGTGCAAACCCTCTGCTACTCCTTGTGCTCCAGAACCTGCAAATTAGTAAAGAACAAGCACACAAAATAGTTGTACAACATATATGTCCTAGATGTCAGCATGTTAGCATATATAATCTCATAAAATTAACAAAAAATAAATCATTCAATATTGTTAAACATGTATAATAGACACATAACACATGAACATCAGGAACAGGGTGGTACTTCTTTTATTGATAACATGTATATAAAAAAATGGAGAAATAACCTGAGATCTGCCATGGCCTTGAGCAAAACCGTCCTCTGGATTCATCCAGCCCTAGCCTCACAAAGCTTCTTCCATAAATGGCGTACAAAGGATATCACATGGAATGAGGGTGATCATCACAAGGAAATAAGGGTTTCCTGAACCTGGGAAGTGCAGGAGGCACAGGGGAAATATCAAACTTGAACGGGACTATAATAGGATATAATACCAATAATATTCTCTCTCTCCTCCCTTAGGCCATTCACTTGAGGAGTATTTATACTTCCTCAAATTAGTGTTTTTAGTTGGGGAATAGTTAGCCCACGGGAAGGGGTATTTAAGTTACAGGAAAAAACCATAAACCTTGCTTCTTTAATAGGGAATTATATATTTTTTAATATTTTAAATAACATATGCGGGTGAGCTATGGATGGAACCACATGTGCACGTGGAAAGAACTGGGCAGAGTCATGTATAGATTTTAAATTTTTTTTTTTGAGAAGTGTGACTAAGTCTGAATGGAAGGGTTGCCCAAGGCCAATGCATAAGTCATCAAGTATATAAAGGTGATAAATGATGCTATAATAGATTCCCCCTAATATATGAGGTCAGAAGGGGTACATGATAGCTAAAATGCATTATGTGCATAGAGAGAACCTTGCGAGGACTAGAGAGGACTTCACCAGATTTCAACCTGCTAAAAAACAGTGATAGAAATCAGAAATATAGCTCATGTCTGAGGCAGGCATACCCATGCTTAGTGAAAGAAAAGCATGTCCACATATGAATTATGGAGCAGATCCAATATGTATACAAGTATAGCTGAAATGTAAACTACATAGTGAATCATCTGATCACTTCCAAAAAGTACAAGTCAAAATCGTGTCCAAGTATCACATATAAAATAATGATCAATGATGTTGCATAGATATATGATCACTGAAGTCACAACTGAATCTCCAAGTACAAATCATAAGTGGTGGAAAAAATGGTACAACACACAACTTGGGTGCCAATATATAAGATGTTGTTGTGATGGAACTGCAACATATAAGGGTGGATGGTGTCACTGGCAGAAAACTGAAGGAACTATCAAATTGAAACAAAACATGGTGATGCAAACTCGATGTCTTCACCGATCACCATGGAACAATTCTACACAATGGGAATAAATGAGTTGAGGTCAACCATGTGAGAACCGGTCATTGATGTACACCGTTAACACATGTGAGACAACTCACTGATAATGATAATTGTGTCAAGGTGCCCCAGTACAATATAACAAGAGCGAATAAATTAGTTGAAGTCGAAAACTTAAGAAAATCTAGAAATAAGGAGACATTGATGTATTCTCACTATCGATAGCGAAGGAGTCTACCACTGATGACTGTAAACCCTAAGGTACAGACAAAAGGACTCTAGATCTTATTCCCAGAGCAATGAGTTGGAGTCGATGGGAAAAGATCTGCTGGAAGGAAGGAATTAAGGCATCCCACATCAGTCCAACATGAGTGTAACCCGCAGGCCATGATTTGGAAGGAATCAGAAGAATCAAAGTGAAGTAACCAACCCGAAGTACGTTTCCGACATGAAAAAAATGTGGCTAGCTCACGACAGAAACCCTCTGAACCAAAAAAAAATGGAAGTTGGAAAAGAGGCGAAGATATCCATCGATAGGGTCAAATGGAAATCAAGGTACTGCATGAATCCCATGTGTGATAATGTAAGTTGAAGTCGAACACAAGTGAAACGACTCAGTCAAAGACCCATGATGTTGATCAAATGCTGAGCACAAGGTCACCTATCAATGATGTAAATAGGGCCAAGGTGCGGCTCTAGGTTTACTCTCAGAGCAAGTTTTCGAAGTCGATAAGAGACAAACCTGCCAACAAGAAGTCAATGGAGACCTTCTCAAACTAGCACCAGTAAAGGACCAAATAACTGATGTGATAGAACAAGACTCGGACAGACCGAGATATCCAACTGAAAAATGAGTCAAGAGACACTGCAGAAAGGCTGACTAAGATTAACTTCCCTTGAACAAAAGCATGACTTATTTTGACTATGGCAAAAAATGATAACTCTATATAAGTTTTTCATGTAGGATGCATAAAAAAACCCTCCATATGATTGGAAGAGATAACCAACCAGGGGAAAACTGACTCGATAACAAGGTTATGGCTTCTCCTAAGTCAAAAAATAAAACCATCCCAAATGGAGAAACGACTTAGATTTTTTGTGCTCTTTTCAAGGGCGACATAACTGACTCTGTAGCTGCCATCGAATATGGAAGTATGGTCCCTTTCCCACATTTTTTTTTTTAAATATTTAATTTTTTTATCTTTTTCATATTTCGAAGCCTGAAAAAGAATAAAAGAATGCCTATAGTACAATGGATAGAACGAGTGTCAGTAAATAGATGCACTAGTTCCTGGGATAGGAATAATCCTATGCTCAATGCAAGGTGACGAAACTGGTAAGTAACACTCAAAGGAATGTTCCATCCATGGGTAAAGGTGTAAAGTTTCGAAGGCTAAGTGATTGCATGGTTAACTCTGTAGAAAGACATGGTCAAAAGAGGGCTTAAACATGAGTCCAAATGAAGCCGACTAAAGGCCAAGATAAACAAGTGGTCAATATACAATGTAGCAATACAACTTGACAACAAAATGGGATCCTCTAAGGTATATGGCCAGAATAAGATATCGAAGAAGAAGAAGAATGAAACTTCAATGCATAAGTGATTACGGGACTAAAGAGGACTCCCAGGCATACAAAGATTGCAACATGGGAAAAAAAATTATAGTGAGGAACTAACTAGGAAGCCCATGTAAAGGATGGCTCTACCATCATATCATGATTTAAAAATCAGTGAATGAAATTAGTTAAATAGTCATAATATGATGGGGTCGACCCTATGGCAAGTGTTTAGAATGGAGGCTAGTATGCATAAGTGCAATGGAAAGTGAATTCCCTAACCTATATGCCAGTTCAGAATCAAATACCTACCATGACAGGTCAATGGTCATGGATCTGAAGAAAAACTGGAAATATCTCAAAATCACCAGAATGGACCTGAAAATAACTTTTCCCGACACTTACAAGCCAAAAGGTTAAACAGTCTTAAAAAAATTCAAAAAATAGACAGAAATGAAATTTTTTATTTTTTTTAATTGTGGGCATAAATAAGAATTTTGGACTCACATTTGGTCATTTGTGCTGAGCAGAAGTGGAGAGAGAGCTCTAGAGCAAAAAACCCCCTTCTTGTAGACGGAGCAACCATCCACCGAATCGATCCAAATCAGTGAGGTAAGGCTCATATTCAACTTGTTTGTCAATTTTATTATAATTTCAAGCAAATTTTAGGATTTTTGACCATAGGAATATATGTTTTTTCTAAAACCGTCTAGGTATACGTGGGTTCGTCATGAGGAACTCACATATAGACGCGATTGTGTCCGAATGAAGTCGCATATATGCAGAGCGGAATTCAAAATTTGATTTCTAATTGGTCAATTGATGAACTGATTCAGGATGACAATCAACTGGAGGGAAATAGATCATATTTCCATAGATAATAAGGTCATGCAGGACCAAAAATCATTGGATATCCTTCAAGGATGCAGATTGTTAAATTTTTTCAAAATTCCAAACATGAAAACTAGCACTTGATTGCTCGAGATGTTGGTGAATTACTGGGATCCAGATGAAGACTGCTTCATGATAGACCAGATTCCATTAAAAATTGAACTGGAATACATCTATTTCATAACTGGAATTTCCCGAAGGGGAGAACCAATTAATTTTTAGGGTAAGCCCACATGAGGGCTTAATGTAGGTGACTATGTCCAGGTTTACTATGTTGATGGTGAAAAGAAGGTGGGGACACAGATCCCAATCAAATATGTATGAGACTTGTACATGAAAATCCTCCTTTTCACTATTTCTAGAGTAGCAGGATCAACATCCCTTCACTAGGCCTCACGAACCAACATGAGTCTAGTAGTGGAATGCTTGACCACACTCTATGATTGGTGCACAACCTTATTGGAAAATCTAAAGAAACAATTAACTTCTATCCGGCAAGCCAAAACAAATTTTTTTGGATATGGTACCATTATACTGACATTATTCTTTGAGAGAGTCCCAGGGCTTCATCCCAAGATCATATCAACCTTCAGTAGCCCTTGTGATTCGCGGATAGCTAGATGGGCAAACTTGATGAAGAGACTGGGGGGAGATGAGGTCCCGCGAACTACATGGGATGATGAGTTCTTCCATTCGTGGGGAGAACAAGTCATCTCAGTAGAGAACTATCCCTATGCTGTGATATATTTTAGAGTAGATCCAAATTTGGTTCTTCCACCCAGTACAACATGGGGTGAAATTGGTAAGATTTCACAATGATTTTTTGATTATATGATTTTTTATTTTGATTTTTCAAATTATATGAAAATGATTTTTTTTATAGAACAATATGACTTACAAAATTTTAATCATCATGATACAGACATGGGACCAGTGATACCTGAGGGTTTCCCTAGACATAGGCGATGTGGAAGAGAGGTGGATGATGCTAAAGACCCGGGAAGAACCCTCCATGCCATTCAGAGAAACTTGGAGAGTCTGACTCGCTAAGTACCCATGGTAGCCATAGAGGATCTTCCAAAGGCTATCCAGAGGCGAGTGGTTGGAGTACCATGGGACTGGGTGCAGTTGTTACGCCATGTAGCTACTACCATTGTGTTCTTCTAGAGCATGTATCCTGGGAAGGACCCTCAGGGATAGATTTTATATTTTATCGGATGACTGTATTATTATTTTTGATGACAAACATCATCAGGCATAAGCCCTAATTTTGTAAGACATGATGGTCCATTTTTTGTATATTTTGAAGAAACTCTGATATATGTATATATAGATATAGATATAGATATAGATATAGATACAGATACAGATACAGATACAGATACAGACACAGACACATACACATACACATACACATACACATACACATACACATACACATACACATACACATATATATATATATACACACACATAATGATTTTATATGATGTGATTGTCCCAAATGTACAATTATGAATGATGTTTTTGATATTTTTAGAGTATGGAATGTTTAATGTGCCAATCAAGTGCTTGATTAGCTAATGAGTCTGCTAACCAATTATCTGATCGAGGAATGTGAATGAACATAATATATTGAAATGAACGTTGTAAAAAACACACTCTAAAAAATAATCGATGCAAAAATGGGTCTCTAACATGATAGGCGTAGGTTGACCAAGAGATATTTCCTTCGATAGTAGGTTGACCACTATAGTGAATTCTGCCACATTGTTCGAAGTAGGACCAATGCATACACCCCTTTAGATCAACAACTAACCGGATGGATAGTGCATTACGCAAGCCGTGGAAGCCAGGTTCTGGGTATGTCTACTATGTTGATCAACAGTTGTCATTGATGTCAACCCAAGCCGCACAAGGGGCTAACCCAATATTGCATGGGAATTTTGACTTACCAAATTAATATAGTCTAGGTCAATAATGCTTTTGATGGTTTCTACTTGTCGAGATGTTTCTGTTAATATATGGCACGCCATGTAATTCTTCATGGTGTGAGAGATATTCATGTTTGAAGTTTGTACCCCCAGATAGTGGGCTAAAACCCCATGGGGTTGGGGCACGGGTCATTGAAAAGTCATAATTAATATTTTTTTAAGCTCCTAAAATCCCTCCCACATTCACTTGTTGAAGCCCCTCTCAACTTAAGCATTCATATAAATTATGATCTTCATTTCCTCCTTATGCAAGGGATTTGGCCATCTGAAACAGGTCATCGTGGAATTTTCGCTCTAACTGTTTTTCTATGAAGGTTCAGAAGCTGAAATTTTTATGAGGTGAAGCCGAAATCCTGAGGAAGCTGCTGTAAAAATATCAGATCAAGGTGCACAATATTTTTGGATATATGATCTGTGGAAGTCAGGGTTTTTGCAGGCTCCTGAAATTCATCTCAAAGAAGTGACCTTGGTAAATTCGTCATAAATCTCTCTCTGAGTATCGGATTGGAAGTCCATAAAAAGTGGTAGATAGTGCACAGTATTTATTTTCTCTCTATCAATTTCAGAGCCAAATGAAGAAACAGTGACACATGGCACGCCGTACAAGTGCACTCTACTGAAACAATCCATAATTAGGGCATTGTGAGAGATTGGGTATAAATCTCTCTTGAAAAATCCAAATTGGGTCAAACCTATGGAATTGGAAAGATGACTCAGTGGACTACTACAGGACCAAAAATCAGATATTGAGGATCTGAAATAACAGAGATACACCAGATTCAATATCGAGCTCCTAGAAGGCAAGAAAAAGCTAGATCATGTGTTGTCAAGGGTTGCAAAGGACCAGACTTTCTACGGAAACAAAGAAAATCAAGATGCACCAGAGGGTAGAATGACAAGAGCAACAACCAAGGTGCATAACAACATCAAGAAGTTCATCATATGAAGTCTTCAAGTGGGCAACACTGCATATAATCATTGTAAAGGTATCATTGTACTTAGTCATTGTAAATACATTATTGTACAAATTGTACTAGTATCTATCTGCCAAGGGTTGAAGAGGCAGTGTTGGGAGGTCTAGGATCATCATTAGGTGGTTGTGTCAAAGTTGGGGTTATGTTCTAGTATATATTCTTCTTCTACATCATTCTATATCATTGTAAAGTGGACCATTTTCCTTGGTACGGGAGTCTATTCTTCTTTTATTCTTCTATAGGGTGGTAAAGTGGTGCTAGGGTGAGTTGTAGCTCATTGGGTGTTGGGGCATCCGTTAAGTTGACTACTGAAGAATCTCAGGCGTTGGAGTTTCCATCCAGTGGGAGCTGGAGAAGAATGCTTTTCTAGATTCTAGGAAGTTGGAGCTTTATTTTCAATTGGAGTTGAATATTAAAGAATTATTAGAAAAGAATTAGGTGGTTTTTGTCCCGGAGTGGGTTTCCACCTTAAAAACTGTGTGCATTTGTGTTTCTCTTGTTTGCTGCTATCATTGTACAAACACTGATAATAATTGAAGATTAACTAATGCTCTAATTGAAAGAAATATTGATTCACCCCCCCATCTCAGTATTTCCAACATACTAGCACCACCAAAAAAGCCACAATGACTCATCTCATCCAAAAAACACCTGCCAAAGCAGATAAAAAACCATGAAAGTCACACCAAAAATTGATAAACAGACATGCACAAAAATACAATATATACAATAAATAAAATTTTAGGCCGAAGCCTAGGCATAATACTTCTTCAGATAAAGCCCATTTCTAGGCTCATCCATCATGTTTCCATCGAAATCAACCTGTTATCAGTCCACCAGATTCCCAAGGATGAAGAAGGAATCCAAATAGAGGTAACCACAGACCAAACTTTTAACTTGGTAGCTAGCCCTACCAAGTTGGAGAGGGCTCTCTCCACAAGGTCATAGCCAATAGGGCTGGAGGAATTATGGTTTTTAGGCTAGATATTGAGTACAGGGGTTGTTTTTATTTGATTGGGTTGGGTTTCACTAGATGAAGATATTAGGTCAAGAGAGCTAGGTTAGGGAAAATGATATATGGTTGTAGGGATTCAATGGGGCAAGGTAGGCATAAGGATTAGCACTTTAAGATGATTTTGATGAGATGGTTTTAAGACTAATAATAATTTAGGAAGCACCTGGGATATGTATTCTTCCTAAAAAGAGGAATATGGACAAATTATGATATCTTTCCCTAAACAGAGCATGAGCAAGCATGTGTTCTTCCTATCAACTTGAAAGAAATCATACAATAGAGATGTAATGAACATGAATACAAAACATTCTAACATATGAAACTGAAGGAAAAACAATGATAAACATCATACCACATGTATCCCGAAAAATAGCTGCAACTCTTCTTTATTAACTAGCCAAAATTGAGTAAAATAGTTCCTTGATCAACAAGATAACATCCAAACTGATTCCAACCCTTTCTAAGAGTGAAGAAAGGAACTAAATAGATATCAAAAAAAAATTCACTCATCCTCAGGGGTTGAATCCATGAGGTGAGGAAGAGATCCACAAAATACTAAACTAAAAGTTGAAGTGTAGGATGGTCCAAATGACTCATTCCTAATTACATTCAAACTGATTCATTTTGACTCAATGATAACTTTTACCTAATGAATCTACTCCTAGGTAGCTAGTCCATATAATTATTACATTTACCATCATTAATTACATAG
This sequence comes from Pinus albicaulis, assembly GCA_034641835.2. Classification (NCBI taxonomy): domain Eukaryota; kingdom Viridiplantae; phylum Streptophyta; class Pinopsida; order Pinales; family Pinaceae; genus Pinus; species Pinus albicaulis. The sequence goes on along the minus strand of CM076584.1, from coordinate 1,466,579,182 downwards.
GTAGAAACATGATTTTCTGAATAAATGTCAAAATTTCAGAGAAATTCCAAAAATATCAGCAAAATGGTCATTTGCACCCTTCCTTTGTCATTTGTGCCCTGGCAGTGTAATTTGCGCTCTCCATGTTCAGGGCCACTTTTGGCTAACTTGTAGGCATCCAAATCAGGCCCAAGATGGCTTTTTGGAAATCCCTTCCAGTCCTCTTTCTGAATATGCCTCAATTTTTGAAAATGAAGGTCATTTCCCCCTGAAAATGTCATTCTCCCAAGACTGGTATTTGCGCAGTGCCTAGGTCAAAACAGGGGCAAAAAGGTGATTTTTTTTTGGTTTTTTGACCTTTTGACCCATCAAACCTGCAAACCAAGGCTGGAAACATGGTTTTATAGAATGCATAGTTATTTAGGAATCCAATGGTAGCTTTATTTCCCTCAAAAGGTGCCCCAAAATTTTTTGTAGCACCTAGGGCGGTGCACAAATGACCAAATTTATGCTAAATGCCTGTTAAAAAAAAATCAGAAAATCCCAGATTTTGCAAAAAAGTTTCAAAATGCCTCAAAATTGTTATAATGTCTAATGATAATGTGGCTAGGCTTGGAGGGAAGCCTCAACAAGTATATCTAATTTCTTCTTCTCCTCCATGGTCAAATCTTCAATCTTTACATTGGCTCTTTTGAGCTTGGACATTGAAATTTTCTCCTTTAGTGCATGGTGTTTGAATTTCCTCCTCCATAGGTCATTGCCTTTGTCAGCCTTTTCTAGAAGCTTCTCCAAGTGTTGATTGATTCTATCAATCCATGGTACCCTTTTTTCATTGATCACTATATCAAGTTTCTCATTTAGGGTTCACTGATCAACAAGCTCAACCTCCCTTTGTCTTTCTAGAGCTAGAGCTATTTTCAACCCTCTAGTTCTAGGTTTCTTTCTTGGTACTTATTCCTCTTTTTCATCAAACAAGCCATACTTTTCAAGTGTTTCATATAGCATGGCTTTGGCCTTTTCTGCCTCCCTTTGAGCAATGACATACTCAACCTCATCAATGATATGTTTAGTCTTCAATTGCTCATTCTCCTGCAAAAGGAAGTTTATGACATATCTGGCCCTATCAAGATTAGTGTGGAGCTCCTTAATCTTGACATCCTTTCCTTTCATGGCTGCATTAGTGATTTTTTCATTTTCATCCCCATCTAGATCAACAAGATGGAATTCTTATTTTGTTTCATGAAGGTCCTCCTCATAATGAATGACTACCTCAGAAACCTTTTCTTTACCTTTGTCCACCTGCTTTGTTGTTGTAGAGGGCATGGCCCCCTCCACTATGTGTGGAGAAAACACATGTCTGTTTCCTCTCTGGTAGGTTTTTGGCTATGGCTCAACCTCAACCATACTAGCCCACTTAGGCTCAATGTCCTCAATCCTACTAGGTGACCTAATGTCATGATGATATGGAGATGTAGGAGGTGAAAGAGACTGATATGATGATGACGAGTGTGTTATGGGATGAGATGGAGGGATGGAAGTGGATGGTTGGGATGATGAAGGCACATTTTTTACAAGCTGAGTAGATGGCTTTTTGAAAATATCAATAGCTATGAAGGTACTCCATGCAATGTTTAGCTGATTGAGATGGTGGAGAACTATGATTTTAATGAGGGAATGATGAGATAGACTTCTCATTTTTTGTTAATACTCCTTTTTCTGGGCAATGTATTCCATCTTCTCTATGCTTCAGAAAAGATAATAGGGCATGTTAAGCATCCTTACCCTAGTGAAATGCATTAAGATCCGGATGTGATAGGAATAAAGCCTTGAAAATATACCTTCACATGAAAATTATTTCATGATTATCTTCATTATTGGTGCATATCAGTCCAGGAGGTGAGAAAAAGGAAATAACCTCTTTGTCTAATTTTGGTGTCTTGGTTTTAAAAAGAATTCAAAGTCTTGTTTATTCAAATTACCTTTCTTGAACCACTTCTCCCCAACATCTGGCATCCTGATGGCAACTGGAACAATAGCAGTTGATAGAGTAAAAGTGACACTAGATAAAGTAACTTGGCTGTCATGGAGTCTAGATATGAAAAGTCTAGTCAACATGGGATGGTCTTGGACCCTCTAAATTTTCTCACAAAAATCATAACAACCAACATTTTTGAAGCATGTCATAGTCAATGGAGAAGCCAGGAGTTCCCTAGTGCTGATAGGTTCAATTTTGAGTACTCTTCCCCCTTTATGTGGCCTCCTCACCTCTTTTTCATCTCCCTCACTGAATGATGTGTTTTCTTCCTCTTCTGCCATGGTGTTTTTGTTAAAACCCTAGGGAAGTGGATGATGTGAGATATATTTTTAGGAATGGTAAATGGGAAAGGGAAAATGAGGGAGATCTTGTTAGGGATGTATGAAATGGGGGAGGGGATAGGGAGTAGTAATATGGTGAGATTTAGGATGTGGATTTGGGGATTGGGAGCCTACGTAGATGTAGCACCTAGGACTTAGGGTTTTGGGAGAAAGGTTTAGGAAAAGGGGATTTTGCAAAATATGGTATTAGGAATGAGTTTTTTTAATTATGGGAAGGTTGTAAAGTGTAAGGGGGTGAAATTTGGGAGTTTTCACAAATGCAATGGGATACTAGGGTTTTAAACAAATTCAAACACGAAATTTTACTATAACTTCACAACACTCAACACATAAATTGATGAAGATGATATTTTTAATGGCATGAGATCTTACTGATTTGTTGGAGGTCGATGAGTAGATTGATGGAGGTCTGAATATGATTGTTTTTACAAATAAACACGTTTTTGGGATGTCCTGGTCATTTGCGCCATTTTTCAAGCATTTTCGCCCTCACTTGAGTGTTTGCGCTGTCAACAGAAGATTTGTGCCCTCAACAGAACATTTGCGCCCTCAACAGAACATTTGCATCCTCACCAGAGTGTTTGCGCTCTCAACAGAACATTTTCGCCCTCAATAGAACATTTTCACTCTCGCTCAATCATTTGCGCTATGCTTTCAGTGTTTGCACCCTCAATTGTGTATTTGCGCCCTGCCTTCAGCGTTTGCGCCCTCTGCTCAGTTTTTCTTAACGATTTCGCCCAGAAACTTGAAATTTTGGTCTTTTAGAGAGTTTTCTTGGTGTTTGGAGAGAACAAATGAATTTGAAAAGATGTCAAGAATTCATAAATACTTAATTGAATTTGAATTTAAATGGGAAAACCCACTTTTCTAATGTTTCATTTCACCTTTTTGAAAAAATTGTTGATTACCATTTTCCTTTGATTTTTTCTTCTATACAGGATGATGTTATTGGAGTTTGGCATATTTCACTTTCAGTTTGGCATGTGAAGTTTGAGTTGGAAGCTTGGGATAGAACTTATTACACATTATGAGCATAAAATTACATAAAAATTAAAAAATAGATTATATCTTTGTTTTGAGTAAAATTACATTTTGGTATGAAAATCATACTCTAAAACCAAAATTACAACTTTAAAAATGATATTTAATGCTGATAAATCCTCTGCATAATATTGAGAAAATTTTATCCGAGTCAATCTCACACCTTTGCTGACCTTATTGAGATAAAATGGTGGATTATGAACCTTGAAAAATGAAACCTAATTGACCTAATGGGACCTTGGATGACTTGAATCCATGGTTGACTTTGAATGACATAATGACATAGTGATATGAGCTTTTAAGGTTTTTTTTTTCTTAGCAAGACATGAAGGTGGGTCTGAAAATGAGAGAGAGTTGTTTTTTTCTTAGCTTTGAGAGAGAGTGATGTTTTGTGACTAGGGCTACCATCAATGAACCAATTTTTTGCATGACCTAATGGAATGATAAAAAATTTCTTGAGTGGGACCCCTAAAATGAATATGAAAAGAGTGATTTTGATCACTGATGGCAGAATGAAAATTTTCACACTAACACAACCAAGGCATAAGCTCCCTACAATGAATATGAAAAGAGTAATTTTGATCACTGATGGCAGAATGAAAATTTTCACACTGACACAACCAAGGCATAAGCTCCCTTTTTCAAGACCTTTTTAACAATAAAGGGGCCATACCACATGGATTTGAACTTGCCTGCCCCCAAGAGAACCTTATCTTGGGCATAAACCAAGACAAGGTCACCTTCATAGAAAACCTTAAGTTTTACTACCTTATCGTACTGAACCTTCACTCGTTTTTTATGAGCCTCATTCATCGTAGCTACATCTCAGCGTTGCTCATTGAGCTGATCTAGATGGAAAAGGCATTCTTCGAGACTAGAAATGTTAGGAAGAAGCTCAATTACCAACTTAACGGAAGGAATTTCACATTCAACAGGAAATATAGATTCCATCCCATAAACTAGTTAGAACGGAGTGAAACCGGTTGCAGTTTTCATGTCTCATCCGATATACCCAAAGTGGAGGGTACAACATGACATTCCAATTGGATCTGGATTTATCAATTTTTCATTGAAAGATAGTCTTGAAGGACTTGTTTACGGCTTCAACCTACCCATTGGCCTGAGGATAATAAGGAGATGAATGCTCCTTCCGAAAACCCAATTTGAGAGCCAATTCAGCCATCATACTGTTCTGAAAATGACTTCCATGGTCAGTAACAATCTCTTTGATGATACCAAAGCGAGAAATGACTTGGTTAAATAGAAACAGTTCTGTTGTCTCACCATCTTTCACAAAAGAAGGCATAGCTGTAGCCCACTTTGTAAGGTAGTCTACTGCTACAATAATGTAATATCCTAAAATGGAATAATGCATTGATACACAAACACAATATTTGTAACACATAAAATGTACATGTAAGTTTATGATCAACACAGATATAGACAGAATAGTTGAGCCATATTATTATATAGGAGAAGATTCAGTTACACAATGTAAAAAATATGAGGGGATCTAGCCAAAGAGATGGCCTAGAATCACCCTACAAACATGCTACAACTAGCACTACGCAACTGGAGAGCTGCTGGAAGAAAATATTGCGTTTTACCTTCAACAGATAATGAATATATGACTATAGGATGAAAAGGAAAATGTATATCTACAGAAAACTAGAGCTCTGATGATGCCAAGATTCTAGATCTGGCCAATGTGATGGGAACCCAAGATAACCCAGAAAGGATTTTCCATATCTAAAACTTTGGAAAATCACCCTTCTAGGGTTTGATCCTTTGACTGGTGGGTTACACAGATCTGAAGCTAGATTTGATCAAAATATGGATGCAATATGTTCTACAAATAGATTTGAGCTTTGAGGGATGATCCCTCCTTCAGATATACAAGCTAGGAGCTTGAGATCTTGCCTCCTCTTATTCCTCTTTCAAGTTGCAACAACTGAATATGCAACTGCTATAGAAACTATGCTGCATAGGAGAGAGAGGCTCTATGCATGCTAAAATATGTTACAATAGGCTCCAGGCTGATGGAAATGATGATGGAAAGGTGAGGGATGATCCCTCATGGGATTACTAGTTGAAATGCTAGCAACTTCCTTCCTCCTTTGGATCTGCAATGATGGACTACACAATCCTTGATGGTAATGATGCTTCTAGGGGGTCAATAAATCTTGGCATGATGCCAGATCTGAAATGAAGCCCTGGGAATGCTGATCTTTAACTGCAAGGTGATAGGAATAATCCTACACTAGTTCTCTAGCTGAACTACTGAAGACAACCTCCACCTCCCAAACTGATTTTCAGAAATTGCGTAATTCATGAAGGTAGGTGTTCTGAAGAGAATGGAAATATGTGTGGCACCAATGCCGGATGAAGAATGAAGTACAATCCTCTCCCAAGAGATCACTCAAGGAAAGAGGTGGGTTTCCTGACCAGGAACACCCAGTGCTAAACGACACTTTCAATCTTAGCTAAACAGCCAAAGAAAGAATGGAATGTACATGAAAATTCTATATCTAAATAGACCTTTACATCAATAAACTCAAGCATGCCTCCATTCTTTCCTTCATCTTCTTTATATAGTTTATGAGCCTTCCCATGCCTTGGCCCTCATCTAAACTACGCTGTGCATGTGGACATGATCCTCCATGTTTGATTGTGCTGTTTGCCCAAGTCATCCATCATGTCTAGATGCAATGTGCACCCTCTCCATCATGTGTGCATTAATTGCACCACTTCCCGCATCACTTCATCATGAATTCTCTATGATCTTTCATTAGATGCCTTCAATGATCTTAGTTTACTGCTTTAACCTCCATGATCTATCTCATTAATGAGACATGATCTCCAATCCATTCACATTAGTAGTTGCTCCACTACCCCATTGTGTATATGTAGGCTTAATTAATACACATTCACACACAAAAAGTGGATATTTATTCATCTTGAGGATTATGGGTCCTTCCACCCTTTTATTTACTTAATTATGTAGGAAAATTAAGAACTCTAATATTCCAAATTTCATGTGAAAATTTGGGAATATTATAGTCCTCCCCGGAAAAATGTTTCTTGACCTCAAACAACTGCAAAATTAGATGCAAATGGCATCCATTTCCTCCAAATGACACCCACATAAGGAAGGCCTCCTCCATTTGCTTCAATGTGTCATGCATGTTTGTTTCCAAAGTTGCCTCTCAAAATTGCATAGAATGACCTCCTTTTGTATGGTTAGATGTCCTCCTTCCACCATGAAGTACCAAGTGACAACCATATGATGTCAAAAATCATTATAAATACATGAGATATATAAAATATAGTGGTTCCTCCCACAAAGGAAAAGTTCCATCTCACAATACATCTCTTCATCCCATGTTTCATGAAGTACATTGAGCATTGACATGCCCTCACCTTTAGCCCTGTTGGCCTTGTTAGTTCCAAGCATCATTCCAAAATTATGTAATAGAATAAATAGAGACATATGGGTAGACCAAGGTGTCAAACCATATTCTCCCAATAGTAACCACCGGAGTAGGGCCTGTTGCTGCCATCCTCCATATCCTCCATGTAAGATGGACAAGCCAAACTCCCCCAAAAGAAACCAAAGAAACAAGAGATCTTGCTGCCTCTTCACATCATCATGTGAATCATGGAGTAAAAAAAACATGGTGAAGGACATATATCCTTTCATACCATCCCAATACAATCAAACTCCATTATCACACATCATGAGAGTACTATGCCATATTACCAACAATACAAAACACATAATCATGGGAGATGTCATGTGATGGCCAAAATCTCTTAAGGGCAACCCAAGTGAACATTCCTTCCTTTTCTGCATACTATCATTGATATACAAGGCATGAGATAAGAAAATATGAACCTTTGGGTAGTAACCATACTCACCCAAGAGCAGCCAGCGCAACCATGCCTCCTTCTTCATTACATGATTTTTTTTCAAGGCATGGATCAAAGAAGTAGCAGACTTTGGGTAATAACCAAACACACCCAATAGAAACCAACGTAACCAAGCTTCTTGCTGGCCCATGTCATATATTTGCAAGTGGCCGTGCAACCCCTTTCTTATCATCCTCACCCACTCATCCCAATGTGGATGATGAATGAGGTTCTGCATAAACATGGTATCCTCCCTTTGTAGAATACCATCCACCTTAGACTGATGAAGAATTTTTCAATCCATGAAATGTTGAATTTCACCTCCAATTAGATCTCTTAATGAGACCTTATTCTCATCCATGGCCTTCCAAAACCAATGAGTTTCTGGATCTGCTATAGGTAAAAGTCTCTCTTTGAGCTGTGAGATGCTCATTGAGAAAGTGTCATCAAGAAAGGAGAAAAGATTTCTCGTCTCAAGATGTCTACCATTTATCATCTTATCCTCCATTGCTTCATGAGTGAAGCTACCTTCAGAATGCTCCAAGAATAATGGGGCTTCTTCATTATCACTGCTACTAAGTGACATCACTGTAGATCTGCATGGCAATACATATGTTGTCTCAAAGCAAGGCACAATGATGATCTCATAACCCATCATTGTACATAGGATTATGCTCATCCCATTTTCTGAAACTTTACACTTCAACTCAAAGGGTTGACTGTATTCCATTAATACCAAACTGGGATAGATTTTTATCTCCTCCTTCATCAGATCAAGGGTCCTATGCACTGTGATATGTTACTTCTTAAAATCAACATTTTGTTCTAACCCTTGGTTTTGCATTGGCCCTGATGGCATGTCCTCATAAGTTTCAATAAGATCTACTGAAACAATATGTGATGAAAGTGCATGCATACCTTAGATCAATTGATGTATGGGAACCTCTTGCCAGAACACAAGAGTTCCTCCAATCGGGACAATGGTGTCTCCAACTGCTGGTAAGAGAGATGGATTCTCTTCTACCAATGTACTAGTGCTGGAATATTCCTCCTCTTTCTCATGCAGCTCATGAATCATGCATGGAACTCTATGTGTTAAGAGCTCAAGACTATCTTGCAAAGTTGCAAGTGTCTCTTCTCTAGATGTAAGTACTTCTGCAACTGGTGGTGAATGTAGTGATTCCTTGTCCAGAGTGACAAGATTGAAATCCTCCTTTGTTTCCTTAGGAAATGTCTCTTTGTGGAACATCTATATCTTCTTCACATCAAACTTCTTCCTCAACTTGTGAAACAAATATGAATATTTAGTCACCTTTGCATGCTCTTTGTGACTAAACCACCAATCATTGGCTTCACCTACAAGATGAAGTGCTGCAATTTGGACAACCTCTTTTTCAGCCACAGGAAGTAGCATGAAAAATGTATCTAACCCTTTCCTCCAAGCCTTAACAGTGCTTGAGGAGATCCATAAAATGTAGGCAAAAAAAATCTATTATGCCTCTTTCTTCTAATGCTGCTATAGGATCTTCTTTCTTCTTTGAGTTCAAAGAATTCTTGGAGATTTAGACTCTCTTTGAAGGCTCTAGACTGTGCTTTTTACTCTTCAAGATATAGAATGACAGTCTCATGAGTCTCAGGTTCTCTTCTTTCTTCATTCTATACCTCTCACTTTCTTCAAAGAAAGTGGGCATAGTAGATCTATGAGGAGATCTATGATTCTTCGGTTTTCTTTTCTACTGATAAGAAGTTCTTGGACCTTCATCATCAAATATTCTACTTGGATCCTCCTTTTGCCTTTCTCTCTTCATTTGTTTGACCTCCTTGGAGAGATCTTGCATGGATCTAAAGGAGGAGTGGAAAAACTACAATCCTCCTTCATGATAGATCTCATCTATCTGCTTCTTCTTTTGATGCAAAAGATGAAGTGTCCACAAGCTGAGCCAAAGATCATGCTCCGATACCACTGTAATATCCCAAAATGGAATAATGCATTGATACACAAACACAATATTTGTAACACAAAAAATGCACATGTAAGTTTATGATCAACACAAATATAGAGATAATAGCTGAGCCATTTTATTATATATGAGAAGATTAAGTTACAAAATGTACAAAAGATGAGTGGATATAGCTAAAGAGATGTCCTAGAATCACCCTGCAAACATGCTACAACTAGCACTGTGTAACTGGAGAGCTGCTGGAAGAAAATACTATGCTGTCCCTTCAATAAATATTGAATATATGACTGCAGGCTGAAAATGAAAATTCATATTTACAGAAATCTGGAGCTTTGATGATGCCAAGATTCTAGATTTGGCCAATGTGATGGGAACCCAAGATAACCCAGAAAGGATTTTCCAGATCTACAACTTTCAAAAATCACCCTCTTAGGGATTGATCCTTTGACTGTTGGGTTATACAAATCTGAAGCTAGATCTGATAAAAATATGGCTGCAATATGTTCTACAAATAGATTTGAGCTTTGATGGCTGATCCCTCCTTCAGATCTAAAAGTTAGGAGCTTGAGATCTTGCCTCCTCTTCTTCCCCCTTCAAGTTGCAGCAACTGAATATGAAGCTTCTACAGAAACTGTGTTGTACAAGAGAGAGAGGCTCTATGCCTACTGAAATATGCTAAAATAGGCTCCAGGATGATGGAAATGCTGATGGCAAGGTGAGGGGATGATCCCTCACATGATTACTAGTTGAAATGCTAGCAAATTGCTTCCTCCTTTGGATTTGCAATGATGGACTGCACAATCCTTGATGGGACTACTGCTACTAGGAGGTCAATAACTCTTGGCCTAATTCCAGATCTGAAATGAAGCCCTGGGAATGTTGATATTTAAGCCCAAGGTGATAGGAATAATCCTACACCAGTTCTTTAGCTGAACTACTGAAGACAACCTCCACCTCCCAAATGATCTTCAGGAATTGCATAATTCCCAAAGGTAGGTGTCTGCAGAGAATGGAAATATGTGTGGCACCAATGCCAGATGAAGAATGAAGTACAATTCTCTCCCAAGAGATCACTCAAGGAAATATGTGGGATTCCTAACCAAGAACACCTAGTGCTAAACAACACTTGCAATATTAGCTAAACAGCCAAAGAAAGCATGGAATGTCACATGAAAATTCCAGATCTAAAAAGAAATTTACATAAATAAACTCAAGCATGCCTCCATTCTTTCCTTCATCTTCTTTATATAGTTTCTGAGCCTTCCCATGCCTTGGCCCTCATCTAAACTGCACTGTGCATGTGGACATGATCCTCCATGTTTGACTGTGATGTCTCTCCAAGTCATCCATCATGTCTTGATGCAATGTGCACCCTCTCCATCATGTGTGCATTAATTTCACCACTTCCTCCATCACTTCATCGTGAATGCTCTATGATCTTTCATTATATTCTTTCCATGATCTTAGTTGACTGCTTCAACCTCCATGATCTATCTCATTAATGAGACATGATCTCCAATCCATTCACATTAGTAGTTGTTCCACTACCCCATTTTGTAGATGTAGGCTTAATTAATCTACAGTCACACATAAAAAGTGGATATTTATTCATCTTGAGGATTATGGATCACTCCACCCTTTTATTTACTTAATTCATTAGGAAAATTAAGAACTCTAATATTCCAAATGTCATGTGAAAATTTGGGAATATTACAAATAATTTACTTATGACCTTTTGCCGAAGGCAGGTTACAAGTAATATAATCAATACCCCACTTTTTGAACGAACCAACAGTGACAACAGGAAAAAGCAGAGCTGGATGAGCACACATCTTCTGAGTACAGACTTGACAAGGTTGACATTTTTTGACCGCCTCAATACAATATTTAAAAATTGAGGGCCAAAAGTATCTTGCAGAAATATCTTTTGGGCTGTAGAAATCCCAGATAAATGACCACCACAAGCTCCATTGTGGAAATCATTCATCATAACCTCAACTTCTTCGAGATTCAAGCAACGTCTAAGGATCAAATCAACCCAGCGACGATATAGAGTGTCACCGATAATCAAATAACTTTTAGCTAAGTGACGTAACTTTCGATGCTCATCTTTCAAAAAAGCTATGGGAAACTTCGCAGTATGGAGATAAACAATGAGATCTCCATACCAAGGATCTTGTGAAGAAATGAGAAAAATATGTTCATCAGGGAACGACTCTTTGTTGGGAAAAATACTGAGAGGGGGGGGGGGGTGAATCAGTATTTAGGGCTAAAAACTTTTTACTTTTCTTTCTCTTAAAACCATATGCTACTTTACTGAATCCAATTTGTATGTCCAGAGATCTTATTATGTCTTTACTTAGGTCATTGCATCATTCATTCATCAGATGTAAAGTAAGCAGTAAGTATGAACAAAAGTAACAGAACAAACCATTATACATAAGCCACACATATGAACACCAGTATTTAAGGTGGAAACCCAATTCGTGAGAAAACCACCGCTACTGTTATCTCAGTCTTCAATATTCATTATAAAGAAAACTTCTTACAATTTTATGCTGGCGCAGATTTATACCAGCATGCAGGAACCCACCTGCAGAAAGGCTACAACCTTTTCTTGTTCTCCAGCCACTACTGAAAGGGAGCTCCAACCCCCTGATTTTAACACCAGCTTCTACCGACAGGATACTTTCACTTTCATACAGAAGGCTTCAACCCTCACATCCATCAGATTTCTTTAATTTCTTCATCAGACTTCTGTCAGGTCTTCCTCATTTCTTTTGCTGATCATCGTAGAATTTCATCATTTCTAGATCATATCCATAGGTGCATCATAGATTCAGATATATCAATTAAGAACAGAGTTTGTCCATGCAGATATTTCTTAGAGAAATTTATTCATTCACCACCCTTATGCATGCACACCTTGTACAATAATCGTCTTCTCCTTATATAGTTTTTGCCTTTAGTAAAACCATGAGCCAAAACCATCCAACGGCTGATGGTATTCCTTCTTTTATTGAAATTTTATTTATCAAATTCGTGGAATTTGATAAGTAAACATTATCCACAACCTTTGGAAATTTAAAATATATAATAGAACTTTAATCAACGAACAAAATAAATTAAACTGGGGCCCAGCGCTAACAATCGACCTGATCGAAGGGCTCAGGTTCCATCGCGCCACAACATCCAATCCAACGGATATCGCTTGGGCAAATTGCATGGGAAATAACGCGCGATGGCGTGCCGTACTTGTGTTATCCTTCACGCACCTTCCGAACACAACCACCATCCGATGGCATCTTCCTAGATAAACAGTATGTATCAATATCGCTAGGCATCCTGGGTCGAACGATAACGTGCAATGGCGCATAGTGACAAGCGGTTTTCCATGGGTCCACCTCTCCACGTGTTGAATGATCTATGGAATCACTCCCAACTCCTCAAATACCGCTCACTCCGCATAGGTGGTGCGATGAAAACCATAAACCGCCATGCCTTATGACGTCACTGCGGAGGCTCCTGCAGTACGGTGGCAAAATTTGGGTAGCCCGCCCCCCCCCCCCCGCAATGAATCTACACCATTGATCGTTTTTTATATGATCCAGGCTTTATTGCACTTAGGTTCCGCCTGTTATACATAAAAGTTTCTTTTATACTCCGACGCAGAGTTCCTTCATACGAAATCCTGGCGCTTGAACTAGATGCTCTGATTTTGAAAGCGTCGATTCCTTTTGAATCGATGCTTCGGCTTATATATCAGTTCTCCTCATGGTACTCGATATACCCCTCAGATATTCAACCAAATAGTTCCACGACTGCAAATATCAAACTAAGCCAGTTCTTCATTACAAGAAGGTCTCAACTTGGAATTCAAATCCCACCACCATGATTCTTCAACAGGGTTTCACTTTTAACTTTATACGCAGAGACTCATACTATACATAATTACAGAGAAAAGTCGCAAGGTATTCCCACATAGAGTTTAACCTTCAGGTGCTACTCCTTTTTCATCTCCTTTGCCTCTGTTTTCTCTTATGTCTCTGCTGCCTTTCCAGATCTCCAATCAACTAACCCATCTAAAACTGCCTCAGCTTCATATTTCATTTGCTCTTTTCTTTGTTGCTGTTTCAAGTGCTCCTCCTTTGGCATTGATGGAGATACATCATTCTTACATCTTTAACACATAGGTTTCTTATCATAGGAAACTTATCAGGTAGGTTTCCATCAAGGACAACTTCATAAAGTAGGTTGCCATCAAGGACAGCACATTGCATTATTTTGCCAACAATCTCCCCCTTTGGACTTGTTGGCAACCATGATGGTGTTTGATCACCGCAACAGATAGATACATTGATTATAACCATTATTAAAACACCATGATACTCTCCCCCTTTGACATCAAGGGCAAAGGACGGATCAAAAACAAAACAAGGTTTTTCTTCTCTTGTAGAAAGAAGAGCTCTGTAGATCTGATGTGAACTGAAGTTACCATGCTCCCCCTGAGTTCATGCTGAATCTTCAAACATATTTTTCAATGAAGTATGTGACTCTATGACCTTTTCCTGTCACCAAGGACTCATACTTACATCAAGGATCCAACCAAGTGGAGTTACACACTTGAAGAAGTCCTTACATGACTGAATATAACAATTTACATCATAGGTCTCAACATGACCTTTTTACCACATTATAGAGATAACTTATACAATCAAGACCAAAGAATCTCAAGCATGAGATCAGACCACCGCAAATAATTAGAATGCCAACAATGCATCCTTTCCATATGACCAAAGCTCCCCCTTCGCTTGTTCATCCTGAACACTTTCAACATCAAATCATCAAGGTATCTTCATCAAAAACATCAGAGAATGAAATAGAATTATGAAAACAGGAACACCACCAGAGATACCAAACAACACCACAGCTGCTGACGAATGCTGACCCAGAAAGATTTGTCAGCAACCACCTATACACAGTTTTCTGTCCTTTAGGAAATCTGCGTATCCAATTTAACCTTCTGTATTTAAGTAGATATGATCTTCTACATGGCAGAGACTACTCCTAGCTTCTGTCTGAGATATTCGAATGCTTCCCTGGGTAAAGGTTTGGTAAATATATCAGCAACTTGTTCTTTGGAAGGCAAATATTCCAACTTCACCTTTTGTTCAAGCACTTGTTCACGTAAGAAGTGATACTTGATGGGAATGTGCTTGGTCTTGGAATGCATAAAAAGATTATTTGAGATACTGATAGCACTTGTGTTATCACACATAATGGATATAGGAGGCGAGCATTTGATTTGAAAGTCTTGTAAGGTTTGCATCATCCAGAGAAGTTGAGTGCAACATGATGCGACAGCCACATATTCTGCTTCTGCTGTAGATAAGGCAATAGAGCTTTGCTTCTTGCTGAACCAAGATACTAACCGGGGCCCCATATAGAATGCACCACCACTGGTGCTTTTCCTATCATCAACATTTCCAGCCCAATCTGCATCAGTGTATGCATGAAGAGTAAGATCAACATTATTTGGATACCATAGTCCAAAGTCTTGAGTTCCTTGTAGATATTTGAATATTCTTTTCACAGCCTGAAGGTGAGACTCTTTTGGATTAGTTTCGAATCGTCCAACAATCCCAACTGCATGCATAATGTCTGGTCTTTTCCCAGTGAGATAAAGTAGGCTTCCTATCATAGATCTGTATTCTAGTTGATTCACCGTGGGGGAATCATCATTAGAACTGAGATTACATCCGATTATCATTGGTGTACTTACAGGTTTGCAATCTTCCATGCCATACTTCTTCAAGATTTGCTTAAGATATTTTTCTTGTGATAAGAATATGCCATCTGTTGTTTGTTGCACTTGCAGGCCAAGAAAGAATGTTAGTTATCCAAGTAAAGACATTTCAAATTCTTGCTGCATATCAGAAGCAAATTTCCGACTCATAGACTCTTCATTACTTCCAAAAATGATATCATCAACATATACAACCACAATCAGTAGTTTATCATTTTCAGTTTTTATGTATAAGTTGTTGTCAGCAGACCCCTTAGAAAATCCTTGTTGATGAAGATATTTGTCAAGACGATAGTACCATGCCCTTGGAGCTTGTTTGAGACCATATAGATCCTTTTTAAGCCTGCAAACAATATTTTCATCATTTCCCAAAATGAATCCTTCAAGTTGTTCTATATAAACTTCTTCTTCTAGATCACTATTGAGAAAAGCTGATTTAACATCCATTTGATAAACTTTGAATTGTTGGAAGCTTGAAAAAGCAAGAAACATTCTTATGGCTTCAAGTATAGCTACAGGGACAAAAGTTTCTTCAAAGTCTATACCTTCTTGTTGGGCATACCCCTTGCAAACAAGTAAAGCTTTATTTCTTATAACATCCCCATTCTCATTTAACTTATTTTTGAATATCCATTTAGTTCCAATGACATTTTTGTCATGAGGTCTTGGTACTAATTCCCAAGTGTGATTCTTTTCAATTTGATCAAGTTCTTCATTCATGGCTTGAATCCAACATTCATCTTTGCTGGCTTGATTGAAATTTTGTGGTTCAATAGTGGATAGAAATGCCAGGTAACTGGAAGATCCCACAAGAGTCCTTCTTGTTTGTACACATGCTCCCTTTTCTCCCAAAATTTGAGATTCTAGATGATTCTTTTGAACATATCTGGATGGAGCTTTTTCAGATAAATCATCTTTGGGTTCTTCATTGGGTTCACTGTTTATATCATTACTATTTGATATAGAAGGATATATGTCATCATCATCGTCTTCATTTGTTGTTTGTTTTTCTTCTTTTGGAGCTGCAGGAGACTCATCAATAACAACATCTATACATTCAACAATCTTCCAAAGTCTTTTATTGTAACATTTATATGCCCTACTCCTAGAGGAGTAACCAAGAAATATTCCTTCATCTGCTCTGGGTTCAAACTTGCCAAGTTTTTCATCATTATTTTTGATAAAGCATTTGCTTCCAAAAATTCTAAAATGCTTCACAGTGGAAGGATTCCCATACCAGAGTTCATATGGAGTTTTATCACTATTTACATGAACATGTGCCTTGTTGAGAATGTTTACTGCTGTATGTGCTGCTTCTCCCTAAAATGTGTCAGGTGTTCCGGAATCATCAAGCATAGCTCTAGCCATTTGTTGAACTGTTCTATTCATTCTTTCTGCAACACCATTTTGTTGTGGAGTGCCAGCTACAGAAAAATGTCTTTTTATGCCATGTTGTTCACAAAATTCAAGGAATTCATCTGATGTATATTCTCCTCCTCGATCAGATCTGAGACACTTGATTTTTAGATCTAATTCATTTTCAACTAGTGCTTTGAAGATCTAAAATTTCTCAAATGCTTCATCTTTGTGTTTAAGCAGCCCAATCCAACACATTCTAGAGAAATCATCAATAAATGAGATATAGTATTATTCACCATGTGGTGACTTTTTCCTCATAGGTCCACATATGTCAGTATGAATGAGTTCAAGAGGCTTACTTGATGATCCTTCCTTGGCATTAAATTGTACTCTGGTTTGCTTACCAAATTGGCAAGATTTGCATATGGTATTTTAAGGTAGAGTAATATTGGGAAGATCACGAACAACTTTAAGTCTGCTTGATTTGTTGATTTGAGAGAAGCTCAGATGTCCCAACCTTCTATGCCATAGCCAGTTTTTTGAAGATTTACTCAAGTAACATTGTTATTTGCAGTTCTTCAATACATACGGGTTGCTTGGAGTTCTTTTTCCTTTTATAATCATTTTACCTGTATCAAGATCACGTACCACACATTCTTTTGAACTAAAGACAACTTTAGTTCCTTGATCACACATTTGACTTACACTTAACAGGTTATGCTTTAATCCATCCACATACATGACATCATTAGCTTTCACCTTTTCTTTTAGAAAAACAGACCCTTTTCCCTTAATGACCGCAGGAGTATCATTTCCAAATGTAACATTCTTTTCCTTTTCTAAAGCACTATATGCTAGAAGTTTGTTTTTGTCACCTATCATGTGTCTTGAGCATCCACTATCAATGTACCATTGGTTTTCTTCATCTTCTGCAAATAACGCTATGCCACAATTTTCAACCTGTAATTCCTTCTTTTTCCATACTTTGGAGCTTGAAGGAACATGTTCTTTTAGCTGAACTTTGCTCCTGCATTCGGATTCTTCATGGCCAAAGTTTTTGCAGTAAGCACATTCAACTTCATTTTGAAGAGGAGAAAAGTTGTTATAAGTATTCTTCTTTGTTTCAATATCAATCCTTTTCTTTCTTGTTTCTCTTGTCATGATGGTTTTATATGCAACACATTGAACAACTTTATGACCAAAATTGTGACATGAGAAACATTGTCCATTGAAGAAGAAATTTCTGCGATCATGAAATCTTCTACTTGAATTTACCTGTTGATTGGTGTTTCTTTGAAAGATATTCTTGTTAGTGTTCTTTGATTTGAGATGATCATGCTTTACCTGTAGAGATTCTTTATTCCCTTGCTAAGTGGCAGCATGTTGTATACCAGCTGTAGCTGCTTTTAGATAATTTGATGCTGAAGCCTGAGAAGATTCTCCGATATATCCAAGACCTGTCTTTATAAGAGGAGAATGTTGTACCTTGATAATCTCATCTAAGGTTTCATATCCTTTAGAAAATCTAAGATTCAGAGTCTTTACTTTCTCAAGTTCTTTTCTTAAGCTTACTACTTCACACTCTAATTTCTCATTGTGTTTCTCCTTTTCTTCAAGCTGATTTTTCAAAGTCTCTATGGTTATTTTACTCTCTTCTAAGCATATTTTGAGTTGATTGTTTTCATCAGGAAAATAATTGACCTCTAGAGCATCCACAAAAGTATCCTTTTCTTCTTTAGAATCTTTTTCAAATGCCATGAGAAGTCTAAGATCTTTTTCACATTCTTCCTCACTATCAGATAACCCATCACTATCTTCATGAGTATAGTAACTTTTTCTAGTGCTAAACCGATTCTTATTCCTTCTTTCTAATTCCTTCCCTTTTTTATGTGTTTCTTTATGAGTACACTTAGCAACATAATGAACAACTCTTCCACAATCAAAACATTTGAAAGGAAGCTTACCTCTGAACCGTCCTATGCCAAGTTGAAGTTTCTTTACAAAATTTACCTCATCTTCTTCTGAGATATATCCTGATCCTTCTATTTTTGTACTTCCTTCCCTTTTGTAGAAGCTCTAAAGACTGCTTCTTTGACTTCAAATGATCCTCCTCTTCTCATTTCATATGCAGTTAGTGTGCCATGAAGTTGCACCACAGTAAGATTTTGAATATCTTGCTTTTCTTCAAGAGCAGAAACTTTTGACTCAAATTTTGCCGTTAGTGATCCTAAAATTTTCTCAACCAAAGTAGATTTGGTTATTGTTTCTCCCAGATTTCTCATACAATTTACAATATCATCAAGACGTAAAAATAAATTGGCAACGCTCTCCTCATTATCCGTTTTTAGATTCTCATATTGAATTCTGAGAGTTTGGAGTTTAGCACTTTTTACCTTTGCATCACCTTCATAACTCAGAATGATTTTGTCCCATATTGCCTTAGCTATATTCAGCTGCATGACTTTGACAAATTCTGATTCAGTTAGACTTCCTAATAGAGCATTGACCGCCTTTGCATTTGTTTCATAATTCTTTCTTTCCGTTGGATTTGTTGGTACTGCAGCTGGATATTGATATCCTTGTTCAACAATTTCCCATACATCTGCTCCCAAAGACTGAAGATAGGATCTCATCCTTGTTTTCTATAAGATTAAATTATTTTCGTTAAAGAGAGGAGGCCTGATAGATGCTGTTCCATCTTGATTTCTCATCTTTCTTGATCTTCCTTCTAGCGGCTAAGCTTTTTCAGAAGGACTTGCTCTAATTCCAATTGTTGGGAAAAATACTGAGAGGTGGGGGATGAATCAGTATTTAGGGCTGAAAACTTTTTACTTTTCTTTATCTTAAAACCATATGCTACTTTACTAAATCCAATTTGTATGTCTAGAGATCTTATTATGTCTTTACTTAGGTCATTGCATCATTCATTCATCAGATGTAGAGTAAGCAGTAAGTATGAACATAAGTAACAGAACAAACAATTATACATAAGCCACAGATATGAACACCAGTATTTAAGGTGGAAACCCAATTCGGGAGAAAACCACCACTGCTGTTATCTCAGTCTTCAATATTCATTATAAAGAAAACTTCTTACAATTTTATGCTGGCGTAGACTTATACCAGCATGCAAGCACCCACCTGCAGAAAGGCTACAACCTTTTCTTGTTCTCCAGCCACTAATAGAAGGGAGCTCCAACCCCCTGATTTTAACACCAGCTTCTACCGACAGGATACTTTCACTTTCATACAGAAGGCTTCAACCCTCACATCCATCATATTTCTTTAATTTATTCATCAGACTTCTGTCAGGTCTTCCTCATTTCTTTTGTCGATCATCGTAGAATTTCATCATTTCTAGATCATATCCATAGGTGCATCATGGATTCAGATATATCAATTAAGAACAAATTTTGTCCATGCAGATATTTATTATAGAAATTTATTCATTCACCACCCTTATGCATGCACACCTTGTACAATAATCGTCTTCTCCTTATATAGTTTTTTCCTTTAGTAAAACCATGAGTCAAAACCATCCAACCGCTGATGGTATTCCTTCTTTTATTGAAATTTTATTTATCAAATTCATGGAATTTGATAAATAAACATTATCCACAACCTTTGGAAATTTAAAATATATAATAGAACTTTAATAAACGAACAAAATAAATTAAACTGGGGCCCAGCGCTAATAATCGACCCGATCGAAGGGCTCAGGTTCCATCGCGCCACAACATCCAATTCGACGGATATCGCTTGGGAAACTTGCATGGGAAATAATGTGCGATGGCGTGCCGTACTTGTGTTATCCTTCGCGCACCTTCCGAACACAGCCACTGTCTGATGGCATCTTCCCAGATCAACTGTATGTATCAATATTGTTGGGCATCCTGGGTCGAACGATAATGCGCGATGGCGCACAGTGAAAAGTGGTTTTCCATGGGTCCACATCTCCACGTGTCGAATGATCTATGGAATCACTCCCAACTCCTCAAATACCGCTCACTCCGCATAGGTGGTGCAATGAAAACCATAAACCGCCATGCCTCATGACGTCATTGCGGAGGCTCCTGGAGTACGGTGGCAAACTTTGGGTAGCCCCCCCCCCCCCGCAATGAATCTACACCATTGATCATTGTTTATATGATCCAGGCTTTATTTCACTTAGGTTCCACCCGTTATACATAAAATTTTATTTTATACTCCGACGCAGAGTTCCTTCATACGAAATCCTGGCGCTTGAACTAGATGCTCTGATTTTGAAAGCGTCGATTCCTTTCGAATCGATGCTTCAGATTATATATCAATTCTCCTAACAGTACTCGAGATACCCCTCAGATATTCAACCAAATAATTCCACGACTGCAAATATCAAACTAAGCCAGTTCTTCATTACAAGAAGGTCTCAACCTGGAATTCGAATCCCACCACCATGATTCTTCAACAGGGTTTCACTTTTAACTTTATACGCAGAGACTCATACTATACATAATTACAGAGAATAGTCGCAAGGTATTCCCACACAAAGTTTAACCTTCAGGTGCTACTCCTTTGTCATCTCCTTTGCCTCTGTTTTCTCTGATGTCTCTGCTACCTTTCCAGATCTCCAATCAACTAACCCTTCTAAAACTGCCTCAGATTCATATTTCATTTGCTCTTTTCTTTATTGCTGTTTCAAGTGCTCCTCCTTTGGCATTGATGGAGATACATAATTCTTACATCTTTAACACATAGGTTGCTTATCATAGGCAACTTATTAGGTAGGTTTCCATCAAGGACAACTTTATCAAGTAGGTTGCCATCAAGGACAACACATTGCATTATATTGCCAACACTGTTCATAAACAATCTCATCTCCACAGGGTGTATTAGAAATAAACTCTTCATATACCAAAGAATTCTTGGATTTGGCAGAAAGGAATTCGAGATCAAACTCTTTCAAAATAACAATCCTGTTAGCCACCTATAAAATTTGTCATATCAAATGGTGGCTAAATTTTTTTTGGAGCCTTCAAGGAACAAATTTTGTTACAAAAAAAAAATGTTATCTCTTGAAGACTCTTGAAGACATCATGTCCTCTGTTCAAATATTCATTGCTGTTTCCATTTCAAGCTAAGAAATTTTGCTGATTTCATAGAGAAAAGACTACTGCCAAAGCCATTTTTCCCTTCCCTCCACCTCAAAACTAACCTTCATTTTATTCCCTTTTTCCCCCATAATTTTCCTCTATTTTTCATCCATTCTCATTTTTCCTTCATAAAATCCACCTTACAGAGTTTAAAACTCATTTTTTAACTCTGCCGGAACCCCCAAATCCATCATAAAACTTTGAAAATTTCATAAAAAATAAGTTTTTTCACGAAGGGTTTAAGCCCCTTTGGGCTAAGTCCTAACCACTTCCCCCCCATACGCCTTGGTGCTGGAACCAAGTGCTAAAGGTCCCAAGCGCTTATCACATCGGAACAAAACGCAGTGTGTAAGTCTTTTTGCCTCACAAAGTTTTCTGATGCGATTAGCCCTCTGTTTTATAAACCCCGATCCCATTATTGCCTCATATAACCCTTATGCCCGCAATCAGGCGCTAAAACATTGAAATAATTCATTCTTGATTGCCTTTTTCCTTTGTAAAGTCAATAAACCTACTTTTTCCTAAGTTTGGTCTAAACGCGCCCATGCCATGTTTTTTAATGTAAATGGATAGATTGAAAAGACCGAAGGCCCGATCCGAAGTTCCGATTGCAATTGGCCATTTATTATATATGCCCAGGGCCTATTATATTTCATAAAGATCAAAGGCCCCGCCATCGGGCACCAGACCATTATATATCCCACCCCAAGCCAAAGCCTTTGCATTTCGTTAATTTTTGATTTTCATGTATTATAAAGGTTTTCCGCCGGTGCAACTTTTGAAACAATATCGACCATTGATCTAAAGTTGATCAATGATCAGCACACAATCACATCACAAGTTTTTGTCGAGCAAATTAACATAAATATAACCCCTGATTGGTCAACCTATGATGAGTTCTCTGCCATCGATCTGATCTGCAGATCGACGATTCGCAGTTAATCGCATCGACGCCTCCCGATTTTCTCCCCCCGCCGATTGCCGAGCCCTGATTGCATCTGGGCCGTCCACGTGTCCAGATCACATTCCTGAATTTGGTTTAAAAACATGCAACCCCGCTCCTAATTTTTTTTTGACCAATCCCGACCGTTGATCTTTGCAGATCAACAGTCCTCATTAACTCATCCTCTGCCTTTGTATCTTTTTCATTTAAACCCCAGATTTAATCCTGGCCGTCTATCTTCCACATCCAACGGTCCATATTTAACCCGACGGGCCTGCCTCCTGTGGGTCCTGTCTTCCTCAAGATTCAATCTTAGCCATCTAGAGCTTAGATCAACGTCCCATAATAAAATCACTCCCTTTGCTTCCTCCCGAGAATATATTCGTTATCACGCCCATTTTCCACCGTCAGATCTGAGGCCCTTGATTTGACGGTCCACGTTCCATATCACGTAACTTTAAGTACGAAGAATAATTTCCTGAGGACCGCGCGATATTCGTGGTTTTTAAAAGCTACGTGTCAGGCGGGTACGCATATTGCGTTCAAAAAGGTGAAACCGCCTCCCCGCCTTTTCTCCACGCAAAAACAACTGTTTTGCTCCCCGAAACCACTTTCCGTCCTACCTATTTTGATTCATCTTGCGCGAATCCCATCATTGATCTCCGAAGATCAACGACGTAGATCTAATCTAGCCTTATACTATCACCCTCCACCCTCACCAAAGGTTTTTAATGCATGATCTCCGCCGTTGATCTCGTAGGCCGATCTCATCCGACGGCCCACGATCATCTCGAACCCCCAACTTCACTTTTAACCATATTTTCCTCCGAACAAAGGTTTTTAACCTTATCTCATCATATTTTCGCCATTTCTTTATAAAGTGACCCCTTCGCTTTATTTTCCTCCCGACTTTTTCTGACCGTCGATCTCTGCAAGATCAATGGCCCGGACTTAATCCTATGCCCCTTTTCATCCACAACTCTCCTTTGGGCTTCTGCGCAGATTTCTACCGTTGGATGCTACCATCCATCGGCCACGCTCCTCCCCACAACCTCTGAAGCAGTTTACCCAATAACGCAGGATTTATTGACTTTTATTATTTTATGCAGGATTCAATGGTTTTTCCATTATATTGAAGAAAGGCCAGAGGCCAGGAATGACGATTCCCATGCCTTTGATTCTTAAAAGAAAAGCCATCCACGGGACCCAATTTCATGTTTCGTTAATGCTTCATGGGAATTGATGCCACATGGGCCCTTTACAGAACCTACACATCAACAAGACACAATGAATTAAAATCAAATGAAAGAGTATCAATGTCGAAGACAAAACATAGCAGAATTGAAGATTGAAGATGAATTCCATAGTTTAATTGATTACGGCTAAGATTGATTATCAAAAGCCTAATCCATTAAATTAAAACACAATTAAAGAAAATCAAAAGATCATCAGATAGGAAGGCCTCCACCGCCACAACAGAGGCTAATTAATTCCTCTCAGCTACCACAAAACCACCTGTTGCCTCAAAGCATTCAAACATAGGCTGAAGTTATTGATAAAAAAGAAGATATTTGCCTCAGCGTAGCCAAATAGTTAATTCTGCCAAAGGAATTTAATGTAAAATATCAGCAGAGTTATTTTTATCATGAAACAGAGTCTTAAAGTCAACAAAATCTCCCACCGAGCTTAATTCTTAAATGTAAATCAGTTAATACAGTGAAAATATCTGTACTCTTCTCCATTAATCCCCTCAAAGGTCGAGAAGCATTAATCTGTATTAATTGAACATAGGAGATCTTTTATCAGATCTCACCTCCTCATTTCTTCTATAAATACTCCTGTAGTATATGAGAAAATGTTGGTTGTAGAACTTTGAAATATACTTGTGCTCGAAACTTCTGATTGTAAATAGTGTTCAAAGGCTCTTGAAGCTCTGCTTGTGATAGAATAGTTAGGCTGAGAAGTGAAGACGATTGGTAACCTGAAACACTGGACTTAAAGCTGTAACTAGTTTGAAGCATCAGTACAAGCGGATTTATGGGATCCTGGTCTATGTCGATGGTGAAGTTTTTCTTATTGTAAATTGTTATTTCATTTCTGTTTTCACTTTTTTCATCTTCTCTAATAAAGAACAACAATCATAGAGTTATGATTTACTATATATCAGTACCCTTCTCCGACTGATAAGCTTTATCTAAATGTTTTCTTCCAATTTGTGTTATTTAGGAATGATTTAATTCAGTTTGAGCAGTTAGGAATGCTAGCGTTCCCTCGTCCTACTGCCTTAGCCAATTGTTGTTCTTGAAAGTTATTTTCAGTTTATGTTAAGTAGAGATGAACTGAGGAAGATATGGTGAGCCCTTGTCGTAGTTTTATCCCCAAAGACTATCTGAAATTTTCCCTAAGAATGTGTTGAAAGATGGATAGTTTCAAAGTACTTACCAGATCTTAGACCACTCTTTGTTATCATTTGTGTTTCCCTTGTGTTTTAAATGTTTTATATTGAAAGTCTATCAAAGGCTGGCTAGTTTCGAAGTACTTACCAGATCCTGGATTACTTTTATGTATTTCTTAAGTGCATGTCAAAAGCTGGCTAGTTTCAAAGTACTTACCAGATCTTGGGCTGCTCTTTGTTCTTCATTTGTTTAATTCCCCTTCTTGTTGTATCATTTCATTCCATAAAATCAACTTTAAAGATATCCTTAGACATAGATGACTTGCCCCATGGACCACTCTTGAACTTGCTGTTTCAATTAAAACCCTATTATGACTCCATAGCCCAATGGAATAAAACTTGCAATTATCCATATTTTTGGCCAAAGCTTGTTCTATTTTCTTGCAACTTCACACCTTTGAAACTATTTTTATTTAGAACTTTCCACTCAAATAATAATCATGCTCAACCATCCAAAACAAAACAAAACCCTGGGACTTCATAACTAGCCTAATATCATTACCCAAAACCTCAAAGATAAATCCATCTTTACACTTATTGGAGAGATCCCTCTCCAGATTCAGGAGGGCTAGATCCTAGAATCCCAAAGTGGTTGAAACGGTGTTCTCCCTGCTATCGGACTTTGCCAATCTTGATGATTACAGGGAGCTAACAATTCTGGTGACTCCACTGGGGACTCTTGAGTTATTTTCTTGTTGAATACTTTAAATATCTTAGAAACCCCTTTACTCACTAAACATTTGGCATATTGGCTAGTTTAGCCACCAGCTAACATTTCTGGTGACTCCACTAGGGACTCTTGTGTTATTTTCTTGTTGAATACTTTAAATATCTCAAAAACCCCTTTGCTCACTAAACATTTTGCATATTGGCTAGTTGAGCCACCAGCTAACAGTTCTGGCGACTCCGCTGGGGACTGTGAGTGTTTTTCATCATAAATACTTCTAAGACCTCAAAAATAATAATTTCAACAACATTGTGCAAGTGAGTAAAATCAGCCTCTTCAAGCACTACCAAATCGATGGTAATCATGATGAAACTTGTTTGAATCAGTGACAAACTAGGAAAACCCAAGGATTCTCATAAGAGTTTATATAACCTTGAAAAATCAGCTGGCTTAGCCATAAGAGTAGACTGTCTTTGTCTCATAACCATAGCTAAGTTTTGAAACATATTTAGGACACTCCTAGAAAACACAGGACTGAAAAAGAGCTCAGAAAAACCCAAAAATATTTCAGATTGGTATTTAATAAACATGGTGGTGGACAATAAAACCTTTTACCTCCAAAAGAGCTAAAAACTTCCACTTGGAAACTCCACAATCCTTCACAGACCTTAAGACTCCACTGGGAAGACCCATTATCATTTTAATATCATTCAAACTCAGTTAGAGGACTATAGGATTGAAGTTTGTGTAAAACAGATTAGTTGACCTCTTAAAGACTGTCATATCTGGTTGAACTGTTCTTGTTTAGTTGGGTCTGAAAAACACAACATAGTGGCTCCTAAAAAGATTCATACTAGAGCCCACTCTGACCCAAATCCACTTGAGATAGTTGATAACCCTAAAAGTATCCTTAGGAAGTCTCCTAAGATTAACTTTTCAACTATTTTCAGATCACCCTTGAGAGCTAATTCAATTCCTGAAAACCTTGTAGCTCTACAAGAAACACATGGTGGTGGAACCATAAAACATTTTACCTCCTTACGAGCTAAAAATTTTCCACCTGGCAACTCCACACTCTGAAACTCCCAAAATACCAAATGACTCCACTGGTAGAAGCTCTTGAACTGATTGGACAGACAGAGTGACCTCTTTTTATGATTTACAAACATGGATTTAGATATAGATCCAGATGACGAACATATGATCATGATGGAAAAGTTGATGTACATGCTTGGAAGAAGGGTGGATAGGTTTATGGCTAATTTGAACGTTGGTGATCCAGAAAATCATATGCCTTTCCCTGAGAAAACGCAAACTCTACCACTACAGGACATGTATGATGAACATGATTACAGAGAAAATAATCAAGGAAAATTTCTAATCATGATGGAAAAGATGATGCATATGCTTGGGAAAAGAATGGATAGGTTGATGGCTAATATGAAAATGGATGATCTAGAGCAAGCTATGCTTTCCCTTGATCAAACACAAGCCCAATCACCTCAAGATAAAGACAGTGACCAAGCTATGAATTATGATCAACACCTTCTAGAAAATGATGAGAAAAATTATAAAGAAAGCAATAAAGAAGGCTGTCAAGAAATTTTTTATTGCCTTCCTATATCTTGTACTATGACGATAGGAGATCTTCACAATCAAATTTCGAATACTAATAGTGAGCAGTGCTTTGAGGAAACGACAGAAAATCCTCGAATTTTTCCTGCAAGCACAAGTCAAGATCCCCTAGAAGAGGCTCAAGAGAACATCCAGCCTCAAAATCATCCTTTACAAGAGACAAAGAGCCGTTGTACTTCTGTTCAAAGGGAAATAGAAATATTTTCCTCATTGATAGAAGAAGAGATAGATCATACCACTAATAAACACTCAGTCTCTGAAACTTATTGCAAAACAAATAATCTTTCTCATTCATGAAGAGAACTCTGTTGTAAAGATGCAGAGAGTTCTTTTGTTGGTCATAAAATACAGGGAAACTCTTCTTCTGTTTATACTCAAAGAAAAATATCTCCTTTGACCGAAGAACGAATTGATCAAATACTAAGCAAACAACTACCCTCCAAACCATCATCTAAACCAGACATTCATGAACATGGTGCCTATTCCACAGAACAATCCAATGGCACTCGAGACAAAGAGGATAGTAAGGAAATCAATGATAATAATGAAACTAGTCCTCTTTGGAATATGAATTTTGATGGGTTATGTACTAAAACTAATGCAGGTGCAGGAATATGGCTTTACAATACGGGAAACAATGATTCTGAAGCCTATTCATACAAACTGAATTTTCAATACACAACTGACATAGTAGAGTATGAGGCACTTCTCTTAGGGCTACATTTATTGAAAAAACTAGGAGCCCAGAAGATAACAGTTCACGGAAATGCAGAATTGGTAATTAGGAAAGTGAAAGAAGAATGCATGGTTGAACATCCCAGACTTAAAGCCTACAAGGATGATACCATAGATTTATTAAAATCTTTTAAAGATTTCCAACTTATCCTTGTTCCTAAAGACCAAAACAGTTTTGCTAATGGATTAGCCCTTGTGGCTAGTACATGTCTAAGACCTTGGGAGAGAAAAAAATATACAATTCAAGAAAAATTCAGACCAGTTGTCCCAAACAATAAAAGATACTGGAAAAAATTTGAAGGGGAAAAACAAATAGCAGACCATCCTACTGAGGATATACTTTCTTTTCAAGAAGAGACTTCTCCATTCAATAATGTTAATCTGCCATTCGAAGAACCTGAATTTATATCAGAAGTAAGCATAGATTTAAAGAAAGAATATATTTCACTGTTTACTATTTTAAAGGTTAAGGATGATGATACTTCCAAACCACATACTGAAAACGCAGTCCTCAAGGCTGAAGTCTTGGAAACACACAATCTACCAGACATGGAGAGCCAAAAATAAGAGAACCTTCATCTTTTCTTTGTTGATCCTTTGGAAAAGTGTGTGGAAGTCCCAACTGGCTCAAACTATCAAGCATGGATCCTTTGCAAGAGCCAGAGACATGAAAAGCTGTCACCTCCTGTGATAGTCTTGATTTTTAAGATTAATCTTCAAAATTTACTATGGATACCTCTAACAAGCAGCCAAAGTTTCTTCTTCTTTATGACATTACTCAACTGGATATGTTGGCACTTTTGTATTATATGAAGATGTAAATAATCCATGTTAGAATAGGTTAGATAGGAATGTCAATATAGCTCAGTTTTAAGAATTTAGATAGTTGTTGATTTTTTGTCTCCGAAGAAAAATAAAAAATACAAAAATATAAAAACAGTGAAAGAAAGAAAAGAGGGCAGATTGTAAAAAAAATAAAGGTACAACTCCATACCAACAAAAAGAGAAACAAATATGAAAGTGTGCAACCTTAAATGCCACTCCTGAGAAACACACTTCTAGTTAGTCGAATAGCCTAATCTTGACTAATTAGTTTTAAATTTACTGCTGATAGGATAGTGAATACGATTTGCCAAACTGTTTAATCTTGGCTTATCAGTAGGTAGATTAGGCTAGAAATTAAAGGTTCAAACATGCTCAGAATCTGAACCTATGTTTCCAAAACATGAATGACTCAAATCTATTTAAATTTATGAGTCAAAACAAAGGAATAACTGGTTCTAATCATCTCAAAATATGAACTAGTTGATAAAAGAAAAACAACTTAAACAAGAGTCAAAACAAAGCTGCAAAAATATGAAGGAAGTGCTTTGAAATTTCAGATCTTAAGCCTTCCATTTTATTTTAAATTTTTTGCAAAATAATATCTATGTGTAGCTTGTTTTTTATGCCATAGACAAGCATCAAGTTAGACTGTTCAATCCTAACTTGTACGCTTTTAAATTTCTGTTGTAGAATCTAGAGAATAAAAATCTGTTAGACTGTTTAAATCCTAACAGATTAGTAGATTAGGTAGAGAAGCATATGAGCTCAACTGTTTAATCTGAGTTCATGGAGAAATAAGAAGTAGAAATAGATTAGGTTTTTCGCTTTCAAAAGAATAAAATGTTGTAAAGAGTTTGCCAATCCAAGTGCACTCTAAAGAAGAAAAAAAGTTAGATCAGTAGGATTGGGTAGGTAGAAGCTTGTATTGATGAAGTTCCATTTTTTTCCATGGCTACTGACATTTTTCAGAATAAAGAAGATCATCCAATTAAAGAAAGGAAGCCCAATGGATGAGGCACTGATCAACCTCCTAGAGAATGCAAGTCTGAAGTTCTTGATGCCTTCAGGAAGGCACCATCCCGAAGTGGAGCCACTATTAGCCACCTATAAAATTTGTCATATCAAATGGTGGCTAAAAAATTTTTGGAGCCTTCAAGGAACAAATTTTATTACAATTTTTTTTTTTTATCTCTTGAAGACTCTTGAAGACATCATGTCCTCTGTTCAAATATTCATTGGTGTTTCCATTTCAAGCTTAGAAATTTTGCTGATTTCATAGAGAAAAGACTGCTGCCAAAGCCATTTTCCCCTTCCCTCCACCTCAAAACTAACCTTCATTTTATTCCCTTTTTCCCCCATCATTTTCCTCTATTTTTCATCCATTCCCCTTTTTCCTTCATAAGATCCACCTTACAGAGTTTAAAACTCCTTTTTTAACTCTGCCAAAACCCCCAAATCCATCAGAAAAATCTGAAAATTTCATAAAAAATAAGTTTTTTCACTAAGGGTTTAAGCCCCTTTGGGCTAAGTCCTAATCACTTCCTCACCATATGCCTTGGTGCTGGAACCAAGCGCTAAAGGTCCCAAGCGCTTATCGCATCAGAACAAAATGCAGCGCGCAAGTCTTTTTGCCTCACAAAGTTTTCCGATGCGATTAGCCCTCTGTTTTATAAACCTCGATCCCATTATCACCTCATATAACCCTTATGCCCACAATCAGGCGCTAAAATATTGAAATAATTCATTCCCAATTGCCTTTTTCCTTTGTAAAGTCAATAAACCCACTTCTTCCTAAGTTTGGTCTAAACGTGCCCATGCCATATTTTTTAATGTAAATGGGTGGATTGAAAAGCCCGAAGGCCCGATCCGAAGTTCTGATTGCGATTGGCCCTTTATTATATACGCCTCGGGCCTATTACATTTCATAAAGATCAAAGGCCCCGCAGTCGGGCACCAGACCATTATATATCCCGCCCCAAGACAAAACCTTTGCATTTCGTTAATTTTTGATTTTCATGTATTATAAAGGTTTTCCGCTGGTGCAACTTTTGAAACAATATCGACCGTTGATCTAAAGCCGATAAATGATCAGCGCATAATCACATCGCAAGTTTTTGTCGAGCGTGTTAACATAAATATAATCCCCGATTGGTCAACCCCTGATGAGTTCTCCACCGTCGATCTGATCTATAGATCGACGGTCCATAGTTAAAAGCATCGACGCCTCCCGATTTTCTCCCCCGCCGATTACCGAGCCCCGATTGCATCTGGGCCGACCATGTGTCTAGATCGGATGGTCCAGATCGCATTCCCGACTTTGGTTTAAAAACATGCAGCCCCACTCCTAATGTTTTTTCGACCAATCCCAACCATTGATCTCTACAGATCAACGGTCCTCATTAACTCCTCCTCCACCTTTGTATCTTTTTCATTTAAACCCTAGATTTAATCCTGGCCATCGATCTTCCACATCCAACGGTCCATATTTAACCCAATGGGCCTACCTCCTATGGGTCCTTTCTTCTTCAAGATTCAGTCTCAGCTGTCCAGATCTTAGATCAACGACCCATAATAAAACCGCTCCCTTTGCTTCCTCCCGAGCATCTATCCGTTATTGCGCCCATTCTCCACCGTCAGATCTGAGGCCCTTGATCTGACGGTCCACGTTCCATATCACATAAATTTTAGTGTGAAGGATAATTTCCTGAGAGCCGCGCGATATTGGTGGTTTTTAAAAGCCATGTGTCAGGAGGGAACGCATATCGCGTTAAAAATGGTGAAACCGCCTCCCTGCCTTTTCTTCACATGAAAACAACTATTTTTCTCCCCGAAACCACTTTCCATCTTGTCTATTATGATTCAACGCGCGCGACTCCCATCATTGATATCTGAAGATCAATGGCCTAGATCTAATCTGGCCTTATACTATCGCCCTCCACCCTCACCAAATGTTTTTAACGCGTGATAT
Source organism: Pinus albicaulis (assembly GCA_034641835.2). Taxonomy (NCBI): domain Eukaryota; kingdom Viridiplantae; phylum Streptophyta; class Pinopsida; order Pinales; family Pinaceae; genus Pinus; species Pinus albicaulis. The sequence goes on along the minus strand of CM076584.1, from coordinate 1,466,547,391 downwards.
CCGCTGTTGATCTCATAGGCCGATCTCATCCGATGACCCACGATCATCCCAAACCCCCAACTTATCTTTTAACCATATTTTCCTCCGAACAAAGGTTTTTAACCTTATCTCATCATATTTTCGCCATTTCTTTATAAAGTGACCCCTTCGCTTTATTTTCCTCCCAACTTTTTCTGACCATCAATCTCCGCAAGATTAATGGCCCGGACTTAATCCTCTGCCCCTTTTCATCCACAACTCTCCTTTGGGCTTCTACGTAGATTTACACTGTTGGATGCTGCCATCCATCGGCCACGATCCTCCCCACAACCTCTGAAGCCGTTTACCCAATAACGCAGGATTTATTAATTTTTATTGTTTTATGCATGATTTAATGGTTTTTCCATTATATTGAAGAAAGGCCAGAGGCCAGGAATGACGATTCCCATGCCTTTGATTCTTAAAAGAAAAGCCATCCACGAGACCCAATTTCATGTTTCGTCAATGCTTCATGGACATTGATGCCATATGGGCCCTTTGCAGAACCTGCACATCAACAAGACACAATGAATTAAAATCAAATGAAAGAGTATCAATGTCGAAGACAAAACACAACAAAATTGAAGATTGAAGATGAATTCCATAGTTTAATTGATTACAGCTAAGATTGATTATCAAAAGCCTAATCCATTAAATTAAAACAAAATTAAAGAAAATCAAAAGATCATCAAACAGGAAGGCCTCCACCTCCACAACAGAGGCCAATTGATTCCTCTCAGCTACCACAAAGCCACCTATTGCCTCAAAGCATTCAAACAGAGGCCGAAGTTATTCATCATAAAGAAGATATTTTCCTCAGCGCAGCCAAACAGTTAATTCTGCCAAAGGAATTTAATGTAAAATATCAGCAGAGTTATTTTATCATGAAAAAGAGCCTTAAAGTCAACAAAAGCTCCCACCGAGCTTAATTCTTAAATGTAAATCAGTTAATACAGTGAAAATATCTGCACTCTTCTCCATTAAGCCCCTCAAAGGCCGAGAAGCATTAATCTGTATTAATTGAACATAGGAGATATTTTATCATATCTCACCTCCTCATTTCTTCTATAAATACTCCTGTAGAAGATGAGAAACTGTTGGTTGCAGAAATTTGAAATATACTTGTGCTTGAAACTTCTGATTGTAAATAGTGTTCAAAGGCTCTTGAAGCTCTTCTTGTGATAGAATAGTTAGGTTGAGAAGTGAAGATGATTGCTAGCCTGAAACACTGGACTTAAAGCTATAACTGGTTTGAAGCATCAATACAAGCTGATTTATGAGATCCTGGTCTATGTCGACGGTGAAGTTTTTCTAATTGTAAATTGTTATTTCATTTCTGTTTTCACTTTTTTCATCTTCTCTGATAAAGAACAACAAGCATAGAGTTAGGATTTACTGTATATCAGTACCCTTCTTAGACTAATAAGCTTTATCTAAATGTTTTCTTCTATTTTGTGTTATTTAGGAATGATTTAATTCAGTTTGAGCAGTTAGGAATGCTGGAGTTCCCTCGTCCTACTTCCTTAGCTAATTGTTGTTCTTGGAAGTTATTTTCAGTTTATGTTAAGTAGAGATGAACTGAGGAAGATATGGTGAGCCCTGGTCCTAGTTTTATCCCCAAAGACTATCTGAAATTTTCCCTAAGAATGTGTTGAAAGCTGGATAGTTTCAAAGTACTTACTAGATCTTAGACCACTCTTTGTTATCATTTGTGTTTCCCTTGTGTTTTAAATGTTTTATATTGAAAGTGTATCAAAGGCTGGCTAGTTTCGAAGTACTTACCAGATCCTGGATTGCTTTTATGTCTTTCTTAAGTGCATGTCAAAAGCTGGCTAGTTTCAAAGTACTTACCAGATCTTGGGCTGCTCATTGTTCTTCATTTGTTTAATTCCCCTTCTTGTTGTATCATTTCATTCCATAAAATCAACTTTAAAGAGATCCTTAGACATAGATGACTTGCCCCATGGACCACTCTTTAACTTGCTGTTTCAATTAAAACCCTATTATGACTCCATAGCCCAATGGACTAAAACCTGCAATTATCCATATTTTTGGCCAAAGCTTGTTCTATTTTCTTGCAACTTCACACCTTTGAAACTCTTTCCATTTAGAACTTTCCACTCAAATAATAATCATGCTCAACCATCCAAAACAAAACAAAACCTTGGGACTTCATAAATAGCCTAATATCATTACCCAAAACCTCAAAGATAAATCCATCTTTACACTTATTGGAGAGATGCATCTCCGGATTCAGGAGGGCTAGATCCTAGAATCCCAAAGTGGTTGAAACAGTGTTCTCCCTGTTGTCGGAATTTTCCAATCTTGCTGATTACAGGGAGCTAACAAATCCATTGATTGTATTTTTCCCCAATCACTTGCCTACTAAGAACAAATTGAAATGGGTTAACTGCTGCCAAAACATAAGTTTTGCGAAGAATTATATAGTGCCTAAGTTGTTGGACAATGTGGGCAGCTGCCAAAGCTAGTTTCTCAATTGGAGAATACTGGAGTTCAAGACCCACCAAGCCTTGACTAAGGCAGTAAATGACATGCTTACAAATAGCGTCATCTTCCTGAACTAGAAGCATACCAATGGTAGATTCTGCTACAGTGAGATACAAGAGGAAATATCTGCTATAATCAGGTGGACTCAGTAATGGTGCAAAGGTCAATGCCTTTTTCAAAGCATCGAATGAGAGTTGAGGAAAGTCATCCCAAAAAAATGGAACTCCTTTCTTTAACAACCTCATAAATCCCTTTGTAACCTTGACATAATTCACTATAAATCTCCATAAGAAATTGGATTTACCTTGTAGACTTTGAAGTTGACGAATTGAAGACGGGGGAGGCAACTGAAGCATTGCCTCAACCTTGAAGGGATCTATCTGAATCCCTTTTTTAGACACGATGAATCCCAACACCCAACCGGATAACAATGAAAACACAATTATTAGGGTTCAATCGAATTTTATCATAACGACACCGTTCAAAAACTTGACGAAGGTGTGAAGGATGATCAATTATCTTTCGAGAACGAGTATCTAAATCATCCAAATATGCTTCAATAATATATTTGATGTCATGGAAGGCATAGGACATATCCCGCTGAAAAGTAGCTCCAACATTTTTAAGGCCAAAAGGCATATTTTTGTAAGAAAAACTACCTCAGGGGAAAATAAAAGTAGTCTTATGTAGATCTTCAGGATGGATAGTGATCTGATTATATCTCGATAAACCATCCATGAAGGAGAAAATCTCATTCCCCACACACTAATCAATAATTTTATCTATAAATGGTGTGAGGTAATTGTAACTAGGACATGCCTTATTCAAATCCCTGAAATTGATGAAAACTCGGATCGTTCCTTGTTTCTTGTCCATCGAAACTGGATTCAAAACCCACTCAGTTAATGGAACGAGGTATATGAAACCCACCTTTAGCAGCTTCTGAGCCTTGGACTTGATAGCTACAGCCTTTCTAGGGTTGACCGGATGAAGCTTCTGCCGAATAGGATTAGCATTTTCATAAGTCTTGATCTCATGCTGGACAATAGATGGATCTATACTAGGCATTTACTCATAAGACCAAGGAAACACATCCTGAAATTCTTGAAAGAGATCAGTGTAAGTCTGAATCTCTTTAGGGGAAAATTAAGCTCCAATGAAGACATTCTCAATAATGTTGCGATCTCTAGAGATGTTCACCAGGGTAGTAGAAAAAATGACAACCATGTTCCCTTCAACAAAAACCTGTGTTGGTGCTAAGGGGCTCAAGACTGGGTGAACAATACCAGAAGAATGAAGGCTAGACAAACTTGTTTCAACTTCTTGCAAGTCTGGTAGAAAATAGGACCGAAGATGAAAATCATCCCACGGTCTTTCCACACCAGTCATTGTTTCAAGGATGGCCTCTTCATATGGAAGAGTGGTATTAGGGAAATCCTAAGCAGAAGATGAACTAAGAGTCCAAGCCGAAGCCACATCTCTATCCAATTCCTCCAGTGAAAGAGAAACTGGAATGGAGTCTACAAATTCAACAATAGATTGATAGGAAATCTTAGCTGCAGACATAGGAAATTCCATTCTACCCACTTGACCTTCCTCTAATTTGGAGGTAGGAGAAGGCAAGGTCCAAGGGTCTGAAAAATAATGAGTTCAAAAGAACTCTCTTCGAGTAGAAACACTTGAGGATGAGATAGCATGAATATGAACTGAAGGAGGCAGAAGATCAAAAGTAACCATCAATGATGTATACATTCCAACCCCCAAATTCTCAACAGGTTTCTTGGTATCATTCAGCAAGGGTACAATAAAGTTAGCGAATGCATTCAAATCTACAGGAAAACAATCCATCTCATCAACAGTGAAAATCCTCCCTTCGTGGGGAAAACATAAAATGTGAAATAATGAGAAAGCAATAGCATCCATTTCATAAATCCAATTTCACCCCAATATAAGGTTGTAGTCTATATTTGCATCAACCATCCCGATAGATGGGTAAAGCTAGAACAATATGATGTGGCTTGTGAGAATGATCATTAAACACAGTCAGAAGAGTAGCTGAAGGGATAACTGAAGGAGATCCAATAGCCTTCCAACATGATATAGACATCACAAATGTCGAATCACCCTCATCGACTACTGTTTGAAAGATGTTGATCTTCCGATATGTAGACTTAATCTGAAAATACATATGATGAGGAAGTCTCTTTCTAAAATTCGATATGTCAAATTTGATCATAAGAGATTTTTTTTGGATTAACAGCCCCAATGGTAGTGAGCAATGCACTCCTTTGTGCAACACATGACTGGAGACTTACCTCCAACGCATACATGGCACAAGGAATTTGAGCCAGATCTTCTACAATCGAGTAGTTATGGGCAGCCTTGGAATTAGGATTGATCACTGTATGCTTTGTAGACCCTTTCGACATCTGAGGTATAGGCTCAACTGCAGGCCTCTCCATATGGAGTGGTTCATAATTATTAGGAGCACCTTTAGCTTTCGAAGACTCATCTTTGCCATAATCATGAGATCTCATAACGATATCAGCATGAGAAATCATCACATATACGTTTGATGAATTTTCCCCTTCCTGGTTGCCCCCAGAGGGAGCTCCAGTATTCGCATTCGCGCCAAAAAGAAGCTGCTGCCCTTGGGGAAAAGGGTTTTTCAGTACAACCTGGGAACTAGAAGAACCTTGCTGAGCTAACAAGTGTTGAGCATCCTAAATTTTAGATTAGAGGTGATTAAGATGGTATCTGATGCATAAATTGCATGGAAACTTAACCTTCTTCTTATTGTCCCTCTTACCCTTTCCAACATGATCATTGGATCTGTTCGCATTTCGCTTCCCATCCTTGTCTTTCTTCTTATTATTTTATCCCTTATTATTCCTATCAGATTTTTGATTTTCTTTAGCATTAGAAGCCTAAAAAAAATTAATAGTCAAGGGCTAAGAAGGAATTGACACCGACGACGTAGCTTAACCAGAAGGAGCAGATTGTATAAACAACTGCTGCAATTGATTTAGCAGGTTATCTGTACCACTATCAATCATACCGATAAGTCCGTCAGCATGAGGAATTTTATCACACTCTAAATTTTCAAAACATCATTGTTTCAACTCTGCTTTTGGTCATGGTTTCAAGTAGGTCTTGAGTCATTTCACTTATGAATTGGGTAAGAGATAGGTTAAAGGTCTTAAGACGTCATTTTTCATTTCCAAATAAGGTCTTTTAAGTATCATTTCATGCTTAAAAAATCCCATCATCCATTTAGAAGTCTAGGGTCAAATTTTTTTCAATCATACAGGAATCCGCAGTTTCATAGCATAGCTAGTTCAAAAAAGGTGATTTGCGCTACGAAAGTAGCCTACTTTCGTAGCGCACTATGAAGCAAAAACTCTATTTTTCTGGTTTTAGTAGTCAACTTCCAAAGGGGTTCCTGAGCAACTGAAAACTCACTTTTGAAAAATAAAAGAGGATTTTCTTAATTTCATAATTAAATAAATAAACCTCTCTCAGTTTCTTCAAATTCATTATGAGATGGTAGCAATTGATGACTTAACTTGCGCTACGAAGCTGCTGAAAGTCATTGAGAGAAAACCTATGTTTTCTGGTTTTAGTTGTCAACTTAATGATCAGTGTATGGTCATAATAAAACGTCTTTTGGAATTTTGAAAGAGGTTTCTCTTCATAAACTCTTCAAATGCAATGAAATTTTTCACTTTCCTCATACGTGTTACCAGTTGGGAGATACAAGGCTTTCTTTGAAGCCATATTTTCAGAAATCAGAATTTTCCAGTTTTACACATGTTGTTCAAAGATAGTTTCTGGATAGTAGGAGAGGTATTTCAAAAAACCAAGAGAATTTTTTCTTCAAGACAACTTGGTATCCAAAAGCCTCCTTCAGTTTCTCATAATACATTTTGGATGAGGAGATAAAAGCTCTGTCTCAACACCTATTTTTCAGATAAAAACAGTGCAGAAAATTGATAGATCTTAAATCAGTTTTTCATTAAGGAGAAGACCAATTTTGAGGAAGAGCATATTTTAAAGGTTAAGTTGTTTTAATTTTTGATGTTAATTTCAATCCTTTAAGAGTTTTTAATACCTTAAAACTTTAAATTTTTTGAAAACTGGGTGAAAAGAAGCCTGCACCCAGTTTCGTAGCGTGCTACGAAACTGCTGAAGATGAGTTTTTAGCACTTTACACATGGATTTTGGAGGTAAGTATTGTTGGTTTTAAAGGTTTGATGTTTCTGGTGGATACATGAATATCACAGGTGAAGACTCAAAGTGGAAAACATGAGAAAATATGGTTAAAGGACAGAGTTTTACAATGACCTACAAACTCCGCTACGAAAATAGGCTACTTTCGTAGCGCAGCCAATTTCATATCCTTTTATACTATTTCAGAGACATTTCTTTGTACAGGTGGAAGATTAAAGTTTTCAAGGGAATATTGGCACATGTGACACATATGAAATAGTCATCAATGTTAACAAAGCTACTTGAAGATGAACATGGAAGATAAGGGCTAAAAAACAGGAAATTTGTCTCTTGATTTCTAGGATAGTTTTTGACATCATCAAAGGATTACATCAAAGGTGAAGGCATCATCCAAATTCGACCTCATGGGATTTCAGATGTCAAAGGAAGAATTTAAGTTTAAATAAGGTCGTTTTAAGCATAATTAGGAGTTTCACGCCTATTTGGATTAGGACTCTTCAAAGATTGTTTACTTGTCATTTTGTAATTAAAAGTCTGTTTTATGGGTAGAATAGGTGTCAAGAAAGGAAATTCGAATTCTCCTAGTGGTGGATCATGGAATCTGATATTGTAAATGCTCTATATCAAGCATGAGGTCGAATTCATAAGGGTGGAATACTTTTTGGCAAAACTGCTGCTTTATGTAATGGACTGTGATTAGTAATGCAGAGGGTTTTCTTCTTGGCAGACCTGAGATTCTTAGTGTACTTCAGTGAGTTTTATCTTTTATCTTTGATATGATTTATTTCCATAGTATTAATGCTTATTACTCAGAATTCATAGAGGAACATGCCCTGAATTCATTTAAGTGTTGAACTATGGTGAATTGAGTTTTCTGAATCCTACGTTTGAAAGGTTTTCTTCAATGTTTTAATACTCATTACTCAGAATTCATGTTATTCATGCTCTAACTTCCTTTAAGTGTTAAGATTTGATTAATCTCTTTTAATACTTTCCTTTTCAATACCTTGATGTATCATTACTCAGAATTCATGAAACACATGCTCTGACTTCCTTTGAACCTCAAGTTATTGAGATCTTCCTAAATGTGTCACTCTTTCATTGAAGTATATACAAGCCTTAGTTTTATAAGAAGAGCTATTGTTATCTTTATCCCTGTCACTGACTCCATAGCACAATGGTAGCAAGTCTCCATCTTTCAACCTATAAAAATACAAAATCACAAACCACAGAGTTAGCCATCTATCTATATCTTATATCATTAACCCTTGAGAGAGCCCTCTCAAGCTGAGGAGGCTAAGCCTTAGCCAAAAGATTGGTTTGAAACAGTTACACTGAAGTGGTCTGATCAACAGCCTATCAGGTCCTATTTTGGTGATAACAAGGACCAGGATTTCTTTTGGCTAAATATAGCTTGGAATAAGAAGCATCCGAAAAAATCTTATTAAGGACCCCAGACTGAGAATAGATCTGTTTTAGATGTTGGGCCATAAATATAGCCTATTCCTCAGAAAATACCCCTGAAATGGATACATCCTTTGAGATTTATGGCTACAGATATTTCATAAACCATTCAATAAGGAACTCATTCAGAATTTTGGCTTTGATGAGCCTCTTCCTTCTCCTCCACTCCTGAATATGATCAGAAATGTGTGTTGCCCTGTCCTGCTGGAAATTGCCCAAGAGATCAGTCCCGACATCATAATGGAAAAAAAACTGAAAATGGTTCAGAAACATAGTATCAAACTCACCAAAAGTAGAAAAACTACCCCCTATCAGCTCAATGTACCATTTTTCAGCATTCCCAGTTAAGGTTCATTGAAATAGAATCAACCTAATCGAATCGTCGATAAGGGAGTTCGATGAGCACCATAAGTGGAAACTGGCGACGTGGTCAGCTGGATCCTCACTGGTATTCCCTTCAAATTTTGGAATGTCTGAGGGAAGTTTAGTACGGACCGAAGGCCAACCCGGACTATACCGAATAGGATCATTCGTCAATTTTGATAGATCTTGCAAGTTTAAAGTTTTCAGGAAAGGTAAGCATGGAGGAGCCTGGGAATTCCATCCCCCATAGGAAGGATTCCAAACATTTTGAAAAGAATACCCTGGATTTGTTGAGGCACCAGGTTTCTAGAGATTTTTCATAGAAAATGATGAGCCATAAGAGAAATCTTGTGACCCAACATTCATAGAAGGACCCCCTTCCATCGTAGGGTTACGATAAATAGGGATATTCCCTCCAATAAAAGTGTTAAATGAGGAAGAAACCCCTTGGTAAGGGTTATAAGAATTGGAAAATGGAGAAAAAACTTGAGAAGAACCTACCAAAGGGAAAGGAACATTCCCTTGCTGACTAGAGAAAAATTGACTCCTGGCTCCTAACCTTGTAAAAGCAGGGTTCCATCTTGAAAAAGCATTAGAGTTTTGACCTCCAATGAAAGGATTGAATCCTCGATTTTGAGAGGTGAAAGGAAAAGATCCTAAGGAAGGGTTTGAATGAGGAATATGCCCAATTTTGAAGGGGAAACGCTGAAATGAAGCTTATCCACTAGACATAGAAGTCATAGGGGTAGAGACAACTGAACAACGATGAAGGAGACAGAAGGAATTTCACTAGAAGGCATTCTAAAAGAAAAAGGGACATAATGAGAAGCATATGCTTGGGTGCTTCCACTCATAGATGGAATAGAGGGAGAGCCAAACATAGCAACACTAGAAGTGATTGTTGAAATTAAAATAGTACCTCCTCCTTCAATTGAAAGAGGAATATGCACACTTGTAGTGCTCATAGTCGAAGTTGTGTTCTCAGCCGTGGCCATCGAAAGAAAGGGATGAGGATAGGGCCTAGTTGGTCTCTGAGACTCAGGACCAATGTACAAAAGAATGTATAAAAACTGGTAGGAAGAGGAGATGAAGGATTACCACGAGGTTGAGTAACCTCTTCTACTTCAAATTCTTCCACTGGAAACAAGACTCTAAAAATGAGTGGAGTACTCATCTCTACAATAACACTAGTACTAGGGCCACCCACAGAAACAAAAACCCCAGATGGAGGATCACTCTCTATTGCATTCGAAACTATTGGATGAAAATCACCCACTGAATTGCTCCTACGTCTTCTTAAAGAAGGCTCGACACTCACAAGAGAAAGCCCACGAAGCCTCCTCGTCGATGAGGCGATTGGTTAGCCACTTTTGATAATTATGAGATTAATTAGATTAAAAAAAATAAGAAGCTAGGCAATCTGGGAGAAAAGAACACACTCTATCAAAAGTCCTTAAGATACAATTGATCAAGTAGCCTTCAGGTATTTCCACACTGGGTGATTAGGACCGGACAACAAAATAAAAGAAAGTGAATAAAAGGACCTTCTAAAAATAGTATGGGATAATTACGCCCCAAGCCTACTAGCGAAGGTAACATAAACAATTACGTTGACCTCCTGACAAAAGCCTTTGTTGGTGCAAGTACTCGAGCTTCGCAAGGGAACCCTCCAAAAGTATTAATTAAAGTGATACAATGTCTACCTCAGGTACCATGAGTATTCCCCCCCCCCCTCGCAGTCACCTATGTGGTTCGTAGGAAAGGCAATTAAGGGCACCAATCTATATTGACAACTGGGAGAAACGGTCATAGGTCAAGATTCAAAAAATAGGAGAGGGGGTATCTCTCTTCTTTGCCTTCACTATCCCTCACGCTTTACTCTCTGGAGGTAGAGCTTTCCTAGTCCACTTAATGGAATTGGATTTCACTCATTAATCAACTTTCTATGTTTGACAGTTTTGAGCGCCCTTGGAGAGTTAACTCTCCACTCACCTATTCCAAGGCTCTATGACCTAGCTAGTTGGTGTATAATTAATGACAATACAAAAAAATTCTAGTTCATTTTAATTAGATTGCTTGATTTTAAATGGATATTACTTAAGTCACAGTTAGATGGAGATGAAACTGATGTTGTTGTTTTGACGCAAAAGAAATCAATGAAAACCTACTACATGAAGATGCAATATTTTTCTTTCGATGAAAATAAATTTATAAATGGGTTCTACGAAGCTAATGATAAACAATTTTTTTTTATTTTCAGTTATCATTCTTCACACACTTCAGAAAGCTATCAAAAAGTTTAAAATTATTAAGTGCAACTAATGCAAAAACTACCAATGATATGAAAATTCTAGGACTACTCACTAAGGAAGCAAGAAGAGTTTCTAAACAAGATCGATTCGATCACTTTGAAAGAAAAGCAAGGAAAGTCCCAACAAGAACTCCTTTGCATACAAAAATGCCAAAATACACTTGATATAAAAGAGAGATAAATCCAAAAAAGGGCTCCTTTCGAGATCAAGAAAGTGAACCAACAACGAGAAAATAACAATCTACTTCAAAATGGAAGAAAACCATAAAAAGAAAACCAAAGCAAAAGCAACGGCAAAAAAAAAAAAAAAAAAAAAAGAAGAAGTTTTTTGGCTTTTCATTTTTAAGGAAAACGAGAAATTTTCAATCAGGCAAGCACAAAACTACTCAAGGACCAAAATCAAGAAAATGAGCCACAAGGAGACTTCAAAATGCACAAGCCAACTACACCACTTTCGTAGCAGGAATCAAACGAACAAGAAGAAGTAACCAACTCAAGATTCTGATTCAAAACAGTAGCACAAACTTCCTACAAACAAAAAATTGAAGAAACGAAGAAAAGGAAACTTCAAGATTCACTAGAAGGCTAATCCCAAGAAACAAGAAAACCAAAGAAGTTAGGAAGGAAAAACCAAGAAGAAATGCATAAGGCAAATACGAGCAAACAAACAAAGGGTCATTGTTTTGAATGGTCACAACAACCAAGAACTCCAGGAAGAGGTCCTGGTGCTACAACCAAAATTGAGACTTCACAAAATAGGCAAAACCATAGAATGACTAGGTCTTCCATTAGGGGAATTTTGAGGTCTAAAATGGGCCTCCTAAGGAAATTATAAAATAATAGTGAAAATAATAAAATAATATTTGATTACATCATCAATTTTTAGAGGAAAAAAAAACTATTTTTTCAACTCGTATTTTCAACTTATCTCCCAAAGTGTTTACTCACATTTCGAGAGGGAGTGCTCGTTGGATGCAAAATTTCATTCCTCATCCAAGGAGTACCCATATTGTATACTTTAGATATATCCCGCTACACAAAAAATTAGCAGGGTCCATAAAAAATATGCAACATGGGTACTCATTGGATGAGAAATTAAATTTTTCATCCAACGAGTAATATCGCTCAAAATTTGAGTAAAAACATTGGGAGATAAGTTGAAAATATGAGTTGAAAAAGTAGTTTTTATTATTTTATTATTTTATAATCTTTTTACCCTTTTACTTAAAAAATGGTGAATCATCCCCCATGGTTGACATCATCATCTTAAATCCTATTGGTTCTTATATAGTTTGTTTTGGTGGTGCATTTTTCTTAGGAGGCCCATTTTAGACCTCAAAATTCCCCTAATGACATGAAAAAGAGGGGAAATGACATACATCCAGAAGAATCATAGTCCAGACACCTAAGAGGTTCCACACGAGTGACCAACCACAGACAGGAAAGACTTACAAGGCCTCAAAATTCAAATTTTCAAAATTTACTGGGCATACGTGGCTTCGTTGTGTGAGACATGCGTGTATACGAGACTATATCCAAAGAAACATGCATATACGCGGATTATTTTGGAGAAAAAAGTAGGCATGCGTGACTATGTATAGACGAAGTAGCATATAGGAAATGAAATAAGGAAAAAAATAAAAACCTAGGCCTGATCCAGAAGATCAAGACTTCTACGTGGTTGGGAAAATAACCTACTAGACTAAAAAAGTGATTAAACTGTTAGGGAACCCATAAAACAGATAAAACAACCCAAACTAGGAATTACACTGATGTAATCCCTAGCGAAGTCATCGATTTTATTAGGTGCAAAGCTACCCTAAGGCCTGGGTTGAGGGACCTAACAGAGCGGATGGAATGTCATCACAAGAAGCACTCTACTTATTAGTTTTTATGCTTAAACTAGAAAAATAAGGATTGTGGACCTTAACCGTTTATCCTTCGTTTGAGGTCGATCCCGTAGGGTGCAAACCCTCTGCTACTCCTCAAGCTCCATAACCTGCAAATCAGTCAAGAAAAAGCACACAAAATAGTTGTACAACATATATGTCCTAGATTTCAGCATGTTAGCATATGTAATCTCATAAAGATAACATGAAATAAATAATTCAAGATCGTTAAACATGTATAATAGACACATAACACATGAACATCATGAACATGGTTGTACTTATTTTATTGATAACATGTACATAAAAAGTGGATAAATCACCTGAGATCTGCCATGGCCTTGAGTAAAATAGTCTTTCGGATTCGTCCAGCCATAGCCTCACAAAGTTTCTTCCATAAATGATGCACAAATGATGTCACATAGAATGAGGGTGATCATCACAAGGAAACAATGGTTTCCTGAACCTGGGAAGTGCAAGAGGCAGAGGGGAAACAATTAGGCCATGGGCTGGGGTAGTTAAGTTACAGGAAAAAACCATAAATCCCACCTCTTTAATAGGGAATTATATATTTTTTAATATTTTAAATAGCATATGCGGGTTAGCTATGGATGGACCCATGTGTGCACGGGAAAAGAACTGGGCAGAGTCGCGTATGGATTTTAAAATATTATTTTTTGAGAAGTGTGACCAAGTTTGAATGGAAGGGCTGCCCAAGGCCAATGCATAAGTCATCATGTATATAGAGGTGATAAATGATGCTATAACACATGGTTGAACCAATTATTTATTTTAGCGAGTCACCCCGTGCCATATTACAACCATGAATGTGGGATCTCATGGGATAAACATATCCAAAACAACCAAGGGAATATATAAGTTAAACCATTGCCACCCTCACCATACTGTTATCTCACCTAAACTGGCTTCGAGATCACAAAAACAAACCGATCTTGGATTTCCTCCAGATTCCCTAACCATCCTTGAGGAATTTTCCTTCTCCAAGTCTCTAAGATTTATTGGAATTCACACCAGATGACTAGGCCCTAAATGAGACTCCACCCTCAGGGTTTACTTTGTATCTTGCCATTACCGGTCAAGGGATTCCTAGGACTTTGGGAATGTTCCTGAGACCACCTTTGCCCTATATTTTGAAACCTTATGGAAATTCCAAAACTCAAAACTGAGAAAAATTCCATCACACCATGGATATCTAGAAATGGAAAGGCAAGGTGGAAAACCACTGTCAAAACCCAACAAAACCATGCCACCGATAGAAAAAGAACCAAATACCAAAATGCACATACCATGCATGTCAAAACCAACTAGTAAATCATACATGCAATATGTTACCTTTAAGTATTCCCATTGAAGCTTGCTTGTTATAACCTTTCCTTGCTTGACCTTTTATTTCCTTTACTTTCCTTTTCCTTCATTTTCTTGATTTTCCTTCCTTTGATTTCTTGATCTCTTTCTCCTCTTGGTACTCTTCTCCTCCATGAGACTAATTTTGAAAAAAAAATGACAAAATGTTACCAAATGATGCTCTATGGTCTTTTTATTGATGAGGCCTCTAATTTCTTCAATTTTCCATTATTTTCCTTCATTTCCCTCCTTACATGCAACCAATGACCTATCACCTTCCTTTCCTCCTAATTTACTTTGTTTTCATAAATAAATGTACCAAAAATACTTTTAACTTTTCAAAGTCTTATTCATTGCCTTTTCCAATTTCCTCCTAGCCATAAACACATCAAGTGATTCCCACTAGGATATCTTCCCAAAATTTAGATTGGAATAAGTTTCCCTTAACCATGGTCTTATTTTTTCCTTTATTAACTTTTAGTACATGAAATTTTAGCTCGGGTTTGTTACATAACCATTCCCCTTGGGGAACACCATCCTTGGTGTTAAACTACATCTATACCTTAGAAAAACCACTGAAAAGAAAACATACTTCCCATGGATATTTATAACTTAGCTCGATGCAATATTTACAATGAATAATCTACTCAAAATAAAAAACCATCATGAAAACATGAAAATATAACAACAATATTGCTTATTGAAGCTATATAGCTTATTTCATGGTAGTATTTACAATGGAAACCATACATAAATATGTACAAATACCAAAAATGCTTGTCCTCAACTGGAAAAAAACAAAGGATACATAGCCCGCATCTAATTTTCCATCTCCCATGTGGCTTCTTTGGGTCGAAAGTTCTTCCACTGCACTTTAACTTAATCGATGGATCTGTTCCATAACATGAGTTGTTTTCGTTGCAATTTTTGGTAAGGTTCTGATTGGAATTCTCTTTCTTGCTCCACCTGTAATACAAACCAATCAGTAACATGATCAACTTCCTTTATATACCTTTTAAGCACCGAAACATGAAAAACATCATGGAATTTCAATGTTGGAGGCAGTGCAAGTCAGTAGGCCATTGGTACAATCATCTCAAGTATTTCAAATGACTTGCAATACCATGGTGCCAACTGGGAACATGATCTAATCCTCAAGGATCTCTTATTAGGCTTGATGCACAAATACACATGCTCTCCAACCTAAAAATCCTTAAATTCCTTGTGCTAGTCTGCATAACACTTCTTCCTGTCCTATAATTCTTTTATATTCTTCCTTATAACCTGCATTTCATGTTCCATGTCTTCCAACATGTCTGGTCCAATAAGTACCCTATTCACTGGATCACTCTAGTTTATGGGAGTTTTAAAACTCTGCCCATATAGTGCCTCGAAAGGACTCATCCTCAGTGACTCCTAATAACCATCATTGTATGCAAACTCAACCAATGTAAGGTACTCCTCCCATCTCCTTTGCTAGTGCATGACATACATCCTCAACATGTCCTCCAATATCCTATTGACCCTCCTTGTCTATCCATATGTTTGTGGATGATAAGTTGTAATGAAGGCTAACTCTGTCCCTAAACCTACAAATAGCTCCTTCCAAAACATGGAAGTGAACTTGGAATCCTCATTTGACAATTTTTTTTTCAAAACACCATGTAATCTCACAATCTCCCCAATGAAGACCCGTTCTACCTCACTAGATGAATATGTCTTCAGTGGAATGAAGTGATCCACCTTGCTCAACCTGTCAACCACAACCATGATAGAATCATGTTGCATCATTGTCCTCAAAATAATTGTAATAAAGTCCATGGAAATTGTTAGCAACCTGTAACTAGGAAGATTGGAAAAAGTCCAACTGCAGGGAGAACATTATTTCAACCACTTTGGGATTCTAGGATCTAGCCCTCCTAAATCTGGAGAGGGATCTCTCCAATAAGTGCAAAGATGGATTTGTATTTGAAGTCTTGGGTAATGATATTAGGCTAGTTACGAAGGCCAATGGTTTTGTTTGTTTTGGATGGTTGAGCATGATTATTGTTTGAGTGGAAAGTTCTAAATGCAAAGAGTTTCAAAGGTGAGAAGTTGCAAGAAAATAGAACAAGCTTTGGCCAAAAAGATAGATAATTGCAGGTTTTAGTCCATTGGGCTATGGAGTCATAATAGGGTTTAATTGAAACAAAAAGGGGCAAGAGTGGTCCATGGGGCAAGTCATCTATGTCTAAGGATATCTTTGAAGTTTGATTTATGGAATGAAATGAAACATTAAGAAGGAGATTTAAACAGATGAAGAACAAAGAGCAACCTAAGATTAGGCAAGTACTTCTAAACTAGCCTGCTTTTGACATACACTTATGAAAGACATAAAATTAATCTAAGATCAGGTAAGTACTTCTAAACTAACCTGCTTTTGATGCACTTTCAATAGAAAAACATTTTAAAACAAAGGGAAACTTGAAGGCAACTGTTAGAGGAGAAAATAGCGGGCTAGGCTCACCACAAATCCTCTCCTAGCTCTGATCTACTTGGTAACTTTCAAGACAAACACAAAGATAACAAAGAATGGCCTAAGATCTGGTAAGAGTTTCAACACTAGCCAGCTTTCAACACATTCCAAGGGAAACATTCAGACAATCTTTGGGGATAAAACTAGGACTAGGGCACACCATATCTTCCTTAGTTCATCTCTACTTAACATATACTGAAAATAACATTTAAGAATAACAATTAGCTAAGGAAATAGGACGAGGGAATGCCAGCATTCCTATGCTTAAAAATGAATTAAATCATTCCTAAATAACACAAATCAGAAGAAAACATGTAGATAAAGATTTTCAGTCAAAGAAGGGTACTGATATACAGTAGGTCCTAACTCTATGCATGTTGTTCTTTATAAGAGAAGATGAAAAAAGTGAAAACAGAAATAAAATAACAATTTACAATAAGAAACAACATCACCATCGACATAGACCTGGATCCCATAAATCAACTTGTATTGATGCTCCAAACAAGTTACAGCTTTAATTCCATAGCTTTAGCTTAGCAATCATCTACACTTCCCAAACTAACTTATCTATCACAAGTAGAGCTTCAAGGGCCAGTGAACACTATTTACAAGTAGAAATCTCAAGCTCAATTACATTTCAAAGTTCAGCAACCAACCCAACCGACCCAAACAACCCCTCTCTCATCTTCTCTAGTAGTATTTATAGAAGAATGAGGAGGTGAGATCTGATAAAATATATCCAAAGATAATTAATACAGTCTTAATGGCTTCTCGGCCTTTGGGGGGCTCGATGAAGAAGTTTACAGATGTTTTCTATCTCTATTAATGTTTTTCATTTAAGATTAAGCTTGGTGGGAGCTCTTTTTGACTTTTGAGGCTCTCTGTTATGTTAAAGTAACTCTGTTGATATTTTTTCATTAAGTTTACTTGTAGGATTCACTCTCTGGCTGCGCTAAGGAAAATATCTAATCTTGATCAATAACTTCGGCCTCTGTTTGAATGCTTTGAGGCACAGGTGGCACGGTGGTAGCTGGGAGGAATCAATTTGCCTCAGATGTGGCGGTGGAGGCCTTCTGTCTAATAACATTTAGGATTTTCTTTTAACTGTGTCTTAATTGGGAGGAATAGGCTTTTGATAATCAATATTAGCCATAATCCCCACAGATCTATCTTCAATATCCTGTTATGGTGCGTTCTGTCTTCGACACTGATACTCTTTGATTGTGATTTATTCACTGTCTTGTTGCTGTGCAGTGATGCGCAAGGCTTGTGAGGCATCAATGCCCATGAAGCATTGATGAGACGTGGAAATTGAACCCATGGATGACTTCCTTTTAATGAATCGAAGGTGTGAGAATTGAAACCAAGCCTTCGGCCCCCTTTTTTAGTATAATGGAAAAAACCATATAATCACCTTTTATCAAATAATATAACCTGGACTTCAAAAATCCTGATAAAACCAAGCTGCATAAACCATTTCGGGTCACAAAAGGAGCTTTCTAACGTCAGGGTGTTTGTGACCCGAAATTTTTATGAAATCCGCCATATAAAGCTCCCCAGGTTCGTTTTGGGGCCGGCTGACGTCAGGGTGTTTGTGACCCGAAATTTTTATGAAATCCGCCATATAAAACTCCATGGGTCTGTTTTGTGGCCGACTAACGTCAGGGTGTTTGTGACTCAATTTTTTTATGAAATATTCCATATAAAGCTCCCCGGGTCCGGGTTTCACGACCATGCGAGAAACCAAACAAGACCTGCTCCAATCAATTGCTGCCGCGTGGGTGCTAACTAGGCGTTGGGGACCACCGGTTCTTTGGGACTACTGACTGCTTTCGTGGCCGTGGGGACCAGGGTGATTGACTTGTGGGCCGTCGATATACAAATCAGATCGACGGTGGGGAGTGATTTAAACTTTGCACCGACGGAAACCCTTTATGATATATGAAAACCCAAAATTTCAATATAATACAAAGTTTTAATGCTTCGGGGGTGGGATATATATTTATAATATGGCTTGGCACCCGTCTGCGGGGCCATGGTCTATATGAAATGCAATATAATCGGGGGATATAATACACAGGGCTAATTGGCATCGAAGTTTTTGTTTAAACACAAACAAATGCGCTCCGTGAATTTATCCAATGCGATAAGCGCTTGGGATCCTTAGCACTTGGTTCTAGCGCTGGGCCACATGGAGTGGAATTTATTTTTAAGACTTAGCCCAAGGGGGCTTAATTCTGTGGTAAACAAAACTTATTTTTTATGAATTTTTTTCAAGTTTTCAATGGATTTTTGGGGTTTCGGTATAGTTTAAAAATGAGTTTTAAACTATGTAAAATGATTTTTATGAATGGAAGAAGGGGAATCATGAAAAATAGAGGATTTTTATGGAGGGAAAGGGGAGAAAAATGGAGGTTAGTTTTTCAAGTGAGGAAAGGGAAAAAGGTGATTTTGCAGCAGTTTCTTCTCATGAAATCAACAGAATTCTGGAGTGTAAAATGGGCACAGTAGGGAAGATTTTGGACATAGGCATGAGGCCTTCAAGAGTCTTCAAGAGATAACACTTTTTTGCAATAAAATTTGTTCCTTGAAGGCTCCAAAAAATGATTTAGCCACCTTTTGGTATAACAAATTGTATAGGTGGCTAACAAAAATGACCTCCCATTTCCATTCCAGAATTGGAATAGGCTAAAGTAGACCACCTGGATTCTTACATTCTGCCTTCACCTACTGATAATCTAAACATCTAGCCACTAACTCTGCCACTTACTTCCTCAGATTCGGCCAATAGTATAACTTGTTCACCGTCGTCAATGTCTTATGATATCCCGAGTGACCCAAGTACGGCTTGACATGAAACCCCCTTAAGATAATATTCTTGAGCTCAATGTCATCCGATAGATAGATCTTGTCCCTAAATCTTACCAAACCATATTCTATGAGGTGATAGTCTACATTTGATCTCATTTACCTACACCATGTACCTATACCTACACCTATACCTTCACTTGCACATGCACTTGTACATGTACCTACACATGTACCTATACTCTACTGTAACCTGTGTTTGAGCTCCATATACCTGTCATCGTGTTGTTCTTCATGTAAGATCGAATCCTGTAAAACTGTCCCATAGGAACTCATAGATGCTATATGATTCCCTTGTACTTTTTAGCTGAGAGCATCTATAACCCTATTCTCCTTTCACTTAATGTCTTTGATTTGGAAATAAAACTCACTAAGAGTGCCCAACCATCTAGCTTGCCTAACATTCAGATTTGGTTGGTAAAATACATACCTCAAACCACTGTGATCACTCATTAGTACAAATCTCCTGCCGAGAAGATAATGCCTCCACATCTTTAAAGCATGAATAATAGATGCCAACAGAATATCATGAGTCATGTAGTTCCACTCGTGCTCATTTAATTTCTTGGAATCATAGATTTCCACATGTCCCTCCTACTTAAGGACTCCACCAAGTCCTATCTTACAAGAATTTGTACACACTACGAACTCTTTATCTACATCTACAATCTTAAGAACTGGAGCATTGGTCAATAACTACTTCAGCTGCTCAAAACTAGCGGCAATTTTTCCTGTCTACTCAAATTTCTTACCTTTTCTCTGCAAATATGTAATAAGATATGCAATGTGTGAGAAGTTCTTGATGAAACTCCTCTAATAACTTGATAATCCCCTAAATGATCTGAATTCCTCCACATTCTTAGGAGATACCCACTCCATGATGGCCTTTATCTTTTCCAGATCTACTGTTATGCCTTCCTTGGAAACAACATGTCCCAAGTAGTGTAACTCTGTCTGAAATAAAATTCACTTGCTAAACTTAGCATATAACTGATGCTCTCAGCTTATAAATCTCAACATTTCTGTTAAATGATCGACATTATCTTCCTCATTCTTAGAATATACCAAGATGTCATCAATGAATACAATAAAAAACTTGTACAGATAAGCGCAAAACACATTATTCATCAGACAAATAAATGTAGATGGGGCATTAGTCAAACTGAATGGAACTACAAAAAACTCGTAATGCCCATACCTGGTCCTGAAGGCGGTCTTGTAGATGTCCTCTTCTTTGATGTGTACCTAATGGTATCTTAATGTCAAATTGATATTTGATAACATTGCTGCTCCATACAACTGATCAAACAAATCATCAATCCTCGACAATGGTACCTATTCTTGATCGCCACCTTGTTCAGCTGCCTGTAATCAATGCAAAACTTGAGAGTACCATCCTTCTTCTTTACGAAAAACACTAGTGCACCCCAAGGTGATACAATTGACCTAATTTATCCCTTATCAATAATTTACTCTAGTTGCAACTTCAACTCTACTAACTCTAGAGTGCTCATTCTGTAAGGTGCCTTTAATGCTGGTGCTTTTCTTGATACCAACTAAATATAAAATTCCACTTCCTAGTGAGGAGATAACTCTCGAATCTTTGCTAGAAACACATCCTAAAACTGCTGCAATACCTGATACCTCTGGAATATTTCTACATCCTCAACATCCTTACCCTGTTACTGGAAATATTAACTTCAAACATCACATACCCTTTTCTGCAATTGCACTTAACCTACATAGCTATGACCATCCTCACTACTGTAGGCTTCTTCTTTCCCTGTATAATTCTCTTTTATCCATTATCATCCAGGAACTCAATGGCCTCCTCATAACAATCCACTTTGGTCTTGTGAAGGTACATCCAATCCATACCCAAAAGTATGTTATACAACCCTAATGATAGTACATTCAAATCTACTGATGTCGACATACCATTTAAATAAAATGCAAAAGATTTTACCCAATAATGAACTATGTTCTTAGTACTTGTAGCCAACTTCACCAACCAAGATTCTACATGCACTTATTTTCCCAAGCCACACTTATCCACCTAGTCAAGATTAACATAACTATAATCAAATCTAGGATCAATAAAAATAGAAATAACTTGATCATAAATATTATTGTCCATCTCAATGATAGATTCTTGGTGATCTGTCTGCCTATTTTACACAACTGCATAAATATGAGGAATGATATGACCAACATCCCCAACTGTATGTGCCTCCTGAGCACTATATATATGAGGTCTACCATAATGCAGGAGCATCTAACCCCCTTCTTAATTAAAAGGGAATCCAAGCGGAGAGAGGAAGACGTGGACAATCGAGCTGAATGAAAGGAGGGAAATCTGCTCTAAAACATATTTAAAGAGGATTTGATGGATATGTTATCTGCCATACATGCATTATGGAAAGTTCTGTTGGAGAAAAACAAGGATCGGATCTGATCGGATCCTTTCGATCTAACATTTCTTATATATATATATGTAACAGAGATAGAGAGCGGAATATAGAAAGGGATAGATTGATGTTTGAAAAGAAAAACTGAGTGAGATGTAGCCAAGAGTGAGCTTGTTTCTAAGGTTGGAATGCCTTAGCTTGTACTGTTCTGTATAATATATAAAAGCATGTTCAAGCGTTGTGTATGCCAGTGTGTATTTTATAAATGAGTTAAATCCTGTATTGTGAGTTTGTTGATCGACATCGATCACCTAAAGGATCGATGGCAATCTAAATTATCGTTTAGCTGTTCGTGAGGATTGATGCGTTTGTTAGATTTGCAATTGAGAATTGAATTATGCGCCTTAACTGATTGAATATATATAGAGGTCAAACTGTTTGTTTACAGGTTTGAATGTTTTTAAAAAGAGTATACAGGTTGAAGGATCAGGTAGTCAAAGGCTACAGAAGGCGATATTGAATTATAGCGATTTCCGATTTCCGATCGGAATCGCATCAGAAACGTGAAGAGTCCAAAGGTGGAAGCACATTGAAATTGCGATCTCCGATCGCCGATTTGTGTTGAACCAGCAATCTCCGATCGCCGATTGTTCGCATCGGAGATGTGGCAAGTGGATCGGATCAGATAAATGGAGTTTTTCTTTGAATCGGAGTTGTGTGGAGTGTGATCGCCGATATTTATAGAGGCGGTAGTATATATTTTGAGATCCGTATCAAGTAAATTAGAGCAAAATTTATATAATACTCCCGTGTGTTTGTATTATGTATGGTGTGGGGTTTTAAACCTTAACGCCTATATTTTAAAGGCTAAAACGCTTCCGATAAGACTTAGTGGGCCATAACCCACAGGCCCAGGATCGAAATTTTTACATGAAAAGGGATTTTGGTGATACCCCAGGATCTCTTTTCATCATACCACCATAGTACACTGGACAATCCTCCTTGCAATTGTATTTGCCACATATCTAGCACTGCAATGGCGCTCAACCATCATCTCTAGTCTTCTTCTCTCCAGGATGTGATCCATGCCCCTTCTCAATTGTATTGAACTTCTTGCAAGGAACCACATTTTCTTTCTCACCTGCATCCTGAGGTCTCCCCGCTTTGGTGGTCATCTTCCTGTTGTCAAGATAAACCCCCTCTATGGACATAGGCAATCTCTCTAGCCATAGTGTGGGTTTAGCAACCTGAGATACTTTCTAATGCAAATCTTTCTTAGCTAATATTCAAAATGTGACAAGAAAAGAGATAGAGGTACCTTTTTTACCAATGCTATGTTCGAACCTATTTATGATGGCCTTGATCCACTGGGCTCGCTCCTTCCTACTGGTGGCACGTAAATACATGCGGATGATTAAGAGGCAACGAAAAATGTAATCCAATAAAAATCATAAAAATTAGCTATCTAGAAGATCAAGTAGTACCAGAATATTTGCATAAAATATTAGAAAAATATAGAAAGCAAACTTCATATGTTTTAATGATAAATATGAAAGGAAGAGCTTACAACCCAGGCCTTGATGTTGGAGGCTTCCCTTTGGTGAATATATGAGTCCTTCACTGAAGCTCTAATCCATTCCTTCTCTCTAAAAACTTAGGTGCTATAAAAGTGCAAGAATGTAAAGGGAATGAGAGTTCAGACAAGGGCCAACAGTGACCAACCAATAGTGGAAGGATGGGGACCAATTTATAGGAAGGGAGAAGAGGTTGGGAGCCCATGAAAGGAGGAGGAAGGTCCACTTTATAAGAGATAAACCCGCATGGATGAGATCAAAGCTCTAAAATAAGAGAGATTGACTCTATCACCATCGTTTAAAAACCAACTCGTCGCCTTGTAACTTCTAGAGTTTGAAGCTTCTCCTCCATTTGAGGAAACACTACCAGAAAGGGATCAGCACAATTTTCCAAGAAATAAGGGTGTTGGTAGTGCTAAGACAGAACTGTCAATCTGACATCAATGCGAGCATTAAAATAGGAAATGCGCTGACCCAGGAAACTAGGATTTTGACCAAGTTTCTTCAATAATATTGCAAGGCAGTTTTCTTTGAGTCTTCGGGGGATGTCTTAACATATTTCTTCATGGTGGAAAAATTTCACAAGGTCTGTCACAGGGAATTTTAGGATCAGGGAAGGGAAATGAATATGGTGAAAAATTATTGTGTAATAGATGCCCCTTAAATCATGTGGTCATAACAGGGAGTGATGGCTGAAATGTTTTATAAAACAAGGCAAATAAATTTAGATCACCGCCACAAAACCTGCCAATTCAAACATTTTACAATATATGACATCTCTGGTATGAATATGCCTAAAAAAATAAATATGCACTAGGTATCAAATACCACATGAACCTATTAATTTATGTCAGTCCTGTTAGTAAAAAATGATCAAAATATGCTCTTTCATATGGTTGATAGGGTCTTAGGGAAAAATTTTATAGTTTCAGTAGGTTTTCAAATAAAAATTTAATATTTGGTTAGTTTACCTAAGTCATTACTACTCCTTTCATATTCATGGTCAAATAAACATTATCATGGTCATTACATTTTCCTTTGAAATAGTTTCTTGGTCATTATGGCCATCATTCTGCTTATATTTCCATGTAGTGTCCTCATTAGGTCAAATTGTCAAAATCACGAAAATAGGTCATGTCATCATCAAATTCATCATTAAAAGGAGTAGTGATAGGGAAAATGTTTAATAATGGTTTCTAAATTTCATTTTTACCTTTATCAATATTTAAATACATGTAATAATGTTTTAAAGTTGCATTACACAAGAAAATAATGTCAATTGTGAAAATACAAGGTGGGGCCACATCACCACCAGGGAGAAAAATTGATTTCTAGCGTTTAAAAAGACCAACCAATCATGTAATTTGCTCATTTAAACTTCATGAGACATCATTTAGTCACCAAGGATCTTTCCACCCTTTGAATATTAGTTTATTTCCTTGGGAAGCTAATTTTTCTTGCTGCGCTGCGTTTTTCATTGGCTGCACTGCGCTTTTCTCTGCCTTGCTTCGCTTTTCTTTAGGAAGTGAAATATCTCTTCTCCAAGGGTTTATTCATCAGTTTCAGGTTCCATCACATCAAAGCAAGTAAGTGGTTTACCAATATACCTCTATTTCATTTCATTACATGCTTAAGGTTTAGAAATCCCCTCTCTTAGGGTTTGTTGTTATTTTGTTCAAGCAAGTCTCTTTGGTCCAATTTGTTGAGAAAAAACCTAAAATTCATGCTCAATCACCCTCCCCCACCTTTAAAATACCACAATTGACACTTACCCTCATTCCTTTGCCTCAATAAACTTCAGCCTACATTACAATTTCCTAGGCTAGGGTTGTGTTTTTCCTTTTTCTACCCCTTCCCCTTACTCATTTCCCCAAATTCAACCTCCTTACACTCCCTAACATCTATCCCTACCCCTTTAAATTTTCTCAATAATTTAGAGACCCTCCACCCCTTCATCACCCTTGATTTCTAAAACTTCCTAAAATCCCTTGTTTTCCCACACTAAAACCTTAATTTCCCCTCCTAGTGAGCTAGGGCTTACTATGGATTCAGAGACTACAGAGAAAAGGAGGAATAATGGAGGTGATATCATCAGGTATGAACCCACTGCATCACAATATTTCATGGCTTCACCATTTATCAAGAAGTCATTCCAAGATGCAGGTTGCCTTGCTTTTTGCCAAAAGGTTGAAGAACTTGGTTTTAGTGACAAAATTACAAGCAATTTTTCCACTAGTTCGAGGATGGATAAGGTGACCAGTGTAGGAGTAGTGTTTACTCTTTCAGCAGAGGCTATTTCCATAGCTACAGGGATCCCAAACAATGGAGAGCTTTGGTTCAAGAGAAGAGACCTAGACATTGAAATTTATAAGATGTTTTTGAAACCTTCATACAAACCTACTCCAATACATATTTTTCCATTCAGATACTTGCTTGACAAGTATTCCCCTCTCATGAAGATTATCATGAAATATTTCACATGTGAGGGCAGGTTATCAAGGTTATATCAGTACCATGTGGGATTACTGATGCATTTCACCGATGTTAAGAATCTTAACCTACCCCACTATCTTTACAAAAGCATGGTCAAAATGGTAGAGAACGTACATGGAAAAGGAGAAGATCACCATGCTAGCTTGTTCCATCATGACTTGGTGAAAATCCTTGTTTTATATTTGATTGCATAGGTAAACTTGTCTTGGGATGGTTTCATGCATTCAACTTCACTTTTGGCTACCCCAACTCAATCAAGCAATCATTCTACACCATTTTCTTCACCAAGGAAAAAATAAGTAGGTTCTACAAGAAAACATATAACAAGGAAACCTAGGGCTAAGGTGACTAAAACCTACACTAGAGGGAAGAGGTTGATGTTTTCTCCTGCCAGTGTGGAAAGGGCTTAGCCTATAGCATAAAAAGAGACATCAACACATCAAGAAGAAACATCATTTCAAGAAGAAGACCAGGTACATGTTGGCACTCATATGGCAGACATAGATATGCATGAGGAGGCCAAATCATCTAAGCAAATCATCCACGAGAAATAATATGAGATTAGAGAGCTAAAGGACAAGTTGTCAAAGGAAAAATTCATGATCACTTTTCTTCGGTAGGAAAAAAAGTAGCTCGAAGTCAAACAACAATTACTTAGTAAGCCCAAGGCATATTTGGACAAGGATGGTGGCAAAGATAATACATTGGTTTATGTTGATGAGCTAGAGGATCAATAAGAGCAGGTCAAACCAAGGAGGCCAAGAACAAGAGGTCTCAAGGGGAAGCTAGAGCAAAAAACTGAACCATCTCCACCATTAGGTCAAGAGGACTTTGATGACCTAATTGCACCATAAATTGAGAAAGTGTTGTACTATTCAACAACCCCCCATTTGTTTTTATAATAATCAATATTGTAATAATAAATGGGGACCTTTTTAATTTATTTTTTCCAAAAACTAGCAAGTAAGAGTTTCTCCCTTAAAAAATGTTAAAGTATTAAGCTAAGTCACTTAGGACCAAGAACTTCTCACTTTATTGCAAATCACAAAATTCCAAAGTAATAAAAATTAACCACTAGTCAAAATCCGCAAAACTCGATCAATAAAACCCTTTTTATAAGACCAAATCTTATGTTGAGCTCTTTATAACCGAAAAGGCCTTGAAATATTTCTTAAAGTCCATAAAGCGCTTGAAACATTCTTCGTATAAAGAAAATCCGCTCAAAAATTCAATAAATACATCATGCATCGAAAATAAAAAAACATAAATGACTTTTGAAAAATCATAACTCTGAATTTGCAATCTTGTGATACTGCGACATGACGTTATATCAATCTTTTGATATTGTGATTTCGAGATATTGCGATGTTGTGAGATATTATAATTATGACTTTATTATATTGCGGTTTTGCGATATTGCGATTTATCGCAATTGCAAAATCGACATTGCACTTAAGCCATATCAATTTGAAATATCATTTGGATTTTGTGATGCGATGTTTTGACAAGACCTAAAAAGGAATCACACGTAGGCCTTAATGCATAATTAATAAAAAATCAATTGAATTTACTCTTTTAAAGGCTCGAGGAGATTTGTATATGTTTACTCATGTTTGTAGTAAAAGTCCCATTCTTATAAAATTAACTATTTTAATTGAGTTTCCGCTCTTATATTTGCTTTGCATTCATTTTGTTTTCTCTATTTGCTCAGTCTCGGGAAATAACACTCAGAGATGACTAAGAAAGGAAAAAGGATAGCGAGGCTTCTGCATTCGAAGAATCAGACATGCATCCTCTCTTTAGTGATACTACATGCAACAATGATGGTGGAACCATGTTGTGGGAAGCTATGTATAATCTACTGGAGCATGAAGATCCAAAGGTATTGGAATTCATAGCAACGACCGATGCTAAAATCTCGTTTAAATCTTCCTATTTTAAGAAACTTGTTATTTCCTACACCGAATAGTTGCGAGGCCTAAAATCCTGCCATACACAGATATGGTGAAGTGGATTATTGACAATGTAGATATCTCAGACATAAAATTCAGGAATTCAATACAAGAAGTCATGTGGTGATTTACCTCAGAAAATTTGCGCAGAATGTATCATATGCCGAAACCTAAAAATTCCTATGATAAATATTTCATTGAGTAGTTCATGAAATAAAATGAAGCCCCGATAGATGTCATGTAGACTTGGAGGTCTGGCTCCAACAAATTCAAGCAGGAGAAAAGTACTATGTACCCAATTTCACCTCTATCAACTCCACATAGTTATGTAGCTGCTATGATGTGTAGGCTTTTTGGGAAAGATGATAGTACCAAGTTTTCTATGGAATGGATTCCATTAATTGATGCAGTTGTTAATGCCACAGTTATGAATTGGAATAATATTTTGTCTGATAATGTGGCTATGGCCATTAGACAATATAGTTAGTATAGAGTTGTCTCTACTAGGGTTATCCCTCCCTTTTTTATGAGTGCATAGATGATGGATGCTATTTGTTTTTGTACAATATTTCATATTATGGGTTGTAATTGGACTCTCAAATAACCTACTTCTATCCATGTGTATCATAATATTTTGTGGGAATCGCAGTTTCGCCCCCATTTTTATAATATTTGTCAAAGTATTATGTTGCCAATATACCAAACTATTTTTGATACAAAAGCCCCTAGGATGTCAGAAGAAGAAAATATATACATCTTATCGGTGGTAGGATGGTTTGGTGAAGAAAAATTTACTTATATCAGAGTTTTTGGGAGTATTGCAACTCCCCATGTTATTCCTTATAATGTTTCTGATAAGTTACTGGCTAGAGAGATTGCATACCAAACAGTGGGGGAAGGTATAGCCAAAACCCTAAAAGATATGAATAAATGTATCTGGCCAAATTTTACAGTGCAATGTGGTTATTTTGCGCTATTTGATTTTGGAAATACAGTTAAAGAAATAAAAAATATTTCTTTCTTGAATCTGGCTAGTATGCCAGGCAGACAGTATGATCCCAACAAAGTCGCCCAATACTTTATTGCCATGGTTAAAATCAGACAGTTCATTTACAAGAAAGATGAATTTGATGATCTATTTGAAAAGGCCAAGACATTCTCAAAAGTATTGCATTTGGAATCAATTAAATTAACCACAGCCAACCTTAATCATTTTCATATTTACAAGAATAAAATATTGACAAGGGTTCCATTAGACCTATTGAAAATTGAGGAAACTAGAGAGTCTACTCCCAATGTAAGCCTAAAAGAAAATTCTAATCACAATTCTGATCAAGAATCTCCCGAGATGTCAATTCACGGCTTAGAGCTCTCTGAACATCAATCTTAAAATCGTGAAGAAAACCCTAAATAAATTCTTGAGAAAGATACAGAGAAAAATAATGGAGAAATAGCCAAAGAGATCTTAGCTGGAGAAAAAATGGACATTGAATCTACACATTTTCACACAGTGACGGTCATAATAAATGATCTGGATCAAGAATGGGAACAATTCAACCAAAAGCTCTAAGTATAACAGAAAGAGACAAAAATTGAAGGAAATTTTGGATTGCAGACTCCTAAACATACTTTGCAAGTTTTAGATCTAGAAGCAGATGTTGAAATCATCTCAACCTACCCAACGTCACAATTTTTTTTTAGAATTAAAGAGATACCCCCTTTAGATATATTTTATAGTCCAGCAGAAAAAGAAGTGGTGAGGAGACAGAAAAAGAAAATAAAGCTTGATTCATTAGCAACAACACCAGAGAATCAATCAATGGAGTTTGTGTGGAAAGACACCCCCATTGATCCATCAAAAAACTTGGCAAGGATGTCACAATTCAAAGGTGCTCATGAAATAGCTACAATGGATAAGGCGACATAGGTTATTATTCTTCTTAAACATAAATATGAAATAATTCAGTTTTTAGAGCAACAAATTGAATAGGAAAGACATAAAGTTAATAAAAAAACAGAACTGCAAATGACACAGTTTCAGAAATATTTTGAGAAAATGAAGTTACATCACTAGGAAAGCATCACAGAGAAAGATACACAGATTCAGAAAATGAAAAATGAAGTAGATAAACTCAGAAATCAGAATCAAACAGAAGAATTCATCAAAGAGACACTTGAGTTAAATATTCCATTGTCAAAACATCAAGAAATATTCTGTCAAAGAATCTCATTGATCAAACCATATTATGAAACAAGTGATATATTACTCAATCAAGTGGTTTATTAGAGATTGGAGTATGAAGAAGTTGATAAAAATATTTCGGAGTTTATTTCTTGGCAGGAGTTTGAAGAAGGAAGAAACATTGATCTGCCAAAGATTGAAGAATCCCACAAAGATATTCTATTTACATATTGGGATATGCAATTAAAGTAAGCAGAAAGGGAAAAATCTAGAGCAGATAATATAGCAAGCAATATAATTAAAGTTGTAAATGAGAACCTTTATAATATCAATTTGATTAAAGAATGCAAGCCTGGATTTTTCCCGGATATCAAAAAATTAGAGGGACAGTGGAAAGAAATCACCAAGAATCAAATTGAAGCAGTCAAGCAACCATCTAAGCTTGACCACAAATCTTATTGGCAGTTTCTAGTAAAACCATATAGTCAATGGATGGCTTTGCACTGTCTAGCTAATTCCACTCAAAATAACGTGCCACCTCTCTCTGATGTTGTATTTATGGGACACTTAAGATCCAAAGTCGTTTAGCCATTCCAGGTGAAGCCAATGTTGGATATTTGTGAACTAATAATATCAATGGCAAGGACAGATTATTCAACATATATAAAAAAGCACGTCATCATGTTGAACACCTAATCCTCTATGGGTAGGTGTGGAAGGCGAAGAGTCACAAAGGAGTCCAAGTGACTTTGGAAGATGAATCCAAGAGTAACACCATTGTATTATAAATGTACATCTATGGTGAATAATATGAGTATCTCATGCTTATCTTTCTATGTGTGTGTTTAGTTCTTCATACACCATGTGTGTGTTTAACATGGTATCAGAGCCATTCGTTTAGTGGCCTCTATGTACATGTCAGAAATTATGTCATTTTTGCTCACTGTCCATTTTAGTGCATTAATTTACTGACTGTAAAAAATACTATCCCTCCTACAAAAGAATTATTTTTGCAGCTCTGTTTCTGGCACTCTATTACTCTGTTGCAGTTGTAGGTGACTGTTTTAGTGGAGGCACCAACACTAGCATCATAGTCCAGGCATGCCCTCGAGTGCCTTAAATCTGGTTCTGCATACCTTGGAACATCATCCAGAGTAGAATATGGGCGTTTTGAACCAGAAACTCCACCATAAGGACGGTTAGGCGCATCCAAATAACTATGAACACGTTCCAGATGGTGGCTATATCTATCATGAGCATATGTGATCCTGCGTGTATCACTTCGTGAGGATCCTCGAGATCTAATTTGGTCCCTAACGTTTGATTTCTGAGAACCTTGATCACGATCACCTTTCTTATTTTGTACATTATCATTCTTTACGGCACGTTTTGGATCAGGCTCACCAACCCGCTCCCCATCGCTCGGGCCCTCACTTCCCTTGGCTCTCGCCCTCGCCCCCTCACCACACAGTCCCACCTTGCGCTTTGCACCCTCGGCCTCTCTCCCCACCCGCATTCACTCCTCACTTCCCTTGGCCGTCTCACTCTCTCATGTACCACCTCCCTCTACTCAGCCTCTCATCCCGTCCCCCTCATAGCTCCTCCCACCTTCGATACTGTCGACCCTCGCCCTCTTCCTTCCCATGATCCTCACTCCCAACCCCGCCCCTTCACCTGCACTCCACACAGATCCTTTGCGTTCAATTAATTTTTGTTTTTCGGCCATAAATTCAATTTTTTTTACAGTTTCACATCCCCAGTAGTCGTCTCCCCTAGATTTCACCTCCCTTAGTAGTCACCTCACCCATAAATCACCTCCCCTAGATTTCAGCTCCCCCAGTAATCACCTCCCTTAGATAATACCTTTGTTTTTTCCCTAAATTAAAAAAAAGAAAAAAGAAAAAAGAAAAGAAGAAAAAAAGAAAAAACAGAGGAAGAAGAGAGAGAGGAGATGGTATATGAATAAATGGATATATGAATTTTCTATAAGAGTGAAGTTTTTGATGTATGTTTATCTATTATGAAAACGTGACTAAGATTTGTGGCATGTATAGAAGGGTGACTCTCTGAAAGATGTGAAGGCAAATGTTGAAAATTGGTCATCATTTTCAAAATAGTAGTGGCATCATAAATTCACACATAGTTTTGCCTTCATATTTATTGTGAGGTGATATAGCAAGCCCAAGACCATCTACTCATCGATAGTGAAGTATCCAAGCTTGTGAATATCTTTTTGGTGAATTAGAGTTGTTGGTGTAAAACAATTCTTTGAAAAAGAGAGAAATCATTTTCCTTAAAGGGTTATTGCACAGTGGTTTTTGCTGCACATTTACAAAATATTTGTAGTGACATTGTATTGTACTGACATTGTGAGTGGATATTTCTTCTTCGTTCATAGTTGCAATCAGTGTTTGAAGTGTAACTTTGATTTTTTGAGAAAATGGCTAAAATCAATGATGCATTAGAATTGTTGAACAACCTAATTCATCCCAGTGTTCATGATATGGTAAAAATGAGCAAGAACGCTCTTTTTAATATTCAAACTTTCTTGCAAGATGCACAAGACAAGATTGAGTTTTTGCAGTTGGAGTCTCAGCTTCAGCAAGATGAGATTCAGCAAAAGAGTCATCATTTTGAACCTGTTTCTATTCAGAACATTGAGAAGGACTCTCATCAGCAGCAGGAATATAAATTTGCAGTCGATTCACATTCAGTTACTTGTACAAGAGCATATTTACATGTAGATGCAGCAGCTCAGCCTGCACTTCCCAAGCCCATCATCAGACCTTCGAAATAGCTTGTCCATAACAAGCACATAACTGGTCTTGGATATGACAAGGAATTTTCCTTTCATATTCCAGACTACTCCAAGCCCATAAAATTTCAGAGTGTCGGATTTCTTTATGACAGTTCACCTGCAACTGTTCTAGATCCTGATCCACTTCCACAACAACAACAACAAATTGTAAAATGCCAACACTGTGATCGAGTTGGCCATATGAAAGATCACTATTTTGATCTTCATCCATGCAAGCACTGTGGTCAACACACCCATTCTTCACACAGATGCTTCAGAAACAAGCCTACTGCAAGAACAAATATTCATCTTGGATGGATTTCTTCTTGGCAATGGGCATCAACATCCAAGAATATGTTTAAGTCGCATGTTAGAACTTGTTCTAGAATATTGAACAATATTGCAGTTGAGTTTTTGCCATCATCTCACCTTGTACCTGACAGGGGGTAAAATTGTGGTCATCTACAAGCTTTGACGCCACATCAAGCGAGCCTGAGCCACAATATCTCATTCCAGATTCAGAGTTGTAGCTAGAGACACAATAGTTCAAGTGAGCCTGAGCCACAATTCATCATTCCAGATTTAGAGTTGTAGCCAGAGACATGGATGCCCATGAGCATTCCTTTGGTTGGTGGACAACCTTAAACCATATATGTGAGGTTGATATTCTTCCTCTTTTAGAACACTTCCTCTAGTAGAAGACTTCAGCTTCTTGCCAGTTTTGGTTGAGTTCCGGGAAATGCATAAAGCATTCCAGTGTTGGTGGTCATCCTTAAACCATCAAAGGTTTTAGACTTCCCTTCTCTTAGGTTGAAGGTCTCCCTCTTAAAATATGAGGAACACTTCCTCTAGCAGAATCCCTCAACTTATTGCCAATTTTGGAAGAGTTCCGGGAATTGCAATAAGCCTTGCATTCCAGTGTTGGTGGTCATCCTTAAACCACCTCTTTATGTCAACATTTCAGAGAGTTGATTAAGCCTATGTGCTGCCATGCATATTTTGCAGATTTGTATTACAACTCTCTTCTTGGAATCACACATACCCCTTCGGATTAAGGAGGGGAATGTTCAACACCTAATCCTCTATGGGTAGGTGTGGAAGGCGAAGAGTCACAAAGGAGTCCAAGTGACCTTCGAAGATGAATCAAAGAGTCACACCGTTGTATTATAAATGTACATCTATGGTGAATAATATGAGTATCTCATGCTTATCTTTCTATGTGTGTGTTTAGTTTCTTCATACACCATGTGTGTGTTTAACACATCATATTTTTATTTTTTATCTTTTATTTTCAGTATTATGAGGAAGGTTGTTTGAAATCTGCACAGCTTTTTATGTAATAATCTATTTTTGATACATATGTAATATTTTTTAAACCTCTCTCATGCATTTAGAGAGGGGCCCAGGATTTTATCAAAAACACTTTGCAAAAGCTTGCATTTCTATACTTTTGTCACTGTTTTGATGAAATATATGGAACAAGATCTTGATTTTCTCTGATATTGAAGCATATGTTAGAAAATTATATATTATATAGCAATGAAACACATAAAATATGCAAAAAAAACAAGTAAACAAAACACATAAAACCAGAGAGAAATAGATATACATGGTTCACCCAGTTTGGGCTACATCCACCTTGAAAAACCAATCCTTCCTTTCTATTATCCAACAAAATGAAGAGATGCAACCTACAACAGATCTGTTGTAATATCCTCTATTCTCTCTCACAATCTCCCTATCTTTTTCTCACTCTGAGAATACACATAGAATACACAGTCACAATACAATACCCTCATACATGTGAGGGGTTTCCTTCTAGGTCAAAAAACCCTAAACTAAACATAACTTCTACCGTTAGATCATTCACCTAATGAACGACCCATATTGACTAGAAATTACTATACTTTTACAAGGAAATTTTACATTTGTTTTTAGCTGCGGGGGCACTGCCCCCAAAACCCCCCACTAGGGGGGTGGGGGGGGGCTCTATAAACCACAACTGCCCTCCCTTGGACCCCCCAAGTAGTGTACAATTACGGGAAACATTGCCACTCCATTAAGGTATAGGGGTCCAATGCTATGATACAAAATAAACAAGATAATGAGGCTCCACACCTAACAATCTCCCACTTGGAGACTGATTGTAGCAACTCCACCGCTGCTTCATTTGTTGGACAATGACTCCACTTTGGACCTGGCTATTTCTCATCTTCATCATCATACTTGAAGACCAATTGAAACTTAGCATATTCTCAGTTTCTCTCTGGTTACAACTTTTGTTAGCATATCTGTAGGATTCTGGCTAGTATTTATCTTTTCCAGCTTCA
The DNA here is from genome assembly GCA_034641835.2 of Pinus albicaulis. NCBI lineage: Eukaryota > Viridiplantae > Streptophyta > Pinopsida > Pinales > Pinaceae > Pinus > Pinus albicaulis. The sequence goes on along the minus strand of CM076584.1, from coordinate 1,466,512,124 downwards.
ACGCTCCATCTTCCAACACTGACCGTATGAAATGGTACTTGATATGTATGTGTTTAGTCCTAGAATGAAATGCTGAGTTATTTTCAAGATGAATGGCACTTTGGCTATCACCGTATAATGTGCCCATGTCATGCTTCTTACCCAATTCATCCATAAACCTTTGTAACTAAATCATTTCCTTACTAGCCTCTGTAGCAACAACATACTCTTCTTCTGTTGTTGAAAGTGCAACAACACTTTGAATTTTTGAAACCCAACTAACAATTGTTCCACCTACATTAAATACATATCCTGTAGTGCTCCTCCTGTTATCTCTGTCACCTGCCATATCTACATCAACATATCCTTATAGAGCAATATTTGAACCACCAAAGCACAATGCGTGATTTGTGGAACCTCTCAAATATCTGAGAATCCATTTCACTGCCATCCAATGTTCTTTTCTTGGATTTTTCATGTACCTGATTACAACTCCCACTGCATGTGCAATACCAGGCCTTGTGTAGACCATTACATACATTAAGCTTCCAACTACTGATGCATATGGAAATTTTGACATATAGTCCATTTTTTTTTGGGTATAGGGGCACATCTCCTTACTAAGTTTGAAATGGCTAGCAAAAGGTGTACTAACTGATTTTGAATTCTGCATATTAAATATTTTCAACACCTTTTGTATGTACTCATTCTGAGATAGTGTTAATTTGTGATTTTTCCTATCTCTAGTTATTCTCATACCAAGGATTTGTTTTGCAGCTCCCAAATCCTTCATTGCAAAGGGATTTGCCAATTTTCTTTTGAGCAAATTTATTTCCTGTATGTTAGACCCTGCAACAAGCATGTCGTCTACATACAATAACGATATAATACAGTCGCCATCATTTTGATTTTTCATATAAACACAATGATCAAAGTGACATCTAGTATAAGCTTATTCAGACATAAGCCTGTCAAATTTTAGATACCACTGCCTTGGAGCCTGTTTTAAGCCATTCAAGCTCTTATTTTACTTGCACACTAATTTTTCTTTCCCTTTGACCTCATATCCTTCTGGCTGCTCCATATAGATCTCTTCCTCCAAATCTCCATGGAGAAATGATGTCTTTACATCTAACTGTTCAAGATGTAAATATTTCATTACCACAAGACTTAAAATAGTTCTAATTGAAGTCATCTTAACAATAGGAGAAAATATTTCATCAAAATCAATAACTTTCTTTTGTGCAAACCCCACTACAAGGAAAAGACCCTCTAGTAGATGTTTTTGAGTAATCACAAAGAAAAATACCCCATACATCCATTTCTAGCGGAGGTTAGTAGAGGAGGTTGGCAGGCGGAGGGTTTTGCGGATGTTTTCCTATCGGTGCTCTTATCATTAAAACTCACCCCGGTGCTCTCAAAAAAATAAAGCACCGATGTGGACAAAATCATTGGCACACCGGACACCATGCACTCCATACACAATCCCCTGGTGTGTCATAAAATAATAAAGCACTGGTGCCTCACAACTTGTCTGCGTTGGTGCATTATAAAACACAACACCAACACCAAAAGCACCCGGTGCGGTAGACAGAAACCACACCGATGCATCATAAAAAATGCGCCAAACACAAATTGACCAGTGCATTTGTAGCAAATAGTACCGGTGCACCTATAAACCACGCGCACCGGTAAAGAGTTAAATTAAAAAATATTTACGACAAAAAACCCAGATTTTTTAGTTTTCTAGTGCTCCTGAGCTATCAATTACCGGTGTGCACGATACCATAGAACGCATCAGTGCGTGCCGAACATTGGCACACCGGACAACATGCGCAAAGTACACACACTGCCAGGGCATCCAATTACTGTAATGCGCTAGGGCATCAATACTCTTCCACGTTGGTGCATCATAAAACACCGCGCCAAAACAAAAGTGAGTCGGCATGTTCTTCTCTAAGAGCACCGGTGCGCCAAAAACTGCATGCACTGGAATAGCGTTATATAAAAAAAAATTAAGGTCAAAAAACTGGTGCTTTGCGACTATTATGCACCGGTACTTTACCATTACACTGCCCTAGTGCATCATCAAATTTTCACGCCAAAACTGAAACATCCCGGTGCGTGGTTAGGGAAACGCCCCTGTGCGTTATAAACAATGCGCCAAAATTGATACCACCCGGTGTGGTTCTATTTAACCGCACCGGTGCACTTATAAAACCCCGCTCACCAAAACAAGGTTAATTAAAAAATAATTTATGACCAAAAAGCTTCATTATTCACATTCCTCAGTGCTCCTGAGCTCGCAAGTCCCGGTGCTATTTCCTTATTTCTAAGCCGCCCTGACATCGGTGCTCTCATTGCACCCATTGCACACACTGCTGCTCTGCATTGACCACCAATCTCTAGCTTGCATTTTGAAAAACATTGAGCAAATTTTATTTTCCAAATTTTACAGCCAATATGCCTCCTCGATGGTGAAATGTACAGGTATTTTTATAGTTTTTCTATAATTAAGCCTTTTAATGGATTAGAAATTGAAATAAACTTAAAAATAACCATTAAAAAAGAAAAAAGAAAAAATAAGTCACGCGGTGTGCTCGAGATGTTCGGCTCGCACTAGATAACAGTGCTACTTGTAAAATTTACAGGCAGCACCGCTAACAGTGCTAACGGTAACTGCACCATTTCCGGGGTGGTTCCGGAAGGCGCCTCGAATAATTTCAAACTAAAAATAAAAAATAAAAAAGGCGGTGCACTCATTTATCCAGGCGCACCGTTGACCCCGACAATCATAGTGCGGTGCTTTGACTTCATTTTCCGCCCCATTTTATGTCAGTGCACCACATTTTTCATTCTGAGAGGGTCAACGGTGTGGCCGGGTAAAAGACCACACCGTCAACTATGTCATTGTCATGAAGTCGGTGTGCTGACATGACTATATGCGCCGGGGCATATATTTCAGTCAGCGCACTGCTATTATGAATTATATACAGTCCACGGTGCTTGAAAAATAGACATTTGCACCGAATCCGGTGCGGTCTGTTTCATTAGGGGCTCTGAGGACGGTGCACTAAAATATTAGGATGCACCGACACCGGTGCGTGACTATTTTTATGGAGAACCGACTTGTATGTTTGTTTTTTTTTCAAAAAAAATTATATATGTATATTTATAATTAAATTTCTGTTTTAATTAAAAAATTTTATCTAATATGGCAATGATTCAGAGAGAATAGGAGCAACAATAGCAACAACAAGCTGAACAATATGACATGATTTGCCAATGGGAGGCAAGAGAGAGGGAGAGAGATGGATGCCCTCGCCCTATTACTACAGATACCTGGGAGATCCTTATGCAGGTAGGCCTCCTCAAGTTCTATGAGGAGGCTATTTCTGGCCTAAAGGCCCATAGTGTGCTTTTGAGACATCTTATCGGCAGGTGGAATGCCCACCGACAGGATTTTCAGGTTGGTCCTGACCAGTGGTACACACCCACTGAGGAGGACATTTATTTTATTACAAGACTATCGAGGATAGGGGTGGATTTTCCCTCATTACCAGATGTGCTAGCTAGTTGTGTAGCAGGGAGTCAGTTAGTTTACTCCCAGAGATACATTGGAGCACATGTACTATCTCCTTTGGAGTTTCAGGTACCTGGAGGTCAGTTACGTATAGGTGCTTTTGGTAGACAGGACGTGCAGTGCCTCTCTATTATCACTTCGATCATTTCGCACAACACCAGTGACAGGCAACACATTAGTTGCTCTCTTTTATATTACATTGAGTCTTTAGTACAACAACCACGACTTGTCAGGTGGTCTGCCTTTTTTTTGCGACATCTTTGTATGGCCTTAGATAGATGTCGTGCTCATGCACAAGGGAGGCTCAACTTCCCTTTTGCTTCAGAGCTGTTTTGTTTATTTTTTGAGAGGTTTCGAGAGATGAGACCTAGTTTTGTTCGATAGCCTCGTAGGCCGATGTTCGAGGCCTGGATGCGCATGTGGGGTCAGAGGATGCCCAGGAGGGGAGACACTATGTTTCCAACAAGGATATCACATGTTTCACTAGACTTACTAGCCAATTTTGGTGGGATGCATCCCTTCATTATGGCCCCATGTCCTTATGCTAGACTATATTGGCGACTGTGTCCCAATATCCTCTTCACTCCTGATGAGCCGCCAGATGATAGAGGTAATATTAATGTTTTATTTCTATTTATTCTAACATGTTCTTTAACTTTTTTTTATTAAATTGTGTAATGAAATTGTCTAATTATTGTTGTGTACTTGTATATATTTTGCAAACATTAGCTCTTTTGATGGCGATGAGATGCCGGATCCACCACATGATCTAGGTGTCGATCTTGATGATTACGATCAGGAGATGGCTGATGTGTCGAAGGATGAGGCTTCATCCTCTGGCGTAGCAGGGAGACATGCTGATCCTGTGCCTCATGGTGCACCGATATCGCCTTTTGTTAGGCATGGTTGAATTGAGACTAGATACTGGATGGAGTTGGGCAGCCAACTCTGTGGATTGATTTCAGATGCGGGCCCATCAGGCCCGCTCATTACAGAGAAATACAAGGTGATGATAGACCGTTACAGAGGTGGAGAGGCATGCCGCGTAACATGTATGGCCTGATGCGACATGTCGTAGGAGCTATGATAGCTGTTACGCGATTGAGGAGGATTTTTTGTAGCTATAAGCATAGCCGAGTTGCGGCACGTGATGGACAGTCTGCCAGCAGTGACTCAAATGCATCTCATGATCGTTCACCTCGCGACGTGCCTGATGATCAGCATGAGGCTCCACTGGTAGCATCTGACACTAGTCATCATGGAGATGAGGCTGGACCATCGGCCACATCCAGTCAGTAGCCTACAGTATCTATCATGAGTACTAGTCACGATCATCATGAGCAGGCTAGACCATCGACCGCCGAGGCTGCAGTACTATTGACTGAGCAGGCCTCCACTACTACTGCACCTCATATTGTGTTGGAAATATGATGCAGAGTGTTGTCCTTGATGGCAACCCACTGAATGAAGATGAAGACATGTGACTGTTGACATGTGTTTTCCTTGATGGCAATCCACCTGATGAAGTTATGCTTGACTTGATGGACTTGGTAAATGATGTAAATCTGATGTGATATGTTGTTGAGTGTTGTCCTTGAAAGGCAACCCACTTGATGAAGATGATGAAAACTTACTTGATGAAGTTGTGCTTAAGAGAATGTGTTCATGATGAAGAAAATATGATGTTTCTACAGTGTGTACAGAAGGCTATGAAGAAAGGATTTCAGAATGTACTCAAAGTATGATGAAAAAGAGTATGTCTCTTGGTATACGCGGATTGGCCTAGGGGAAGTCGCGTATGCACGCGGAAAAGAACGTGCCAAGTCGCGTATGGGCTAAAGCGCTCAAAAATTGCAAAACTAAGGGTAACCACCATGGTACTGACCCATTGTATTGGGTAATGATCCGCCTAAATGACCCCGTCCAGGTAGTTTTGGGCTCGTGGTATTGGTTTGGCTCGTGGTATTGAAAAAGGGGCCCGTGGTATTGAAAAAGGATAAACCTATATAAGGAGAAGAAATTCATTGTGCAAATCATGAGTGAGAGTGCAAGATGTATGAGCTTAAATGAATACTTCTCTCTGAAGTATATCTGAATGGAAAGGGTTACACTTGAATGATAAATCTGATTGTATGATGCACCAATGATGAAGAAGGGGATCTAGATCTGAATTGCTCTTGTATTTGTTAGATCTGATTATGGAAGGCTTAGATATGTGATAAGGCGAGCATCTAGGCGAACATATGTCTGAAGCAAAAGGGTAGATCTGAACTGAATATCTGATCTGATGAAGTATGCTGCTCTGTAATGATTGAAGATCTATACGCTACTTCGCCGCGGAGGAAGCGCGTATATACGCGGCTTCTCTGAAGTAAAAGCGCGTATGCGCAATGAAATATACACTGAGGTATACGCTGGTTTGTGTGGATGGAAGCGCGTATATACGCGACATCAGTGAAGGGAAAGCGCGTATGCAAACTAGGGCTTGCTGAAGCAAGGGGTATGAAATATCTGATCTGTTCTGCTGTGTTTCTGCTATCTCATCTGTGTTGATATGTATCTGTTGATGATGTATGTTCGTGCTTAAAAGTATGGAAAGGGTTCCATCTGGAAATATGATGAATTGCGGTCTGCAAGTTGTGTTCTATTGAAGTGGTTGGATCCAGTGTGAAAATTGATGAAACGTGGTCCAAGGTGGTGCTGAAGGTTGTAGCCTTCAGTCAGGGGGTTGTAGCTCCCTTCCAGGTGAGGCTGGTAAACAAGATCGGGGGGTCGTAGCTCCCTTCTAGGTGAGGCTGGTAAACGAGATCAGGGGGTCGTAGCTCCCTTCCAGGAGAGGCTGGTAAACGAGCGCAGGTGGGTGCCTGCGTGCTGGTCAAGTCTGCGCCGGCACATATGTTGTAAGATGTTTTCTCTATAATAAAATATTGAAGGCTGAGCAACTGCAGCGGTGGTTTTCTCCCGATTTGGGTTTCCACCTAAAAATCCTGGTGTTCATGTGTGATGCTTTGTGTGATGGCTTATTCTGTTCTTACTGCACATGTTTAATGTTTATTGAATATCTGATGAATAAATGATGGAATGGTTTAAGTGAAGATTTAATGACATATCTAAATCTCTGTGTATACGCTAGTTTCATAAATGGGATCCGCGTATATACGCTGGTTTACTGAAGTAAAGTAGCGTATGGGTTTTAATGAATGAAAAAGTAAAAAGTTGGAATATGCAGTAAATACTGATTCACCCCCCCCCTCTCAGTATTTTTCCCAACAATTGGTATCAGAGCGGGTCCTTGTGCAGAAGCTTGATCGCTTAAAGGAGATCCGTCGCAATGGGAAGTCAAGAAGGAGTAATGTCTATAAAGCCACCTCTGTTCAATGGAAGCAATCTGATATTCTGGAAGGTACGTACAAAAGCATATCTGCAAAGTCTTGGTGCAGATGTATGGGCAATCGTGGAAGAAGGTTATCAATACCCGGCAAGTATTCCTACTGATGCAGCTGAAAGCAAGAAGTATGAAATCAATGCCAAAGCAGTGAATGTCTTATTAGGAAGCATGTCTGAATCAGAATTTGCTAAAGTGATGCAGCTACATTCAGCTAAAGATATATGGGACAAAATCATTCTAAGCTATGAAGGAGACACAAAGGTAAAAAGTGCAAAACTCCAAACTCTTAGAATTGAATATGAAAATTTGAAAATGCATAGTGATGAGAGTGTTGCCAGTTTCTTTCTTCGTCTGGATGATATTGTAAATCGGATGAGAAATTTGGGTGAAACCTTAACTGATACTACTCTGGTGGAGAAGGTCTTAAGATCCTTGACTTCGAAATTTGACTCTAAAGTTTTAGCTATTGAAGAAAGGCAAGATCTGCAAACTCTTACTGTTGTTCAATTACATGGTATTCTGACTGCTTTTGAAATGAGACAAGGAGGTCCTTCTCAAATTAGAGAAGCTGCTTTTAAGGTATCTGCAAGAGGAAAGGAAAAGGAAGTTATCAAAGAAACCAGCTATATATCCGAAGAAGAAGAAGCGAATTTCGTGAGAAAACTCCAACTAGGTACTGGAAGATTCAAAGGTAAGGTTCCCTTCAAATGTTTTGAGTGTGGAAAAGTTGGTCACTATGCTGCTAGATGTCCTTATAGAGAAAAACATGGTAAAGGAAAACAATTTGAAAAGAGAAAGATTTATTATGCAAAAGAAGATGATGATGAAGTGTCCAGTGAAGATGAAGAAGATTCTGACCAAGATCTGAAAGTGCTCATGGCAAAGAAGCAAAAGAAGAAGGCTACTCGAAACAAGAAGATAGCTCAGAAAACAGGTTTAGCAGAAATTGAAGAAGATGAATCAGATAGTGATTGCGGTCCTTATAATCTTCTTTGTGCAAACAAAGGCAAAAATAGAGAAGGTAACAGTATGGATCTAGAAGAAGTTGTCAAGATTGAAGATCAGCAGAAATCATCTAAAAATCTAGAAGCAAATGATGAAAGTAATGATTGGCATCAATTTGAAAGAAAGGAATCTATCTACAAAGATGTGATCTCTAGGATGAATGAAAAGATAGAAACTCTAAATGGACAGATAGACAAGTATCAAGGGTTGTACGCTTATGCAACCAATCAAGGGGAAAAACTTGAAGCAGAAATCATCTCTCTAAAAGCAGATCTTGAAGCATCAAGTAAGAAAAATGAGGAACCTCTACAATCATTTGAAAAGGAAGGCCTTGAAGCAGAAATCATCTCTGTCAAAGAAGATCTAGAAAAATCAAATAAGAAGAATGAAGAGCTGGAACAAACATGTGAAGAAAACGAAAATTGGCTGAAAGAAGAGATCCTAAATCTGAAGGATCAAGTAGAAGATGGAAGAAGGAAAGAAGAAAGCATGACAAAGAAATGTCAAGCCTTGGAGGTTGAGGTAAACATTCTCAAAGGTAAATTAGAAGAAAAGGTAAAAATTTTGAGGTTTCATGATAGTACTAATATTTTGGACAATATTCTGAGTAATCAAAGGTCTCCTTCTATCAAACATGGTCTTGGTTTCCATGAAACTATTAAAGGTGAATCTAGCTCACAAGGAAGTGCTAAAAATTCAGAGGTAGTCAATGCAAAACCTGAAGTGTTGAAAGAGACAAAAGCTCAACCAACAATCATGAATTCTCAAAGGAATTCATTCAAGAACATTGAATGTTTTAAATGTCATAATTATGGGCATGTTGCAGCAAATTGCAGAAGCAGAACAATTCAGCCACAAACAAACAGGTTCTACTCAGAAAGGTACTCTAGTAGCTTCAAGGGATATTGTTTTTCATGTAATAAGTATGGACATAAAGCAGCTGATTGTAAAAGGAGGAAGAATAGAAATACTCATTATGATTCGTATGTGTATTTCTCTGACCACATGAGATGTTATGCTTGTAACAAGTATGGACATGTAGAAAAAGAATGCAGGATGAACAGATCTGGGAAAGTGGACAATTTCCAACACACAGTTGGAAAGCTCAAGCAAATTTGGAAAAAGAAGGAGGACCGATCAGAAACGTAGGGAATTCTGATCCTACTGCAGTCATCCGCTTCTGAAGCTGACTTTGCTTATTGACTGCAGGAATGATGTGATATACATTATGAGTTCTAGTAATGTATCGTCACAAAGGGAGCAATGCATGATGACTCTCATGGTTGATTTGATTATACTGGTTATGTTTACTTCTGACAGCGCATCTGATGTGGAAAAGACAGGTACAGGAGGTACAAGCTCAGGAAGAAATGAAGGAAGATGAAAATTTTCTATGCTTCACTTTCCATACGCGGGTTCTATGAAACAAAGTCGCGTATACACGCGAGTTCCAGCTGACACAGCCGCGTATGCATTGATAATGAGAAAATTTATCTGATAGCTGAAGATCTAGAGCAGAGGTCCAGGGGGAGCATCAGTCTGACTGCTAATGATTGTACTGTTAGCATTATTCTAGTTATACTCATGTTTATGATGATATGATACTTGGTTTCCTATGTTGAATTTTATGGATGAGTCCTGTCTACTTGTTGATGAAGAGTATTCATTGTTGAGATGAAAGTCCTATAATTCGGAGATAAGAGCAGCCCATGCAGAGATTGTTGCTAATAACTTACTGTTGAAGGTGTTTCAGATTGCACAAGTTAAGAAAGAGCACTGGTTTAGGGGGAGCAGCAGGTTGAATACTAATGATTTCATTGTTGGCAATATGATTGATTATTCTTTGGTCTTTATGATACTCATGCTCAAATGATGAAGACTTGGTACATGGATTATTATGATGAGAATTTGAGCCCTGATTGCTGATAAGTATCTTTGTGTGCTCACACATGGATGACTTGGATGTCGTTGTTACTATGGTTGAGATCTTTTGCCTTCATATGTTACTTCATGTTAAATCTTGAAGATCATGGTGATATTGGACCACATGGATGATTGCTTGACTCTGATGAGAAGATGCTATTCTGATATGATAATCTCTCTTGGAAAGATTGTATTGATGCTACAAATAATCTGAAGGCTTGGTTACTAATGTGCTTATGCTACAACCGTTGGATGACGCTTGAAGACACAACTGTACTGTTCTATCTATCTGTAGTCCAGAGAAGCATTCAAAAGAAGCTGAACACTGCCTTTTTCTCACAGAGGATCAGATCTGGTTAAAATTTAGAAGATGGGAGTGGATACGCGGGTTTCCTGAAACACAGTCGCGTATATACGCGAGTTCCTGCACAGAAAACCGCGTATGTGTGATTGCTGACAATTTTTGCTTGGAGTCAGCTCTTTTCAGCACAGCTGCAGTGCTGTTTGGTATCTCTGATACTGTTTGGTATCTCTGGTGGTGTTCCAGTTCTCATAATTCTGTTTCTAATGTTTTGATGAAAATGCCTTGATGATTTGTTGGTGGAAGTTTTCAGGATGCACAAACTAAGGGGGAGCCTTAGTCTTTTGGAAAGATTGCTTGGTTGCACAGATTCAGGGGGAGCATTAGCTTTGCTGAGTATAATACAGTGTTGGCATTATGATGGTTCTGAAAATATGTTCTCTTTCTTGAGGACTTTCTGGTGTTGGTCTTAAAAGTTGTATTTGTAGTTTGATGAAAAGGTCTTGTTGAGACTCTTGTTGTAAAATTGTAATATTCAGTCATGTAAGGACTTGTCATTTTTGTAAACCCACTTGGTTGGGTAGCTGAGTCAAAATTTTGTAAACCCACTTGGTTGGGTAGCTGAATTGAAATGTGTAAACCCACTTGGTTGGGTACTTGAGTCTTATATGTAAATCCACTTGGTTGGATATTGGATGTAAGTATGAGTCTTTGGTGATAGGAAGTTCATAGAGTCATGTACTTCATTAACAAATCTGTTTGAAGATTCAGCATGAACTCAGGGGGAGCTTGGCCACTTCAGCACATATCAGATCTGCAGAATGTTTCTTCCACATAAGGAGGAGAGTGTTGGTTTTTGATCCGCCCTTGCCCTTGATGTCAAAGGGGGAGAGTGACATGGTGTTTGAATGAAGAAGAAGATAATGATGTCAAATATTTGGGAGAGTGACATTTTTGGGAGAGTGACATGGTATCTATCTGCTGTGGTAACCAAACACCATCGTGGTTGCCATCAAGTCCAAAGGGGGAGATTGTTGGAAATATGATGCAGGATGTTGTCCTTGATGGCAACCCACTGAATGAAGATGAAGACATGTGACTATTGACATGTGTTGTCCTTGATGGCAATCCAACTGATGAATTTATGCTTGACTTGATGGACTTGGTAAATGATGTAAATTTGATGTGATATGTTGTTGAGTGTTGTCCTTGAAAGGAAACCCACTTGATGAAGATGATGAAAACTTACTTGATGAAGTTGTGCTTAAGAGAATGTGTTCCTGATGAAGAAAATATGATGTTTCTACAGTGTGTACAGAAGGCTATGAAGAAAGGATTTCAGAATGTACTCAAAGTATGATGAAATGGTATACGCGGATTGGCCTATGGTAAGTCGCGTATGCACGCGGAAAATAACGTGCCAAGTCGCGTATGGGCTAAAGCGCTCAAAAAGTGCAAAGCTAAGGGTAACCACCATGGTATTGACCCATTGTATTGGGTAATGATCCGCCTAAATGACCCCGTCCAGGTAGTTTTGGGCTCGTGGTATTGGTTTGGCTCGTGGTATTAAAAAAAGGGGCCCGTGGTATTGAAAAAGGATAAACCCATATAAGGAGAAGAAATTCATCGTGCAAATCATACATGTGGGTGCAAGATGTCTGAGCTTGAATGAATACTTCTCTCTGAAGTATATCTGAATGGAAAGGGTTACACTTGAATGATAAATCTGATTGTATGATGCACCAATGATGAAGAAGGGGATCTAGATCTGAATTTCTCTTGTATTTGTTAGATCTGATTAGGGAAGGCTTAGATCTGTGATGAGGCGAGCATCAAGGCGAACATCTGTCTGAAGAAAAAGGGTAGATCTGAACTGAATATCTGATCTGATGAAGTATGCTGCTCTGTAATGATTGAAGATCTACACGCTACTTCGCCGCGGAGGAAGCGCGTATATACGCGGCTTCAGCGAAGAGAAAGCGCGTATGCGCAATAAAATATACACTGAGGTATACGCTGGTTTGTGTGGATGGAAGCGCGTATATACGCGACATCAGTGAAGGGAAAGCGCGTATGCAAACTAGGGCTTGCTGAAGCAAGGGGTATGAAATATCCGATCTGTTCTGCTGTGTTTCTGCTATCTGATCTGTGTTGATATGTATCTGCTGGTGATGTATGTTTGTGCTTAAAAGTATGGAAAGGGTTCCGCGGAACATGATGAATTGTGGCCCCAAGTTGTGTTCTATTGAAGTGGTTGGATCCAAAGGTGAAAAGTGATGAAACGTGGTCCATAGAGGTGCTGAGGGTTGTAGCCTTCAGTCAGGGGGTTGTAGCTCCCTTCCGCAGGCCGGTAAAACGAGACTGGTCGTAGCCTCCCTTCCGTGAGAGCCGGGGCCGGTAAACGAGCCGTGGGTCGAGTTCCCTTCCAGGAGAGGCTGGTAAACGAGCGCAGGTGGGTGCCTGCGTGCTGGTCAAGTCTGCGCCAGCACATATGTTGTAAGATGTTTTCTCTATAAGAAAATATTGAAGGCTGAGCAACTGCAGCGGTGGTTTTCTCCCGATTTGGGTTTCCACCTAAAAATCCTGGTGTTCATGTGTGATGCTTTGTGTGATGACTTATTTTGTTCTTACTGCACATGTTTACTGTTTATTAAACATCCGATGAATGAATGATGGAATAATAGGAGTGAAGATTTAATGACATATCTAGATCTTTGTGTATACGCTAGTTTCATAAAGGGGATCCGCGTATATACGCTAGTTTACTGAAGGAAAGTAGCGTATGGGTTTTAAGGAATGAAAAAGTAAAAAGATTTGATTATGCAATAAATACTGATTCACCCCCCCCCTCTCAGTATTTTTCCCAACACACATCATGCTGTGTCACCACCAGATGCATCCACGTACTAGTGATCATCATGATCATGAGCAGGCTAGTCGACCATCGACTGTCGAGGCTGCACCCAGCTTTACTAAGCAGGCCGCATCCACTTGTACTAGTGTTATTGATGTTGTTATACTACCACCAGCACCTGATCCATGACATGATTTATATTACAGTTGTATATTTTTAACATTATTCAGTTATATATATATATATATATATATATATATATATATATATATATGGTCCATGTATTTTATGTTCATGTTGGAGTTGTACTTAATTTTCATGTTGATGATCATCATGATGTGGCGCATATTGTTAGTCATGTTAGATATGTTCATTTAATGTTTAGCTTGCAGATAGATGTGTATATGTGATAGGCGCATGAGTTATTTGACATTATATTGAGATTTATATTTGATGTTTGTGTTGTGATGATGTTAATATATAATGTTAATTTTATGTTAATTGAATGTGTTTATTAGTCGAATATGATGTTTGTACGATGGTTATCATGATCGTTATGATGTTTATTAATTAATTTATATTATTAAATGACCATGATATTTATTAAATATTATGTCGTGAATGTAATTGTAGTTTAATTTTTAATTCTATGTAAAATTGTATTTGTATTTGTACTAATTGTAATTTTAAGTGTAATTGTGTGTAAAATATTTATTAATGTAAAATTTTAATTGTAATTGTAATATTTAATTTATTATGGAATGATTGTAATTGTATATATGAAAAGTTGTAAAATTGTAATTGTAATTCTAATTGTATGTAAATTTCACAAATTGTAATTGTATTTGTAATTGTAATTTTAATTGAATTGTATGTAAAATATTTGTAAAATTGTAATTGTTATTCTATGTAAAATTGTAAATGTAATTGTATTTGTAACTGTAATTTTAATTGAATTGTTTGTAAAATATTTGTAAAATTGTAATTGTAATTCTAATCGTAATTAATGTATGTGAAATTAATGTAAAATTGTAATTGTAATTTTAATTAATGTAATTGTATGTAAAATATTAATTTGTAAAATTTTAATTCTATTAAAGTGAAAATTTTAATTGTATTAATGTGAAATGATTTTATTAAAATATTTAAATTTGTAAATTTGCAAATAATTGTAAAATAACAAATCTAGAATAATACGAATTTTTGTAACATAAAGTTTAGAAAATAATGAAAATAAATTCATGTACTTTATAATTATCATTATTTTATTATGATCTTACATATATAACTCGTTTAGAAAATAATGAAAATAAATTCATGTACTTTATAATGATCATTATTTTATTATGATCTTACATACGAAAAAAAAAAAAAAACTTTAAAATGTCCTGTGCGCTTATCATCCTAACAGGCCCTGGTGCGTCACATTTCCGTGCACTGGAAACGAATAAACACAAATAAAAAAAACAACTTTATTTTGTTTAAGTTAAAAAAAAAACGAAATTTGAAAAATGGGCGGTAAAATATTTTCGAAAATCTAATTTGATAAAATAATTTCTTAAATCCTAAACACTTTTCATTATTTCACTATTTTTGCTAAACATTTTCAGTCAGATTTTTGTAGGAGACATACCTGGAGCAAGAGAGCACGAGGGCACTGTGGATGGCGAAATATGTTCAAAAAAAAGTATTCAGACAATCAGAAACCGAAACTCTGGTGATTCAAGCCCTTTATCATAGAATTTTAAACCATTTCGTGATTAAATTTAATTCTTTTTTTTTACTTTTTTTCTGCGGTTTTTTATTTTTTCCTGTAGTTTTATCCATTTTTACCCTGAACCCTTCATTTTTTTGTTTTTTCCCTTTCTTCTCCCTTTAGGTCTATTACATTGTTTTTCAATGCGTTTATAATACCGAATGCACCGTATGATGTATTATACTATTTTGCAGTGCGTTGTTAATATATCCATGCACCGACGGCGGTGCTGATTTCATGAAAGGCACACCGGTGTCTCGAGATTTATTTTCTACCTGAAAATTGGAGAATTTATTTCTAAATATATTAATGAATGATATGCTACAAGTTTCAGATTGATAAAGAAATGACTGACAAGATATCAAGTAATAAAAATACTGTTAACACATCAAGAAAAGAAAAAAGGGAAAGTTCTTTGTAAATTCTTTATAAAAAATATTAATTTTGAACTATATGTAACTTTAACTAATATTTATTTTTTACTGTGTATCATGCAGAGCCACAAAATGACGAAGCTCGATATGATTATTTCTAATCTACGACTAGAAGAGCGTAAAAGTTTAATGGAAAAATTGCAAAAATATGAATAAGGTGAATGAAATATTGTACTATCGATCCAATATGAATTTCTTTTTTTAATTATCATTAATAATATACTTAAAATTATTAGATAACATGTGTCAAAAATCTACTAATTCACATCTGTTTAATGTTTTACAGGGACCAACAACTTAGAAAAGGAATGTTTTTCTAAGAAAAGAAAAAAAATAGAACATGCAAATGAAAATGAATTGTTCCTTGGCTCATCTGGAGTGGTGCTCAAAGTTAATGAAAGGGGGAAAAACTTTTACAAAAGTTTGAGGGATCTAGTGGAACGAATAAAACAACGTGCTTCAAATGTAATATGTAATCATTGAATTTTTTGATCATTAGGTACAATAAATAAACAATTTAGCATTAAATATTAATTTTCAAGAATTTTCTTGCAGAAAAGAAAAGAAAATGGAACCCATTCAATACATAAAATAGGACGACAAGGAATAAAATGGTTGATCTCTACCTTTGTGAGTAATTGTTACTTCCTTATAACAACTTAACTAGATTTCATTTTTGTATGTTTTAAGTTGTTTTACAAAAATCATCATTAAATGTCTTCAAACAGGTGCTAACATACAAAGAAGAACCATAAGACGAATTGATTGAAATTGGGTTAAATATGGGTTGTGAGTATGTGTTGGCATATCAGAATTTAATTGTGGAATTTGTAAGCATCTATCAATCTTGTTTTAATTAGCTTTGTCTATACTTAATAGAACAAAAACATCTTTTATATTAAATATATGATTTGTTATGGGGTATAAAACTTGCAGGAAACAAAGTATGGAACTGCGCCAACAGATGAAATTTTGAAAGATGGCACGGTACATGGTTTTGAAAGAATGTGTATAGCTTATGAGTCAATTGTTGCTATGGTACGCCATTTTTCTTTTCGATTTACATTGATGTATATTATTTAATATTGGAATTTTCATTATTCTCACCAATGCATATAGACTCATTTCAGTTTATTTTTCTGTTTGTAGATGGAAAGTGAAGAAGAAGAAAACAATCAACACCGTGAACACAACATTCCTGAAAATAACCCAAGTCACGGAAGTAGCTCTAGCAGTGACAACAGTTCAAGCGAAGAATGATGATCACTATGTAATTTGGATATCAAAGCAAGGTGTTTTATTTTTTGAAATATGTCTGTGAAATCAGACATTTTTTTTAATGTAATGGACATAGTGTCCCAATTGAAAGACAAAGGGATACGAAAAATTGTCCCATTTTGTATGATAAAGACTGTCTTATTCATATATATATATATATATATATAATCATAAAATATGTTTTAATTTTTTCTATTGTGTTCTCCATTATCGCTATTGCATTCTCCATTGTCATTCTCAAATGCACTAATAAAAATTTAATTCATATGAATATTGTTATAAGATTATATATATGTGTCGACTTTTGATGAATAATGAATTTAAAAAAACCACAATAATTCTGATATGATATAACAAATTAATCCAAACAGCACATTCAAATGCATTAATAAAAATGTAATTAAAATGAATATTGTTATAAGATGTGTCGACTTTTGATGAATAATGACTTTAAAACAATCACAATAATTGGACTATCAGAGGTGGATGTTTCTAAAAAAACAAAATGAAAGCCGGTGCGTTTATGTGTCTATACGCACTGGTGCGTTTATGATACTATGGGCACCACACTAATACCGATTCCAGTTATAAATATCGGTGTGTATGTGTGATACTGTGCACCGGGGCGTTTATGTATCTATAAGCACCGGTGCATTTATAGATGCCATGTGCACCACACGAATATTGATACCAATTATAAATCTCGGTTCCTTTCTGTGATACGAAGCACTGGTGCCTCATAAAGATACACGCACTGGTACGCTTATACGACCTATGGACACCGCTCAAATCCGAAGACCAATTAGAACGACCCCGTGTGTTGTATCACCAACACTAGGTTCGGTGCTGTTGTTTTCCTTAATGGCCCGGTGCATTCTCCTTCGACCGCCCCGCTGCGCTGTCTACCGATACGCACTGGGGCATTAAAATCTGATAAGAGCACCAATGAAAAAACATCCGTAATAACCTCCGGTTGCCCATTTTTTTTAATTGTGTTGAATTTCTGTTAAAAGCTCCGCCAAAACCTCCGTTACCAGAAACGAATGTGGTATCATATGTTTTTTTGACAATTTTGGCCAATTTTATAACACTAAAAACCTCGTTTATAACCTCTGCTAGAGGGTATTTTCCTTGTAGTGCCCCTTCACCACAATTCTAGCTTTGTACCTCTGTTTTCCTCCATCTTCTTCCTTCAGCCTGTAAACCCATTTATTCTGCAATGTAGTTTTACCTGCAGGAAACCTGACTAAGTCCCAAGTCTGGTTATGCATTAAGGAGTCCATCTCTTCTTTTATGGCTAGCTCCCACTTCTTCTTGGTTTCAACCTACATTTCTTCTTCACAACATTTGGGTTCACCAGAATCAGTCAACAATAAATAATATAATGAAGGAGAGTATCGTTCAGGGCGTCTACTTATCTTGGTAGATCTTCTAACACTACTTTTAGGTGTTTGAGGTGTTTGTTGCTATTGTGGTGGTTTTTGTTGTTGTGGATGTTGATTATTATTATTTTCAGGCACCTTTACTTTTTCTGTGATCTCATCAAGAACTGTGTATTCTTTGTTTTCTTTTTCTTGTTTCTTTTCCTGCAACTGATTCTTATACAAGAATTTTTCATTGAATATTACATCTATGCTCCTAATGATTTTGTGATTTTCATAACATATAAGTGATACCAAAATCATTAAAACCATATCCAATAAAGGTACATTTATTTGATTTTGCCTCAAGCTTTGTTCTGTTTTCTTTATTAATATGAAAAAGGCCTCATAGCCAAAAGGATTTAAAAAAGAGTAGTTTACCTTTTTACTTGTCCATGCTTCCTCTGGAATACCACCATCCAAGGAACTTGAAGGTCCTCTATTTATTAGATAAATAATAGTATCTACAACATCTGCCAAAAATTGTAAAGGAAATCATGCATGCAATCTCATGCACCTTGCACGCTCCATGATTGTTTTGTTCATCCTTTCTGACACACCATTCTCTTGTGGTGTTCTTGGAAATATCTTCTCTCTGCGAATTCCATGCTCTGAACAATACCTATCAAACTCTTTGCTGTAATATTCACCTCCATTTTCTGATCTGAGACACTTCAACTTCTTTCCTGTCTCAATCTCAACCAAAGCTTCCATTTCTTGAAAGTATCAAATACATCAGATTTATTCTGAATACAGTAAATACAATTTTTTCTAGTTGCATCATCAATAAAAGTAACATAATAACGAGAGACACCGAGAGATGATAACTGAGCAGGTCCCCATACATATATATGTAAAAGCTCTAAATTTTGGCTCTTCTTACCTTTCCCAACTCTGACAAATTTGAATCTCTTATGTTTTCCATAAATACACTTCTCACAGAATTCCAAATCAACATTCTTCAAACCTAGCAACAAATTTCTTGAGTGAATAATCTTCATCCCCTTCTCATTCATGTGTCTGAGCCTATGATGCCATAATGCTGCATCTGCTCCATTGGAAGTTAAAGCATTAACAGTGTTATAAATACCATTTGATAAATACAATGTACCAACCTTTTCGCCTTGTGCTATTATTAAGGCACCTTTGGTGACATTCCAAGTTTTGTCTGTGAAAGTTGTCACACAACCTTCATCGCCTAACTGCTCTGTTGAAATCATATTTTTCTTCAGATCTGGAACACGCCTTACCTCCTTTAATAGCCATTGGTTTGCATTCTGCTGTTTTAAAAGAACTTTACCCATTCCAACAATTTTACACGGTTTATCATCACCCAAATGAACTTGTCCAAAATATCCTTGAACATAGTCATGAAAATATTTCTTATCAGGTGTGGCATGAAATGAGACCCCTGAATCTACCACCCATGAATCAATAACATTTTCAAAATAAAGAATCAAAGCATCTTGCAGCACATCACCTGTCACATTTGCTTCATGATTGTTTTCTTGCTGTGCGTTTCCTTCTTTTCCCTTCCGAGATCTACAGTATTTATTCAGGTGTCATTTCTTTCCGCATTTCCAGCACACTATCCCCGATCTGGACTTGGATCTGCCTTTCCTTGATTTAATATGATATCTCAGGCTCTTTCCTCACTCTTTCCATTTTTCTTCC
The DNA here is from genome assembly GCA_034641835.2 of Pinus albicaulis. Taxonomy (NCBI): domain Eukaryota; kingdom Viridiplantae; phylum Streptophyta; class Pinopsida; order Pinales; family Pinaceae; genus Pinus; species Pinus albicaulis. The sequence goes on along the minus strand of CM076584.1, from coordinate 1,466,492,528 downwards.
CCAGGACTCTGCACTCAAAGCATTACCCGTTGTCTCACTGGAGCTTTTCCGTCGCATTTCCTCGCTAAGGATAGCACTGACAACATTATCAAACTTTAAAGTACTAGAACTAGAGACAGAGTTACTAATGGCCATAACTAAAACATTCCAGCTTTCTGGAAATGAGCACAGAAATAAAAGAGCCCTAACTTCATCATCAAAGTTTACCCCTACATAACTTAACTGACTGGTAACTGTATTAAAATCATTTAAATGGTCTGCAACAGATCCACCTTCCAACATCTTCATATTAAATAAATGTTTCATAAGAAATACCTTGTTTGAGGCTGAGGTTTTTTCATATAGTTTCGCCAATGCGTTAATCAAACCCTCTGTTGTCGTTTCCTTTGAAATATTGAAGGCTATCGACGCCACGAGGCACAATCGTACTGTTCCAAGTGCCTTTCTATCGAGAATCTCCAATTCTTCGTCTATCATAGTCGTTGAATTCTTTTTATTTTATGCTCAATGGTAGGTACAAATTTTTCTAATACAGATAATCTTATATCTGCATCTTCCATAGTGGGAAGTTTTGGCCGTTAAATTTCTCAACCCTAAACTTACCATCTTTCGCCATTTCTCCCACTCGAACCAGGAACCCTTATTTCTTGTGCGTTTATCACCCAAATAGACCTTCGGCTATGATACCAATTGTTAGAAAATTATATATTACAGAGCAATGCAACACATAAAATATGCAAAAAACAAAAGCACATAAAACACATAAAACTAGAGAGACACAGATATACGTGGTTCACTGTTACACTAAAAATTGTCATCCTAACATTCTGCTATGGGTATGAGCTCATTATAACTCATACTTCCTCCTTTTGCAAGTTTAACATATCAGTTCTTCATATCAAGCCTTGAAAATCAGAGAAAAGTTCCTAAAAATCTCCTAAACTTTGATATCGCACTTTCTCTATACATTGCCTGCGGACCCGCACCTAATGTTCAGCTATCCTGCGGACCAAAACCGCACTTTCTATGTGTTATAGGTGCATACTCCTGTAAAACTAAAAAAGGCGAGAAATTAAAGTTAAAAATTTGATTTGAGATTAATTCTAGAAGATTCTAGAAGAGAATTTTCGGGAATAAGTACGCTTTGATAAGGTACATGTATCCCTTACCTTATGGAGCTAACCCCTTGATGTGAGGAGCTTATCCCTTTGACGGAGGATTCTATCCCTTCATATTTGGAACAAAAAAACCTCCTCTTTTCCATTATAAAAAGAGGCATTGGATAGCCTCAAAGGGAGTTGAAGCTTTAGAATATTTGAAGATAAGTGCTATTGAGATTCAGACTCAGTTAAACAAGAATTTTGTGAGGAGAGATTACATACCTCTATTTGTCTTGATTGAAAGAGTGTAGAGCTTGTCAAAGTAGAGGAGACTCCTGCTTCGGACCCCGGGAAGGCCTGTGCAACATCAAGGCTCAGGTTGTAAGGTTTTCCTTCTTTTGAAATTAATACAAATATACTCATTTTTCTCAATAAGCTATTTGTTAATGGTTTATTTCATAGATTCCTTTATCACTATGATAAGCATGGTTTATGATGATGTCTATACAGGTGCTATGTAATACTTTGCTTGTTTGTGACTGCAGGTTTACAAGCGAAACTCCTTCAAGCGCGCGAAGGATAACAACAACTTCAAACAAGCACTGGACATAAGGTAGGTCTTTTAACACCTATATAGAGCTTTTCATATATTATATATGCTTAGAGAAAGATTAGTCTATTTGGTTGTTTTTTGCTAGATACTTTTAGTACTAGGGAGATCGGTCTTGTCCGCAAGAACGATTTATCCGTCCAACAAATTGGCGACTCCACTGGGGAAGAACTTTTTGTGTTTTTTGGTTCTCTTTTATTTTGATTCGAGGAAACATTTTTATTAGTTTTTGATTGATAGACATCTGCCTGGGTAGTTTAGGTTTTCTTTGTTTTAGAAAATTTTCAAATCTTTAGTGTTTTTCTCTAATTTTTTCTGGGACCACACTTTGTCTTCTTTTGACAGTGCGGGTAGTTTCGCATCTTCTTTTAGTAAACAGTACGGTACCGCACCTGGTACTTTTGGAAGCCTGCGGACCCTGTTTAAATTTTAGAAAAACTCTAGATTTCTTTTTTTAGTTTATCTTTATTTTGATTTAGTATTTTTTATTTTTGCCCAAATTGATTACTCTTTCTGTCAAAAACTTTCTATGAATGAATTCCAATAGCGTTGATGTTTTGATGATTTTCTAGAAGACTTTGCATTTTGGATTGCATTTCACTTGGTCTTTGTAGCGATTTGAAGCATTTGACATTTTGAAATACCTTAGATTACATTGGTTTTCTTGTCTTTTTGTTGAATCTGACCTGCTTGTGAAATCATCCTTTATTGAGAAATAGAGCTACTTGTTTCTTTGCAAATCTTCGAAAAAGAACTTTGTTATTGGTTTTTGAATTTCATTTTTATAAAACATAATTAAGTGTTTTTGATCTGTTTGTTATTCTGGACGAATAGATCCTTAGTTTGCTGAACAACTAAGTGAAACATTCTTCAAAAAATATTAAAGCTTTTATTCATTTAGATTGTTTAAATTTTTTTTTAGATCTCAAGATTAGTTTTGTAGTTTTGAGTGCAAATTAGTAGATCTCAAAATTAGTTTTGTAGTTTTGAGTGCTTTTTAGAAATTTGTAGATCTCTTTTGAAGGAAAATTGTTTTTGTAGCTACAAGTTTTGAAAGAAAAGGGATTTCGTTGTGAGCTTCAATCATTTATTGGAAAAGACAAAAATATTTTCTTTCAATCATTCTTTATGTTTAAAGGAAGAATTGTTTATTAAAAGGATTGCATTCTCCAAATATTTCTTTAGATAGAAGTTCATTGAAAGAAAAAGAATTGATTATCATTCTTAGGTGCATTTTTAGTGTTTTTGGAAATTGAGTCTTCACACCACCAAAGTTTCATTTTTTCACCCATTGACTTAAGAAACAGCTCATAAAAGTAACGCTTAATTAAAATTCATCTAGCAATCTTTTATTTTCTAGGGCTCTTATCACCAACATAGCTTAGGCTAGTATCTTGGAGTAGGGAGTAATTAACTCTCCAATATAGTAAAAACAAACAAGTAGACAAATCTTGCGGTAGGAAGAAATTCCAATTGTTGCATCTATGCTCTGGGAAGCTCCTCCTGAACCAGTGAGGTAATCAATCCTTCCTCATTGGGAACGATAGAATATATACACGTATTAACAATGGTAAACCTCGGATAGACCATTGTCGAGGAGCCTGGGGTCACTTGTTGGCTTACCTTGGATTATTTCAAGGAGCCTTCAAGGGGATTGAGCTTTGTTACTCTGCCCTTGCGTGTGTGTCAGATCGTAGACTGTTCCCCCAGGTATATTTGTTTCTGTTGGTAACCTTAGAGGACATAATCTTTAGGATTCTTTCCTAAGGTGACGGTGGAGGGAATATCCCACTATACCTGGAGCAGACGTCGGCTAGACTCACTTGGACTCTCCGAAGGGTTATCTTCACTCGAGATGGTATAGTGGAGAAACTTGCACTGGTCTGTTTCATTAAGCAGGTTGTCGGGGTAACTGTTCCAACCGCCCTTTTCGTATTAAATTTCTACTAAGTTGGATTTCATCACCAACTAGTGTTTTTAGTACGGAAAGTTACTATTTGTGCGTGGTTTGAACTCTTAGATTTTTTTTTAAGCGTATGATTCAACTGTTTGTTTCTTAGAGAATTTAGGTGTTTTCATTGAAATTTTCTTTGTTTGCGTGTGGTTAATTAATTTTTTAATCGTGGCGGACTTTCCAAGACAATCCCGGAGACTACAAGGGAAACCCCTTGAATATACACCAAGTCAACTTGAAGGGCTATGTGCTCTAGTATCATCTAGCAGCAGTAGGATTAGATCAACAGAAATTGGAACTTCATCCATTGTAATTCATCCTGATTATCAAACACCTAAAACAGAATACATTCAAGAGCCGATTTCAGTTTCTGAAGTTACTGGTTATATTTCTCCTTCCAGTGAACTAGTTGATGAACCTGAAATCTCTGAACCTGAAACTGAACTTTCTGTTTTGGAAACATCCTCAGGATTTATTTCACCAACTTCTAGCGATCTTGGTTCACCTAGGGTAAGAAATATCGTCACTGACAATCTTCCAGTTGGTATTATTTCTATTGAAGAACTTACTAATCTAGACGAAGATATATCTCTTCTCGAATCCCCTCAATCTTTAAATCTTAGGGAGCATGAATCTATTTTCTACAGCCCTATTCGAACTAGTGCTTGGTATCTATCCTTAACAATTTTTTTGGTGAATCCGGGTCTTTCTTTTCATCCACCTCGAGTTCCATTTCATCCTACACCCAGAGGTTAATATCCGCCATCCATTATGGCAGGAGAGTCATCCATGTTTTCCCAGACTCCAGAATCATTTTTACACGGTAGTCCTTATGTTCCTTCGAGATACCAGGCTCTATCTGGTAATTTATTGGGAGCAGCTCCTCAACCCATTGAAAACGTGTTATCATCTGGTCTTAATGGTCTTAAAATTGAAACGTCGAATGCAGAGCAAATTTTTATGATGTCTGGTAATGTTCCCAATCCTCAACCACAAGGCAGTCAGTTACCGCCTGGGGGGCAACCTCAAGGAAATCCGTTACCGCCTGGGGGGAAACCTTAGGGTAGTCAGTTACCGCCTGGGGGGCAACCTTCAAGTAGTCAGTTACCACCTGGAGGGAAACCTAAAGGTAGTCAGTTACCACCCGGGGCACAACCTCAAGGTAGCTTTTTCCCAGGACAAACTGTGGAATCATATTATTTTTGGGGACAACCCCAAGGACAGTACATACCTCAAGGGTATCAACCTTCAGGACAGTACATACCTCAAGGTCAACCCCAAACTCAATATGCTCCTCAGGGTCCTTATCAACCCCAGCTTCAGTACGCGCCTCAGGGTTATCAACCTCAAGGTCAGTACCCAATTCAAGGTTACCAACAGCCTTCTGGTCAACCATCTATTCAAGGAGCCGAAAATTTACCTCTTAATTATCAACCCTACATTCAACCAGGTTATGGTCCTTATGTTCAACCTTCTGCGGGACAATACCCCGGAATGATGGTGTGGGATCCATCCCAATATCAACAGCCTATGCAGCCTAATGTGCAGTTGCCTTATCAGCCTGGAAAGCCTTTAATTTCTGGTCCAACCCAGCAACCTGTCCAGTCAACTATTCAAACTCCTGCACCTAGTTCTGTTCAGCAGGCTGGGCCTAGTTCACCTCAGACTCCGCCTCAAACTGCTGCAACCACTGCAACGACTGTCCGACCTGCAACACCTGTTTCTGGAGTATCTGTAGCCCCGAGTTCGGCTATCCCTATATCCGTGCAAATCCCTCAAGTCTCTGTACCTTAGTCAGGACCTTCAGTTCAGACTTCGGTTCAGATACCTGCAGGAAAAACCGGTACAAGTACAATTGTCACAAGTCAACCGCAATTCACGTATCAACCGTACCAGGGACAGCCGCAATTCGGTCCCTATACACAAAATCCAAACTATCAGTATCAACCGTACCCTGGCTATACTTATCAACAACCTCAACAACCCCAGTTTGGTACGATTAATCCTGGTTATCCGGGAGGTTACACAATTCCTAATGCAAATCCGATTCCCAGCTATCCTGGGTATCCACCTCCTGGAACTGCTTTGGCTACTCAAGGTTTTCGTGATCCTAATCATCAATTACCATTTATAGCAACTTTAGACTTACCTGATTTGACGCGCCTTACAAATGATCCAATTTTTTATTATCAGTATTGGCCGCCAATGCCACATAAGTTGCCCAGTGATATACCAAAATTCGAAGGTAAGTCAGGAGAGGATCCATCAAATCACGTCATGACTTATCACCTCTGGTGTGCATCTAATTCAATCATTGATGATTCGATTCACTTACGTCTTTTCCAAAGAACTCTTATTGGTCTTGCAGCCAAATGGTACATCGAGTTACCACGAGGCTCGTTTCATAACTTCAGTCAGTTAGCAACTGCCTTCTTGACTCATTTTCAGTTGCCATTCAGATACGAAAATGGCACGGAATTATTAACTTTGCTGAAACAATCCACATCTACGTATATTTCTGATCATATCCATGAATGGTGACGTAGGAGACGTTTGGTGAAAGTTTATATTTCGGATCAAATTTTGGCGGAATGGTTTGTTAAATCATTGTTACCCAAGATTACTGAAGATGTAGCTAAGGCTGGTGTTGTTACTGAAGAGCAAGTAATTTCTCAAGCTCAGTACCTTGACCTCGTTTATACGCAGTCAGGTACTTTACATGAAAAAATCCCAGACCTTCCAAAACAAGGTCAAATAGCTGTTGTTCCTTCAGGGTCTCATGCCGCTGACGGTATGATTGGTACGGTAAATTCTAAAATCAAGAATAAATCTTCGAAGAATTCTTCTCCTATTATAAATTTACATGATTCCCCGAAAGGAGAATCTTCCCCCGAAGTTTCTGCCGATATTCACGTCGTAGAGACATCTACGACCAAATCTAAATCCAGTGGTAAAAAGAAAGGGAAGAATAAAAACAAAAAGAATTCGAAAGAGAAAACTGAAATGAATCCAATGACGAAAAACGTAAACCTCACTATCCTTGTTTCATTTTTGAAGAGGATCATTTCACGAAAGAATGTCCATATCAAGCCGAAGTTACGAAATTCGTTAAAGGATTGCAACAACCTGCTGTCTTGAAGGATCCTTTTCTAATTCAAGATAGTAAGATGGTTGGTTCTACCTCGACTACTTTTGAAGAACCTATTATGATGATGTCTCATGTAAGGATTGCGACGCGATCGCAAGATTACGGTAGTAAGAATCCTGTTGATGGTAAAGAAGTAGAATCTTCTAATGCAAACGCATCAACTACACCTCCTCCTGTTTTTGGTCCACTACATATCGAGAAAAAAAAACCAGACTTAATAATCAAACCGCCTGCTAAAGGTGTTCTTCGTAAACCAGCTTTCAATCCACATGCGAGAGCTGCTCAGAATTACAACATTGTTGAAGACTTGGTTATTTCTCCTTCAGCAATGTCGGCTTTAGAAGTGCTGCAATCATGCCCAGCACAGCGTAAATTTCTTTTTTTTGCTATAGGAGCTGTTGATATTCAAGATTCTAACCTTATAATCTTTGATTTAGAAAATAGTACACCTCGTCTACCTCACCAAATGGCTTTCCAGATTCCAGTGTTAGTAAAAAACAGACCAATCTTTCGGACTGTGATTGATGAGGGATCTTCAACGTGTATTATGTCAATTCAGTGTTGGAAATCACTTGGTTCTCCTACACTTAACTAATCTCCGACGATTCTTAAGGCTTTTGATGGTCGAGTTTTTCAACCTTTTGGTATTTTTCAAGATTTACCCATAGGGGTCGAAGGTAAAATAGTAAATCTAGATGTGGAAGTGGTTGATGCCCCTCTAGATTACAACCTTCTCCTAGGTCACAGTTGGTCTTATGCTATGACTGCTGTTGTTTCTTCGGTCTTTCGACTCATAAAATTTCCATATCAAGGAAAGATCGTTACAATAGATCAGTTAACTTATTTCTCTTCTGACCCAGCCTCTACAGAAACAATCCAGCACGTTAGTAAAGCGGCTATCCCTTATAAGGATTTTGGAGTAGGATTGATTAAAGATTCTGGTTTACTAGGAAAATTTTCCTTTCCTCCTCCTAACGTATCGCCTTCTATTGCAAATATTCACATGATTTCTTCAGACACTGTTACGTTTGATGATCCTTGGATCGTACCCTCCGACTCCGAGTTAGATTCATTTGATGGCATGATGCCTTTGAGTCCATTTGAAATTGCATATCAGGATGTACAGTCACTTTCCAACCCCTCTTCAACCGAAACTGATCCAATGAATGGGATCCATGAGAAATCACTTTCTATATCTAGTTCAACCACAACGAAATTTCCTGAACTTGTTCATACTGATGAGCAAATTTGTGAGTTTTTGTCTGTTGACGATTTACCATGGGAAGATCTACATCACCGATCTTAGTTTTTACTTGAGCTAGATCATTTTGAAGATGATTTCGCTTCAATTTTTACTGCTGAATATGTTAAAGAACCACAGAATCCTTTGCAAAATCCTGATTCTGAGTTAAATTTGGAAAATATATCTCGAACGGTTCCAATTGACATTTCAGTAAAACCAGGAATAATTGAAAACATTCATATAGGTGCTTGCTGTACTGAAGATGAAATTAAAGCTTATAAAGACCTATTTCAAGAATTTCGTGATGTGTTTTCCTGGTCCTATGAAGAAATGCCAGGAATTGATCCGTCAATCGTTGTACATGAAATTAAGACTTACCCAGATGCTAAACCTGTTCGTCAACGTTTACGTCAAATTCATCCTAGAAAAGCTGCTGCTATCAAAACAGAAGTTGAAAAATTACTTCGTGAAGGATTCATTTATCCAATCCCCTTAACGGATTGGGTATCGAATATTGTTCCTGTGACTAAAAAACAAGGAACAATAAGAGTATGTATCGATTATAGGGATATTAATCGAGCTTGTCCTAAGGACAATTATCCAACCCCCTATATCGATCAAATAATTGATGATTGTGCTGGCAGTGAAATGTTTTCTTTTATGGATGGCTTTTCGGGCTACAATAAAATAAAAATACTCCCTGCTGATCAACCGAAAACAACTTTTATTTGTCCATGGGGGACGTTTGCTTATTGCAAACTACCTTTTGGATTAAAGAACGCTGGAGCAACTTTTCAATGGGTAATGTATTACGCATTTCATGACATTAAACACATTGTGCAACCTTATCTCGATGATTTACCTGCTCATTCATCACATAGGGCCGATCATCTCACTCACTTACGAGCTATCTTTATGAGATGTCGGCATTATCGAATTAGGCTGAATCCACACAAATGTGTTTTCTGTGTAGAATCGGGTCGTTTACTGGGCTTTTTTGTTTCAAAAGCAGGCATTCGAGTCGATCCGTCGAAGGTCGAAGCTATTGTTAAATTTCCTCCTCCTTTGACTTTACGCCAACTCCAAAGTTTGCAGGGGAAAGAAAATTTTTTACGTCGATTCATTCCTAACTATGCCGAGCTTACAAAGGGTTTTACCCGATTGTTGAAATAGAACATTCCATTCTTTTGGGATGAGATTGCTGATCGATCTTTTGATGCACTTAAACACGCGTTGACCCATGCACCGTTATTGCATCCTCCCAACTACAATCAGGATTACTTTTTGTACCTCGCCGCTTCTCATTCCACCATTGGGATGGTATTAGTTCAGGAAGATGAATCTCACAATGAACATGTGATTTACTATCTTAGTCGAAATTTGCATCCGACTGAGATCAAATACACACATGTGGAGAAATTGGCCTTGGCAGCTGTACAAGCTGTCCAAAGATTTAGACATTACATTTTGTTATGCAAAACCACAGTAATTTCTAACTATAACCCTATGGTGTACATTTTGACCAAACAATTGCTAGGGGGCAAGTATTCCAAATGGATAGTCATCCTACAGGAATTTGACTTGGAATTTGAAAAATCCAAGGCAAAGAAATCTTTGGTTTTTGCGGAACTTATGTGTGATTTCCCCTCTACTGATACTGAAACAGTGGCAGAAGAGTCCATTGCGGACGTATCTTTGTTTCTTATCAGTACTATTGATCCATGGTATGGAGATATTATCGTTTATCTCCAAACCCAATCTTTTCAGCCTAAAATTTCATGATCTCAGCGACGGAAAATACGCTTCCAATCCCAACAGTATAATATTATTGGTGATACACTTTATCGTCGTGGAGCGGATTCTGTTTTCTGACGCTGTCTTACTCATGATGAAGCTGAAAAGGTTTTAAATGAATGCCATTCTGGAGCATGTGGCGGTCATATGTCTGGGTATGCCATTGCCCAAAATATATTGTGCGCTGGTTATTTCTGGCCATCATTATTCAAATATTTTATTTATGCGGTCCGGAAATGCCACAATTGTCAACTTTTTGATTGTAAAATGCGCGCGCCACCCGCTCCTCTTCACCCTATAATTGCTGTTGATCCTTTCGCGAAATGGGGTATCGATTTTATTACATGTAACCCTCACTCGGCCGGGGGGCATGCGTATATTATCTTAGCAGTAGATTATTTTATTAAGTGGGCCGAGGCAATGCCTACATTTTCGGCTGATGGCAAGACTGCTGCAACTTTCGTATTTAATCACATAATTGCTAGGTTCGGTGTTCCTCAAGCCATTATTACAGATCATGGAAGTCATTTTCGGAATGTCATGATGACTGAACTGACAGATCAACTTGGCCTGCGTCACGATAGTTCCACTCCATATTATCCACAAGCCAATGGTTTGGTTGAAGCCATCAATAAATTTTTAGTCACCATGATCAAACGCATTATTGGTATTCACAAGACGAATTGGTATTCCATGTTATTTTCAGCACTTTGGGCATATCGAACCTCGGTAAAAACATCAACTGGTTTCACTCCCTTTCAACTCGTTTACGATTTGGAAGCTGTGTTGCCGATTGAATGCAAAATTCCATCACTGAAATTAGCCATAGAATTACTCCCAGCTACGTCTGAAGAGGAGAAACGTTTCTTGTACTTGGCTCAACTAGATGAGAATCGACGAAATGCTGCAATAGCAAACGAGGCTCATGTTAAACGAATTAAAGCTCAGGATGATAGAAATGTGACCCCTCGAAATTTTTCAGAAGGAGACCTAGTCTTACTTTATGATCAAGCCAACGATAAACTAGGGGCTGGGAAATTCGTGCCTATGTGGCATGGTCCTTTCATTTTCAAACGAAAGTTAGAAAAAGGGGCCTATGAGTTGATATATTTTGATGGTGTCCCTTTGGATAAACCCAGAAATGGGCTTTATCTAAAGCAATATTATGCTTAAAACTTGGTGTGGAGATTTTTTATTAGATTATATTTCTTTATGCTGGTGTGTCTTAGATTAGAAAAGTGTGCCTAGTTTAGAAGTGTGTTTTTATCACTATTCCTGCTTATCTGAGTTTTACTCCTGATATTTCAGATGTCGACGTCTCGTCAAACCTACATTGGTTTTGCTGATGGTGCTTGTCGTAGTACACGGAACATTTCTTCCGCAGCTTGGGTTATTTATTCACCCTCTGACGAGTTAATATCCATGCATGGGGTAAGCCTTGGTCAAACAATGAATAACATTGCCGAGTATAGTGCAGTGATTGAGTTATTGTCTGAATCCATATCATTTTGAATTCGGAGTTTGATTGTTAGGTTGGATTCTGAACTTGTTGTATTACAGCTTAACAGGGTCTATACCATTAGGAATCCAGTGTTATTACAGTTATTTTTAAGAGTTCATCTCTTGGAACGTGAATTTGATTATATCGAATATCAACATATTCCAAGACATTTAAATACATTAGCAGATGCAGTTGCTTCTAGTATGATAAATCAACATTTGCAATAATTAAAACAGTAAATCAAATAGCATCCATAACATGCACACAAATAGCCGGTAAATAGTGATATATCATAATATAGGAATGTTTTCAAAAAAATATACATCGTCTTCGATCATAGGTTGGAAACACCTTATGATTAGTAGAATGATAACACAAAAAGTCAAAATATGAGTCTACAAACGATCATCCCATCACTGATGGTGATCACAATAAGGGACCACTACTCGGGCCACCCTACATAGGAACCTCCTAAAAGGTCCTGGAACACCAATCACGTATCTCTGTAATCTAAGTGGAATCTCATCTATGTCCGTCTCTAGAATATCTAGAGTCAGGCGCTCTAGGTGATGCTCTAAGTCAGACAAGATTTCCGCTGATTGGCCTGCTGGGGCTGGGGCTGGTGTAACTACAGCTGGTTGTCTTCTGTCATAAGGTTGGAGATGGGCTGGTCGCCGTGGGCCCACATCTGAATTCAAAACTTTTGGTTATTAGCTTCAAAGACGATAAAAAAAAAAAAAAAATAGAACTTAGAAATTGTTGAAAATGATTTTACCTGATTCATCCCACTGTTCCCCGGCTGGGAGAGTCATCTCTCGGTCGCCATGGAAATCTATCCCGTCATATGGAAAGTCCTCTATGGTAAAAATTTGGCGATCCAGCCAACGAAAATATGAAGGAGGAAATCGAACAATTTCAGAGCCTCGGGACGGATGATGTTTTTTATGTCAATATGTTTGTCCCTAGGGTTTGCCTGATCATTACAGAATTCTAGTTGAAGACTAGCGACAGACTGGCCACCTGGCCTAGTCCCAAACAGAGAAACTTGTTCGCCCCTTTTGGACAAACCAGTCAAAAAATAAATATCCTCCAGCTCAATTTCGAGCTGGTGGCCACCAATAATAAAACACTGGTCCTGCACGTTCCACCTGTTTACCAGCCATGTTAGGAGGTCTACCTGTGCCCTCATGCCTTAGATGGCCCAGAATTTATATATACCGCATGCTTTTAATGCTTGCATTGTGGGAAAATGGAGCATTGCGGCATCATCCACGTCCTCATGTTCGCGTTCTCTCCAAATCAACATCTTGTTACTCCTACAATGCATAAAAACACAAGTTAGAACAATCTAATTTGGAAATTTTTGGGCGGCAAATGAGAAATTTGAGTTTTAAATTTAAACGTGCGGGGACTGCACTTAGCCTTTATACACAGTGTGTAGAAACGCACGCGCTCCATGTGATGAGTCTAGACCCATGAATTTTTTCTATATAGAAAAAAGTCGGGGTCCGCAGGTCCCATGTGTCTTACCTGCAGACCCCCGTGGGCAAATTTTTAAACCATATTTTTCCCTAAAAATAAAATCTAAAGCCTAAAACTGAATTGTAAACGGATGAAATACAATATTAAGAGGTCGTGGATTACATGGGACTGACGGTTCTCGATTTCGCCGGACGGATTTTCCAGAATCTTCACAGGAACTTTCTTACCCAAAAGCTTTTACTTTTCACTTTGAAACTGAACAGTAAAAATGAAATTGAAAAAGTCCTTTTTATAAGTTTTTTCGAATAGATGAATTTTTAATTTGTTTATTTTTCACTTTAAAAAGGGTATTTTTGAAAGCATTTTTACTTATCTTAAACAGGTATGTGTAATGTTTCAAGTTTTTGTGAAAAAAACTGGATTTTTCAGGAAAACTGATCATTTTTCAACAAAGAGCATACTTTTATCACTTTTTCGGACTCTTTCAAAAAATTTATGAAAAAGCGAAACATTGGAGTCCTCTTTTAAGCCCTTTTCAGACTCTCTAAACATGAAAAGATTGCCGAGCACTTGATTATTCGAACTCGTTAAAATAAATGAATGATCGTCCCTTCAGTATAAGTTTACCCCTTTTACGGACTGAAATGGACTATTTACGAAAAAGGTATACGTTGACTAATTACGGTCAATAGAGTTCTCTCCCGCATTATTTTATTCTTTTTCGGGCCTGAGAGACTAAATTTACGAAAAAGTACACCCATGGAGTTTTCTTAAGTTTTTTCTTCTGACTCCCTAAAATTGAAAAACACCGAGTTTCTCCTATACTGGACTCGTTAAAATTTAACAGTAAAGGACCTGTTCAATTTTAAAAACAGGAACGGACCACTCCTTCTTAGGGTTCGAATTTTAAACTAAGTTGGACTCATCCGAAGGATGAGCTTATAAACAAGCAAATGTTATCCTCCTCAAGCTTGTCAAAAATAAAGAGGTACTTGCCAGAAATGGTGGGGGAAAAGAGAGAAAAATGGGTGTGTTTGTTGTATTTTGATTTTTCGGAAATCCAGTTAACCATTCTTGAACACAACACTTTTGTTCACCTGGGTTGGGAAATCCTTTGCCTAACAGTTAATCAAACCACATTGAAAGTCTTCAGCCGGTTTCTGGGTATTAGCTTTGGGTCAATTGTCACCAAGCCATCTGCAGTGTCGTTATGTGTTCAAGAGGACAATTCAAATAAACCATTCATCTGCAAAATATCTGTCATCCATTTTGACCATCCCTGAGTCAGTCCTTGCCAATATATTTTCAAAACTTGATCTATGATTTCGTGTTGTGGCTTGCCTACGACAGATCACTTTCTATCGACATCAGCACATTATCTAGGAAGTTGATCCAGAAATCGTCAGTACCTTGAAATCTGCATGCCTCAATGGCAGGTTTCTCGCCTTCGACGACAGGTTGCATCATTGACCTTCGATCGAATGATTCCGTGAGATGTTCGACTTTAGCTCATTCATTCACATTTCATGGATTGTACTGAGTACTTTGAGAGCCATTGACATTACTGGTGGTTTCTCTCACACTTGTTAACAGTTCACAACATTGACTGGTAATCAAGTGGTTTCTACCATGTTCGACTTCAACACATTTATTCACATGGATAGAATCGTACTAGTTCGAGATGCGGAAATCAAGACCCTAGATCTAGTTTCTAACATCCAGGCTGTGAGGAATTTTGTTATCATTCATACAGTAGACTATTTATAAACAGATGGCTGCGTCCATACTATGTCTACACATGTCTATACTGTGATGTATTCAAAATCATTCCTGTATCAGAACAATTTAAGTTAGTTCTAGTTAGTTTTGATCTGAGTATGGGAATGCCTACCTCAGCGATGATATGTATACATATATATTTTGCATTGAATGTTTTTACAGGTTCCAAATGGGGTGTCCACAGGATGATCCTTGAATGATAAAGTACTACACTCTTCATATATGACAGACTTCAGTTTCATCTATTCCAGACTTTGCACTTTAGGGGGCAATCTGTTACACTAAAAATTGTCATCCTGACATTCTGCTATGGGTATGAGCTCATTATAACTCATAATTCCTCCTTTTGCAAGTCTAACATATCAGTTCTTCATATCAAGCCTTGAAAATCAGAGAAAAGTTCCTAAAATTCTCCTAAACTTTGGTATCGCACTTTCTCTATACATTGCCTGCGGGCCCGCACCTAATGTTCAGCTATCCTGCGGACCAGAACCACACTTTCTATGTGTTATAGGTGTGGACTCCTGTAAAACTAAAAAAGGCGAGAAAGTAAAGTTAAAAAGTTGATTTGAGATTAATTCTAGAAGATTCTAGACGAGAATTTTCGGGAATAGGTACGCTTTGATAAGGTACATGTATCCCTTACCTTATGGAGCTAACCCCTTGATGTGAGGATCTTATCCCTTTGAAAGAGGATTCTATCCCTTCATATTTGGAACAGAAAAACCTCCTCTTTTCCATTATAAAAAGAGGCATTGGGTAGCCTCAAAGGGAGTTGAAGCTTTAGAATATTTGAAGATAAGTGCTGTTGAGATTCAGACTCAGTTAAACAAGACTTTTGTGAGGAGAGATTACATACCTATATTTGTCTTAATTGAAAGAGTGTAGAGCTTGTCAAAGTAGAGGAGACTCCTGCTTCTGACCCCGGGAAGGCCTGTGCAACATCAAGGCTCAGGTTGTAAGGTTTTCCTTCTTTTGAAATTAATACAAATATACTCATTTTTCTCAATAAGCTGTTTGTTAATGGTTTATTTCATAGATTCCTTGATCACTATGATAAGCATGGTTTATGATGATGTCTATACAGGCTCTATGTAATACTTTGCTTGTTTGTGACTGCAGGTTTACAAGTGAAACTCCTTCAAGCGCGCGAAGGATAACAACAAATTCAAACAAGCACTGGACATAAGGTAGGTCTTTTAACACCTATATAGAGCTTTTCATATATTATATATGCTTAGAGAAAGATTAGTCTATTTGGCTGTTTGTTGCTAGATAATTTTAGTACTAGGGAGATCGGTCTTGTCCCCAAGAACGATTTATCCATCCAACATTCACCCAGTTTGGGCTACGTCCACCTCGAACATCCATTCCTTCATTTCTTTTATCTAGCAAAATGAAGCCTGACACAACCTACAACAGATCCGCTGTAATATCCTTTGTTCTCTCTCACAATCTCCCTATCTATTTCTCGCTTTGAATACACATACAATACACAGTCGCAATACAATACCCTCATACATGTGAGGGGTTTCCTTATAAGGAAAAAACCTAAGCTAAACATAACTTCTACCGTCAGATCATGCGCCTAATGAACGACCCATATTGACTAGAAATTACTATATTTTACAAGGAAATTTTACATCTGTTTTTAGCTTCGGGGGCACTACCCCCGAAACCCCCCGCCAGGGGGAGGGGGTGCTCCATAAACCGCAGCTGCCCCCCTAGACCCCCCAGGCAGCGTACAATTACGAGCAGCGTTGCCACCCCATTAAGGTACAGGGGTCCAATGCTGTGATACAAAATAAAAAAGATAATCAGGCTCCACACCCAACAACATACTCTACTGAATTTTCATTTATGTACTCTTAGAGTGTATTTGGTTGAAAAGAAGCATATCAATGTTGTTGATTTCATTAATAGAACCTTTCATATTTGGTATTTCTATCTTTATGATTAAGTTTTGTTTATGTATTAGCAATAATTTTCCTTATATTGTACTATATATGAGATTTGAGTTACAATTTTTCATTAAAGCACTATTGTATGATGTTTCAGTTGTAATTACTTATTGAGTACATGATCAATTGATATATGTGATAAATTTTCACAATTATTTTGCCTAACTATTTAGTCAAAATAATTATCTTTAACAACTTCTCTTATAGCAATTGAATGATATTTTATTATCTTTTGCTTTAATATATCTTTGTGGATCGCATGAGTTAAGTTATCCTAGGTAAAAATTAAGTTAAATATTAGATTAAATAGATGCTTGTGTTTTTTATTTAAATAGATCATTTCTCTTAGTTTAAAATAATTTTCCATTTCACCTTATATAAAACCCATCATCATATCAAATATTTGTTGGGAAACTAGTCCCATTATCCCCAATCGGGGCCACTATACCAAACGAAAAAGGAGTTGCTTCCAAGGTCCAGACTGGGTGGTTATCCCCCATGTTGTTGCAATGGAATTCTGGGGCTTCAAAAGTTTGGCGCTAGAAGGAAGGACAAGTATGAATGGAAAATAAAACTGATAAAAAATCAAGAGGTCATCCTAATAGTTGTTCTCCCTCTATATCTCCTCCAACTTCTCGATCCCCATATAGAACTACCCTTTTAAGATCATAAGTTGAACAAACCTCTCCTAAATCTCCTACTAAATCTTAGAAATTACTTGCTTCGGATTAAAAATCTAAATCACCATAATTTTAGACTTTGATAGAGAAGTTAGAACAAATATCTATTTCAACTAAAAAACTTGTAGTTTCTTAGTCATCTGAAAGAAGTGTTTCATATGTTTTACAACCAAGATGAATCTTGACTCATTCTCTAAGTAAGAAGATTGGAATTCCTCCTCTAGAATTTCGCATTACTTCTTTCCGAAATAATACCAATAAATCTAAATCACAAACATCTATTAGTGAGGTTTTATCTAATTCTCCATCTCAAATCCATTCATTCCCTCCACTCATTTCAACAGCTCCCATTCTAACTACTAGTGCTAGTTCTTCTAGTTGAGGTAGCAAACCTGCCTCCTCTTCAACTCAAATCCCACTCATCTCTTTCTTCATACATACTCCTATCACCATGGCAGGACAACAACCACCACCACGCGTACAACCATGGAATAATCCAAGCGTTGTAGCAATGGCAGGTCCTCTTCAGCGTCTTCCTAAACATCCTGAAAGATGGTTGCCCAAATTTAATCCTTGTTGGAGAGGTAAATCCCCTCTGTGGACAAAGGCGATCCCTACTAGGCTAGATAGGGTCTAGCAACAACCGAGTCACGCTAAGATGTAGGTTCCTAGTTACAAAAGACCAAGATGCAACAAGAGGCCTACCTTAAGTCCCACGCTGTTGTTACTTGTAGAGAAGATGGCGCTTCCGTCCTTCACTTTGGCAGATCACAATTCTCCCACTTAACACATTCGAACACCTGCACGTACATGAAGAAACAACACACAACGTAAAACCTAATACATGCAACCATATATCAGTCAAAGAAGATATAATTCATAACGTAAGACATGAACATATGAATGGAACCATAATCGAAGTCATTTATTATTAATCACAATGAAAGAAAGATACAACCTGAGCTCTGACGCCAGATCTTCCTTTGGCGGGTTGACAGCGGAGTATGTCTCGATGAAGCTCGTTGGGAATGGGACAAGTATCTCTCTCTTCAGTTGTCTGACGATAGTCTCCTTACTACTGATTCAGCTCTATTCAGGCTAGCTTGCAAAGGGAAAATGACAAGCTTATATAAATGGTGGAAGGGGAGTTGGGTTCCCTACAATGGTGGGATTGGCCCTATCCTCAAGGAAACTTCCATGATAGGTGGAAAACCACTTCCCCTACATGGAGATCTGGAGCCAAACCTCCCAACTCATTTTAGAGACTCATTCAGGAGTTGGTTGGACTCAAACTTCTGCCATTTATTTTTAAAAGCCAATCCTTATTAAGCCTGGTGTGAGTAATACACTGGGACAGAGCGCCAGTTAGCACGCCCTCTTTGGTGGATTTCTCCCATTGGCGCGAGGGCTAAATTGGCTGGTCGCGCCAAGGCCAAAAGGTCTATTTTTATGGCTTTTCACAGGAAGATGTTTTCAGAGGAATGATTGTCCTTGTTAAGGGGGATTCCATGAAAGTGGTTTCAGGTCATGTCATTGCTC
The DNA here is from genome assembly GCA_034641835.2 of Pinus albicaulis. Lineage (NCBI taxonomy): Eukaryota > Viridiplantae > Streptophyta > Pinopsida > Pinales > Pinaceae > Pinus > Pinus albicaulis. The sequence continues at coordinate 1,466,473,737 of CM076584.1, read as the reverse complement.
ACAGGTTACGGAAAAGGCCCTCCAATGTGCGAGATGGGGGATTGCAGGGACGGTGACAAATTACTATGTAACAGATGCCCCCTAAAGCATGAGGCCCGAGAGAGAGAGAGGGGTGAAATGATTTACGAGAACATGTCCAATTGAAAACATTGTCGTCGGAAAACCTGCGTAGACAAGTACAAATGATATCTCAAATACATGATGTGTGGTATGGGCGCAGCCATCCATAATAGAGTATACAATCATCAATATCCGAGGCATGGATGCATCCATCCAGTGAGGATTGATAAATAAACTCTGGTATGGTCGCAGCCATACAATCAATGAGTCATGTAACCAATCATGATAACCACAAAATCACAGCCTGGATTCCAACAGACAAAATCTAGGGTCTTTCACTCCATCTCGACCCGAACAGAGTATAATTTCAAGCATATGAATGAGTGAGCTGAAGTCGAACATGTAAGAACATCGTCTGATTACAAGCCAATGATGAAAGCTGTTAACGGATGCGATAGGAACCACCAATAATGATAATGGCCCTCAAGGTACTATAGGTACAATCCACGGAATGTGAAAAATGAGCTGGTGTCGAACACCTACAGAATCATCTGATCAAAGGTCAATGATGAAAACCTTGCGTCGAATGCGAAGAACCTGCCATTGAGGCATGCAGGCTCCAAGGTACCTAAAGGGAGTCTCTAGATCAGCTTCTTGGATAATGAGCTGAAGTCGACAGGAAGTAACCTTGATCGAAGGTGGGCCATAGTGTTTCCCACATCATCGATGTGAGACAGAGGAATATAATGTTTGTGAATTAGGATCAGATTAGAATCAGAGGAAGGTTAAAACTGTAGAGGTCAACTTCTCTTGAACATATCGGCGACATGACAATGGATTTGGAAGTATTTGACATCAAAAGATCAGAGGTCATGATGACGAGGCAAAGAGTAGATGAGAGGTCAAAAGGGATTACCCAAACCCATGGAGGCAAGCATAAAAGGAGATGAGATGTCCCCAACCCGACACGAATGCAGACAAGTGCCATGTTCAAGAGTGACATACTGCCGACATGACGATGATACTGGTTCCATTTTTTCCCCACCATTTATGGCGAGTACCCCAATTATTTTTTAGAACAAGCTTGAAGGGGATAGAATATGCTTGTGATGTAAGTTTTTCCTTCGGACGAATCCATCCTACTACATTTAACGAGCCCTAGGAAGGAGAAACTTGAATATCGTCATTACGACTGAATCCGATGTCATCAGGTTTTAACGAGTCTGACAAAGGAAGAATTCGGCATATTTTCATGTTTAGAGAGTTTGAAAAGACAGTGGAAAAGTAAACTCCAACAGTCCCTTTTCGTAAATAGTTCCTCAGATCCGAAAAGGTAGAAAACTATGTCTAAGAAAGCCTCCTAGTCGTGGTAGGCAGGGTATTCCTTTTTCGTAAATAATCTATCCCAGCCCGAAAAAGGGGTAAACGTATACTGGGTAGATGTCGTTTCATAGCCAATTTAACAAGATCAAAACGAAAAGTGACTCGACAATCTTTTCATGTTTAGAGAGTCAGAAAAGAGCTAAAAGATGATTCCCGAAATGACTTTTTCATGGTTTTTACCGAGTCCAAAAAAGTATAAAATACAACTCATATCACCGTCCAAGCTGCGTGAAAACCTGTTGCTGCACATGAAAGTGAGCGTAAAATCCATTTTCGACAAAATATAATAAAATATTGGAAAAATGACTTTCAAAACCTAATTTTGACTTTGAAAAGTTATAAATATGCCAAAAATAGTAAAAACACATTCACTTTTATTTTTTACCTTTTGTGAGAGAAACAGTGAGCTTTTGCTGTGAAAACTTGCGGCAGCAATTTTGGTCAATCTAGTACGTCATTTTAGTTCTCATCCATTCCAGGTAAGAGGCGCTCTCCTTAGATTTGTTTTGATTCTTTTTTTATAGATTTCCATTGTGTTTTTTGATCCCTGAGGGGACCTTTGCAAAATTAGGGCTCGGCCAATTGGCGCGGGTATCGGGCACGAACCCACACCAATTGGATCCTTTTTTCAAAGGAGTCGCGCCAGTTGGCACGACTGTTAGAAAAACAGTCGTGCCAATGGCGCAACTGTTAGCAAAACAGTCATGCCAATGACACAACTCAAATTTCTGCCTAAATTTATCAAAATGTGAGCTAATCAGATGAATTTCTGAATGTTCCAAAGATCTAATGAGGTGTTTATGATCATGTTGGTGCAGATACATGGCCACAATGGTGATTGAGTGGAAGGAAATGGAGCATGGTGAAGAGGATGAAATGTCCATGCAGAATGAAGAGTGCATGAACGCTCTCCAAAAATGTGGTCTAAAAAATTTCTTCCTAACACCATGTTTGAGAGCACAACCTAAGCTATTGCAGTATTTAATCATCATTTGGGACAAGAATGAAGAAGTGTTCAGGCTTCGAGACCAAGTATTGGAACTTGAGGTCTTTGACGTTTATTTCATAACCGGATTGTCCCGTAGAGGTCCAATGCCAATCATGACAGGCAGTAGACCTTCTGGTGAGAAAATGGATATGGTGATGGAAAGAGTGTGCCCAGGGGCATGGACAGGATTAGGTAGTGGGAAGGTTGATATCCAGATGGTACCTGATCTAGCACTCTGAGTAGTGCTCCACACCATTACGTGGGCTACGGGGCCACAGGCACTGCATGAGGCAACCAAAGCGCAACTCCCACTAGCATCTCAATGCATGAACCCAACACTTTTTGATTGGGCCACTGCCATAACAATGAACATAAAATGACATCTAACGAAGTGAAAGAAGGCCAAACTGAAACATTTTGGGTATGGTTCCATCCTGGTATCATTCATCCTTGAACAATTACCAATTTTCCAGGGCTAGGGGGCGATAGTCGCTGAGCCATCATTGAGGGAGCCAAGGATGGATTGATGGGAAGCACTCATGCCCAGATCAGGAGGGGGCCAGCAGATGTCCTGGAGGCCAAATTTTTTTGTATGGCTACGAAAACAGGTGATCATCGTTGAGGACTGGCCCTATGCCGGTATCGACTTCACGGGAGACCCAGATCTTCCACTCCCGGAGGGGGATGACTGGGATGAGGAGATTGGTAAGAATATTTTTTTATTTTTGTGTATTTATGATTTTTTTGTGATACATGCCTATTCTAGCAAACAATCCTATATGTATGCAGACGTTGGCCCAGAGAGGCCCATCGGGATGTCGCCCATCGCACGGAGGACCCCTCTCGCACACGATCCTCAAGTTGAGGGTGGCGAAGGGAGTGAGCCAGTCCAGAACCTGGAGGGTATCGCCCATGGGATCCCAGATTATGCACAGCTAGCAGATGTCCCGTTGGCTTACCAGAGACACACTGTGGGGGTGCCTAGTCACCTCCATCGATTACTGAGGGGATTGGTGCACGCGGTGACATGCTACCGCAAGCACCACGCTGATTAGTCATATAGGGATTTTATATGTATATTTTTGAGAGACATGTTGTCTCCGGCTATTATTACAACAAACATGTATATTTTTTTATTTTATGTGATGTACACAAACTACACACTATTCGACACACACACACACACACACACACACACACATATATATATATATATATATATTTCTGGATGGATCTTCTTACATATGATGTTTTTACAAGTTGCGTAAATGTCTATCTAAAACCACATTAGCTACTGCATCTGTTAACGCATTCATGTGTCTAGGTATGTGTTAATATGTAATGTAATCAAAATTTCTTTCCAGTAAACGAATACCTAGATACAGTCGTAAAATGGATGGGTTTCTAACTGAATAATGACCATTAAGTTGTAATACTACAAGCTGTGAGTCCAGATATACAAGGAATGCATGAATACTGAGGTTAACAGCCTCGTTTAACAATCCAAAACGTCACTATACTCCGCAACATTATTTGTGGTAGGCCCTAGAAAAACACCCTGCAAATTGACCAACTCACCAGTAGGATCGTAGATTACCCAGGCTGCCGAGGACAGATTCCTGGTACTGCGGGAGGCACCATCCGCAAAACTGACAAAAGGAGTCATAGAAATCTGCACAATCAGGAAGACCCAATCAGCAGAAAGATGATTACAAAGAACACCACACCACACATGCACAAAAAATGAAATCACTCACTTATGTACATACACACCACACAAGAATATCTCAAGCGTAGTACTTTTTGAGGTACAACCCATTCCTAGGCTACGCCAGAGGAACACCTTCGTAGTCGATAATATCATAGGCCCCATTTTTTAATACTCGTTTAACTATATAGGGCCCATGCCACACGGGTTGGAATTTTCCTGCTCCAATTTTATTGTGTGCTTGGTCATATAGGAGGATGAGGTCCCCTTCAATGAAAGAATATGGAGAAACCAATTGATCGAAGTGGGCTTTGACCCACTTTTTCTGTGCCTCAATAACCAAGGCAGCTAAGTTGTAGGTTTCATCCAGTCATTCCAAATACAAGAGACGTTCTTCCTCTGAAGAAGTGTGGGCAATAGTTCAACAACCAACTTCAGAGAAGGGATTTCGCATTCAACCGGGAGAGTCGCTTCCAGACCATACACCAATTGGAAAGGTGTGAATCCGGTTGCGCTCTTTATGGACATTTGATAAGCCCAAAGAACTGAGAACAATTGGAGATGCCAGTTGGATTTGTGGATACCAATCGTTCATCGAAGCATCGTGACCAAAACCTTGTTCATGGCCTCAACATGGCCATTCGCCTAGGGGTAGTATGGTGTTGAGCTATCATGGCGTATGCCCAACTTTGATGTCAGCTCAGCCATCATGTAATCCAGAAAATGAGTGCCATGATCGGTGACAATGGATTGAGGGACTCGGAAATGCGTAATAACATGGTTGAAAAGGAATTGGGCAGTTGTCTTACTGTCGACAGCTAATGTAGGCATTGCTTTGGCCCACTTAGTGAAGTAGTCCATGTCAACGATTATATAAGCATGTCCCCCAGCTGAGTGAGGGTTACATGTCATAAAATATATGCCCCATTTAGCAAAAGGGCCTACGGTAATGACAGGATGCAAGACCTGGCATGCATGACATTTTTGGACTGCAACAATACAGTCTTTGAATATAGATGGCCAGAAGTAACCCGCACGCAGAATATTCTGGGGGGTGGCATATCCGGACATGTGACCACCACAGGCGCCACTATGATAGTCATTCAGGACTCTCTCAGCTTCTTCCAGGGTTAAGCACCGGCGGAGCACAAAATCAACTCCGACACAGTACAAGGTATCTCCTACAATGTGGTATGGTTGAGATTGATGCCGAATCCATTGTCGAGCATCTTTTGTCAATTCAGACCGGAATGTGGATATTTGAAGATAAATGATAATTTCACCTTACCATGGATCACGAGTGCTGATAAGAAAGAGTGTTTCATCTGGGATATGATCCTCGGATTGGGATGGAATGAATTTTGTTGGGAGAGAGCAAATAAGATCAGAAAAAACCACTGATTTCGTCGACTTAGCAGTGGTAAACTCTAAATCGAACTCCTGAAGGATTACAATCAATTTGGAGTACTTGCCCCCTAGAAATTGTCAAGACAAAATGTATGTCATGGGGTTGCAGTCAGCAACCATGGTTACGGTAATGGCGAAATCGCTGAAAGGCCTGGACTGCAGCAAGCACCAACTTCTCAACATGGGCATAGCACGTTTTCGTGTCGAGAAGATTATGAGATAGATAGTAAACTACGTGTTCGTTTCCATCGTCGTCATTCTGTACTAAAACCATAGCTATCGTGTTAAACGCAATGGCGAGATAAAGGGTAAAATAACGATGATAGTTGGGAGGATGTATCAATGGAGCGTTAACGAGCAAAATTTTAAGCTTATCAAAATATTGCTGGGCAATCTTGTCCCAATGGAAGGGAACGTCCTATTTCAAAAGTCACGTAAACCCCTTGGCCACTTCCGCATAGTTCGAAATAAAGCATCGTAATAAGTTGGCTTTCCCCTGCAGACTCTGTAGTTGATGTAACGAGGAAGGGGATGGGAGGTTAACTATAGCCTCGACCTTGAGGGGGTCAAGGTGAATCCCGTCTTTGGAGACGATGAATCCCAAAAGACGGCTAGAATCCACACAGAAGACGCACTTATGAGGATTGAGCCTAATATTGTAACATCTGCAACAGAGGAAAATCTGGCAAAGGTGTTCAGGATGGTCCTCACGCTGAGCTGAATGGGCCAGAAAATCGTCCAGATATGGCTGAACAATATGACGTATGTCGTGGAAAGCATAGGACATAGCATGCTGGAAGGTGGCGCTAGCATTTTTTAAACCGAACAGGAGCTTTTTGTAAGTGAAAGTACCCCAAGGACAGATAAAGGAAGTCTTATGTTGATCCGCAGATAAAATATTAATTTTATTGTACCCAGAGAAACCGTCCATAAGGGAATAAATCTCACTACCCGCGCATTCATCAATGATATGGTCTATAAAAGAATTGGGGTAATTTTCCTTAGGCAAGGCCTGATTGATGTCTCAGTAATCAACATAGACCCATATAGTGCCCTGCTTCTTATCTACAGGAATGATATTTGAAATCCATTATGTGAGGGGAATTGGATAGATAAATCCCACGTTGATAATTTTTTCAACTTCTGCCTTTATGGTTGCGTATTTTTGGGGATGCACTGGACATAGATGCTGATGCACAGGTTTCACACCTGGGTAGGTAGGAATCTCATGCACGACTATGCTGGGATCAATCCCAGGCATCTCTTCACAGGAACATGTGAAAAAATCTTTGAATTCGCGAAAAAGGCTCTTGTAAACTTGTATCTCTTCGGGAGAACAAGTCACTCCCACATGAATGTTCTCGACTATCCCCGGTTTGACAGAGATGTCGATCGGCATGGTTTGAATGATATTACTCAGGTTGCCCTCTGAAAGGACCTCATGAGTCAAAATCGATGTTTGAAGAGGCAGAGTGGGAACCTAAGATGCAAAGTGCTCTAGACAATCAGACATTGCCCCCAGGCCAGGCATGAATAAGGAGCGATGATGTCCATTGCTCCACGGCAGATCTTCAAGAGAAATTGTTTCAACAATAGCTTCATCAGAAGGGAAGATTTCTCTTAAAGGATTAGGCAAATTTGCATTTCCTAGCCAAGGGGATTGAGAATATACATCTAGAGCCATGCTCGAAGGAGCATGTTCAGGAGGAGGAGGATCAGATGCGGCGACAATTTCACAATAATTAATCTCAACTGGAGTTAAAGGCATCGATTCTCTGAAAGAGGTCATATTTTCAGGCGAAGGGATGATCCAAGGGTCATTTGACCTAGAGATCATATTAACTTGAACGGTGTGCAATGGTGGTGCGGGAAAAATACCCATGAGGACAGGGTCCTTGAAAATACCGGGTCCTACACTGTCGAGGGGGATTGGGGATCTGATCCACGTCAGGAACGTTGTTCTCGGAGGATGAGGTGAAGAAAGACAACTGATCAACAGTGATAATTTTTCCCTCATGAGGGAACTTCAGAAGCCGAAATAGGGTGGACGGAACGCATAGCATGGCGTGAGTCCAACTGCGACCAAGAAGGAGATTGTAGTTGAGCTTGGCGTCAACCACTTCTACTTCTACGTTGACTGTATTACCCTATAACGTGATCGGAAAACTCTCGATAACACCCAAGGGTTTTGATTCCTGACCATCAAATGCCTCTAGGGAATTGGGAGATGAAGTAAGAGCTAGAGAGCCAATGGCCTTCCAACAGGTGGATGAAATAACATAGATGGAAGCACCTTCATCCATAATGGATCTGTGGATGTTGAGGCTATTGATCCCGACTTGGATAACAAGAGCGATTTGATGTGGAATTCGGGGGACAAAATTTTCTAGGTCGAAGGTGAGAAGATTAGAATCGGCGGGATTGATTCCATTGATTGCGGACAACAGAGATTTTTGTTGTGATGGGAAACTTTGAAGCACTTCCAATGCAAAAATTGTAGAAGACGCCCATGCCAAATCCTCTACAATGCTGTAGTGTTGAGTGGCATGGGCGTTTGGGTTATAGGAATATTTTCGCAGAACACCTTTAGAAGGTGACCTCACAATAGGTTCAACACAGGGATTCTCAATTTATAAAGGAACATAGACAGGTGGGGGAGGTGGGCCATCCACAATTTCCTTCCCAGCTACCTAGCACAATCCAGCATAATCCTTCGAACGCGTAGCAATTGAGACAGGTGTAGCACCATTCATCATAAAAACTTGGGACCCAAATGGTGCAGATGGTGAAGCCTGCTCAACCATTTGGGTCTGCTGAGATAGGAATGGTTCTTTGAGAACTTCCGAAGTCCCTTTGGAGCCCTTCAGAATTTGACTAACTTTAGATCATCGGGGACAATCTTTGGTATAATGGTCTCCTTCACAGATAAGGCAGGGGTACTTCGGTTTACGTTGGGAACCATCGTCAGCATGAGGTTTAGAGGATTCTAGTTTCAGGGCATTATGTTTGAATTTTCCTTTGCCCTTCTTCTTTCCTTTGGAGGCCTTTTCCGTAGGATTAGCCTGACCGACATTGACGTCCGTAGTCTTACCAGAATCCGAAGGGGCAGGAAGATCATAATTATTGGAAGAATTGGACTTCTGCTTCCCATTAAAGGAATTCCAAAAAGTTTGAGAAACGGAACCAATAACACTGTCTACCGATGGGGTAGCTGGTGCTTTAGAGGTCCCTGGCCGCGGGGCATCAGTCAAGATGTCATAAAGTGTGCCGGACTAAGAGTACACCAGATCAAGGTACTGGGCACACACGATGGCTTGTTCTTGGGTCACACATGCCCCCATAGTAATATCTTGAACTATCTTGCTAATGAAGGAGGTAGTGAACCAATGAGTTATTAGGTGATCAGGTATATCAAACTTGATCAGCCTATGATGACGTCGCCACTCATGAATATGATCAGATATGTGGGTGGCTTTATCCTGCTTGAGAGAAGTCAGGAGATGCGTCCCGGCTTCGTAACGAACCAGTAACTAAAAGTGTGTCAGAAAAGCCATATCTAACGTATTGAAGTCTTGAAATATACCATGGGGTAGTTCTATATACCACTTAGTGGCAGCACCGGTAAGAGTGCACTGGAAAAGATGTAGACGAATTGAATCATCTACCCAAGAGTTGGATGAGCACCATAGATGGTAGATCATTACATGAGCTTGGGGGTCCTCTCCATCTTTACCTTCAAATTTAGGACAATCACTAGGCACCTTGGTCGGAACCAGAGGCTAATAAGGATTGTGAAGAATCAGATCATTGGTCAATTTAGAAACATCCGACAATTCCAATGTAGCAAGGAACGAAAACTGAGGATTGATACGCATAACAGGCCCTCGATAAGGACCTGTACCTGTACTCCACCCTGGTTGAGCATAGCTTTGCCCCCATTGGTTCTGTCCCGGGGGATTCTAACCATAGGGGGTATAAGCCGTATAGTTAGACTGATACAGTTGCTGATAACTAGTGTACAGGGGTTGATAACTAGGGTATGGACCCTGAATATATGTCGGCCCCGTTTGAGCAGTATATGGATTTGACTGCTGAGTATAGGTATAGCCTGGTTGTTGAAGGTAATAATTAGAACCTTGGGGTGGGTTGTAAATCAGTCGAGATTGACCTTGAAGATAATAACTGCCTTGGGGTTGAGCGGGCTGTTGGTAAGTGGGGCCCTGCTGAGCCTGATAAGTTGGGCGCACAAGCGGATTCGGCTGCGGCGTAGAGTAAATCGGCTATTGAGCAGGGTTGATAGGATGTGCAGGTTGGCCTGGTTGAACAGGTTGACCTGGCTGAGCAGGCTATCCTGGTTGAACAGGTTGACCCAAGTGAATAGGTTGCGCTGGTTGAACAGGTTGACCTGGCTGAAGAGGGACACTAGGCTGCCCTGGATGAGCCGGTTGGCCTGGTGGCAGGATAGGGCCAGGCTATTCCTAATAACCAGTTTGACCTGTAACATGACCATAAGAGATTCCTGGCTGTGCAACATTTGAACCAATAGGAAATTGAGGTTGCAGAGGTTGCACCATAGGTTGAGAGGGTTGGATTTGCCCCCAGGACCGTACAACGATCCCGGTTGATACCCTGGTTGACCTGTGGGTCCTTGAGGTTGCCCTGGTTGGACCACAAGGTGAGACTGTATAGGTTGACCTTGAGGGTTGTAGGACTGTCCTTGCAGACCATATAACAACCCCTGCTGGCCCGAAGGTTTGCCTTGTAAGGGTTGTCCTTGTGGGTCATAAAGATAACCAGGTTGGCCCGAAGGTTGGCCGTAGAAGGATTTTCCAGCCTGGGCAGACATAAAACCTTGAACATACTGATAAGCTTCTGGAGCAGGAAAACGTAGAGGGTTTACTTGCTCATCGTACTGATATGGAAAAATATAAATGGGTGTACCATCCTGTGCATAATGAGAAAAATGAGGACGGTTTGGATCTTGTGAGGACTGACCAACCTCAGATTTTGACTGCTATAGATACAACCGATACTCCTCAGGAGAGATATTCTTCGGAATAGCAGATGCTATATAGACGTGTTCGGGAAGTGACGCGGTCCTAACGGACTGAGTAGTAACAACGGGTGTAGATGCAGCTACACTTATAGTAGGCCTAACAGGTACTGATGTGACCTGAGGAGATGACGTGAGAGGTGTCCTTGGGGACATCCATAACAAAGGAATAACCAGCCTCATAGAGGGAGTTGGTACTCCCATAGAGGCAACAACGGTCATAATCTGACTTAAGGATCTATACCCCACTGGAAGAGACGGACCAGGCGAAGACATAGACAGATAACTTGGGGTTGTCTTCTGGGAATAGATGGTAATCTTCACCAGATGTGGGGATTTCCTCACTAGGATAAGGACTGGATGAGCCCATATTTGACCCTGCCGCTAGATCTTCTAAAAGATGGCGAGGACTAGGAGGAATAACAGCGGCTAAAAAAGGAAAACCCGATCTAAGAGGAGGGAAATATCCCCCTACTCCAAATCCAAACCAAGCGTTGGATAAGGGCCAATTGAACTCAAATGGTCCTCCAAAGGGAAGCTCAGATAGAACTGGTCCCCCATCGGGAAACTCGGAGACAATCGGGTGCCGAGGTTCAGCAGAGGATTGAGAGACCTCTGATGAATTTTCTGTGTAAGGACTACTAGTAGACGAAACTAAGGGTTTCGCCACTGTGACAGTAATGACAAGAGGAAGAGATCAAACAAAATCACATGGGAAAAAACCAGGGCACAAAATCAAACGGAAAACTAGAAAACTCTAAAAGGGCGTGTGATCATAGGTGATTTATTTTACCACATTGAAACTTATAAAATTCACCATTTCATGTTTTAAGAGTTGAGAAATGGATGAAAGATGACTCTATCTCTTTCAATTTAGAAACAAGCGTGAAAGGACAAGCGCTTGATGATCCTTTAAAATTTAATGAGTCAGAAAAGATCAAAACGACTACTCTGGAACTCTAGGCAAAAGGGTGTACCAGATATCCGTGAACTTCAATATACACCTTGGTTTCCAAATGAAAGATAAATCAACCAAGGACTTGACATACATGCAGGCAATCTCCCTGAATGCTATGTCTGGTGTATCACGGGTATAAGGCGGCAGACTCGGCTTCCTACGGATAAAGGATAGCAACCTAGTGGGGTCTCCCTTTATATACGCAACAGTATGGGGAGCACAAGTCCGTACTAGTGCTGTCTAAAGCCAAGAGGTGAACGACAGCTACTAGGTTTAACGATGTTGAAACACATCACTAGCCTAGACCTCTAAATATTTCGTTAATGTTTCAATGCTGCCTTAAGGTAAATTGAATAAATTTTAGAGTTGATCTTCAATTATGTTTCAATTTTTAGGCCCTACCGAATTTTATGTCTCAAAATCCTCTAAATGCACACTACATGCCAGAATATATCACTTTGTTCGATGAATAGCTAACTACGGGAAGGTTGAGAGCTTTCACACAATAACAAAATGATCACAAAACAACCACTAGTGTCTCTAATGCACGCTAATGCAACTAAAAGCCTTTCCTTTAGAGTTATATAACACTTATAACGCAGAAAAGATTTCAATTTACATTAACTAATCAAAAGTAAAAGAGATTTGATTTTTGTATTTTCAATGTTTAAGAGAAAAGTGCACTAAAAAAAATGAAAACTAATGAAAAGAACAATTTGAGAAGTGATAGCAAAAGAGCAAAGACAAGAAAGCTCACTCAATGAAAAACACACAATCAGACCTCAAATTGATAGAGAAATCCCTCAAATCAAAGAGGAATCCCAAAGACTCATATGAACCGTGTAATCTAGGCTCGAAACGAGACAAAGTGAAATTCGAATGAGAAAGAGAGAAATCACTCAAATAGCGCAATAAAGGAATGGAAAACCACCAAACGAATGCAAGGAAACCATAGTGAAGTTGACTGAACAAATGAAAACCAAAAACTCCCACGGGAGGCTCAACTCACTATAGCGCATAGATGCCCTAGGTCTAGAATGTAAAATTGATAGTAGAGGGAAAACAACCGGAGGATAGAGGTCATGCACAGTCAACCAAGGCTCCAAAACACTTAGGAAGTTGAAAAAATGACACCAAAACCACAAATCAAGCTCAGAAAGCTCAGAAAAGAGAAAACCCTAGCACCACACAGGATTGACATGACTATCTGGCTGCAACTAGCGCCATAATAGGATTTGCGTAGGGGCTGAACTATCAACAAGTGCCAGTTGGCACGACTGTTAGGGCAAAAACTGTGCCAGTCGAGTTTACTAATGTCAAAAATAAAAAAGACCACATAGAGAGCAGATCAGGTATGGTGAGGCAAAACAGAGGTTTAACACTAGAAAAAGGCGAACCAGAAGAGCTGATCAAGTAGACAAAGACCAAAATCAACTGAAAAGACAAGACAAACTCCAATCAATGTCTGCCCAGTATGGTCACCAGTTTGTTGGAGAGGTAAATCCCCTCTGTGGACAGAGGCGATTCCTACTAGCCCAGATCGGGTCTAGCAACAACCGAGTCACGCTAAGACACAGGTTCCTAGTTATAAAAGACCAAGATGCGACAAGAGGCCTACCTTAAGTCCCATGCTATTGTTGCTTGCAGAGAATATGGCGCTTCCGTCCTTCGCTTTGGTAGATCAAAATTCTCCCGCTTAGCACGTTCGAACACCTACACGTACACGAAGAAACAACACACAACGTAAAACCTAATACATGCAACCATATATCAGTCAGAGAAGATATAATTCATAACATAAGACATGAATATATGAATGGAACCATAATAGAAGTCGTTTATTATTAATCACGACGAAATAAATATACAACCTGAGCTCTGACGCCGGATCTTCCTTCGGCGAGTCGAAAACGGAGCACGTCTCAATGAAGCTCGTCAGAAATGGGACAAGTATCTCTCTCTTTGGTTGTCTCCTTACTAATCATTCAGCTCTATTCAGGCTAGCTTGCAAAGGGAAAATGACAAGCTTATATAGATGGTGGAAGGGGATTTGGGATCCCTAAAATGGTGGTATTGGCCCTATCCTCAAGGAAGCTTCCATGATAGGTGGAAAACCACTTCCCCTACATGGAGATCCAGAGCCAAACCTCCCAACTCATTTTAGAGACTCATTCAAGAGTTGGTTGGAATCAAACTTCTTCCATTTATTTAAAAAAAAAATCCTTATTAAGCTTGGCGTGAGTAATACACTGGGACAGAGCGCTAGTTGGCGCGCCCTCTTTGGTGGATTTCCCCCATTGGCTTGATGGCTAAACTGGCTGGTCGCGCCAAGGCCAAAAGGTCTATTTTTAGGGCTTTTCACAATAAAATGTCTTCAAAGGAATGATTTTCATTGTCAAGGGGGATGCCATGAAAGTGGTTTCAGGTCATGTCACTACTCACAGGTCACGGAAAAGGCCCTCCAATGTGCGGGACGGGGGATTGCAGGGACGGTGACAAATTACTGTGTAACAATCCTGATGATGGCTTACCAGCATAAGAACATCTCCATAACTATAATTTAGCCATCAATTTAAATGAATTTACTAAAGAAGACTGTGTTGTAATATTATTTCCATATACTCTTATAGGATTTGTAGGATCCTGGTACTTTTCATTACCCCCTTGCTCCATAACTAGTAGGGATATTTTTGAACAACAATTCTTAGCTAAGTTTGGAGATGATAGAACCATTTCATTGCTCATCAATGAATTGTCCAATTTGAAGGCTAAAATGGGAGAAAAGACCAAAGATTTCAACTCTAGGTTCAATAAACTACTCAATAAAATTCCTACTGTGTTAACTCCTAGCGTTGATGTTCAAATTGAGTGGTATATATCTTCTCTTCCCTCTAATATAACGATTTTTTCAATAGTGTAGTTATTCACTTTAGTATAAAACATGAAATAAACCTTATCTGTAGAAAAACACATAGTTTCTCTTTAAAATAAAAACTCCCAAGAAGACAGAAAATCTAAAAAAGTGTCTTTCAAAGATGACTCTAAAAATAAAGTCCCGAAAGATCCTTTTGATCTTGAAGGCCTTCAGAAAGTGCTAAAGAATATGTCTAATGAAATGGTTAAAATGAAGAAACAAGTTGTTGAATATTCTACTGCAAAAAATCTGTTCAGATCTTTTAGAAAAAAATAAGTGTTCTAATTCTCAACCACCAAATACCATATCTAATGTTGAGATTGACTTAGAAGAAGAGGAAGAATAAAATGTAGATGAAGAGATTGGAGATGAAGAAATAGTCGAACTAAATGGGATGTGGGGCTTTATTCTACCAAGTGAATAATAACAAGAAGCTTTTCCCATTAGTACTAGAAGGACTTGTTGATACAACTCACTTGAATCAAAAGTAGAAAACTCAAACTCCTCCTACTAAGGAAAAAGCAAGCAGTACAAAATCCTCTCCCAAAACTTCATAGCCAAATCCATCTCCATCAAATCCTCCATCTACGTCAAAGACCTTGGTAGTCACTGATACCATGGAATATAATATTGTGGAAGATATGAATAAAACTAGGGAAAAAATTTCATTACATGAACTTAGAAAATTGAAACAACAACAAAAAATGTTACTTAGAGAATTGAATGCAGTTCCTGTCTCACCCTTACCTGCTGATGTTGTATTTTAGGCTGCTAAAGGCATGGGCAAGCCCCAAAATTCTTCAAAAAAATTCTATCCTACAGATGTCATCCTAATCGGTGACTGATCTAATTCACATACACCTCCGTTCCTCTTAACTTATGAAATTTTCAATAAAAACCTTCATAATTGTTTGATTGACTCAGGAGCCTCTTCAAATATAATGCCATAATAGTCTGTGCTAAGATGAACATCACTCCTATAAATTATGTTGTCCACATCGTACAAATTGACAGAACTAAAGTAGAAGTCTTAGGAGAAATAAATTCAATCAACATTAGAATTTCATCAAATCCCAAAGTCTGTCAAATAATAGATATATTGGTCACTAACATTCCTGAATTTTACTGTCTAATTATAAGTAGAGACTGGCCTGAGAAACTCCATGGATATTTTTCTACAAATTGGTCTCACATGTGGCTTCCTTATAATGAGAATCCAAATCAAATTCGAGTTGACTGAGAAAAACACCAACAATATTATTGGGAATTATTTGGATGAATCATTTTTAGGGAATTTTAATGCACAAAAGTCTCCCTTTTTGGATAATGTTGTCATCTCACAGATTGAATTTTTTTCACAAACCAATGCTTCCAAGTGCAAAATTTTTGTAAATAAACCAGTAGTTAAAACTTTTTTTTGGACTTTATACTTTGATGGTTCCAAATCTAACGATGGTGTAGGTGATGGCCACGTTTTGATCAACCCAGAAGTAGAAAATACCATGTTAACTTGCACGTTAGAATTCGAGTGTACAAATAATACTGCAGAATACGAGGCAATACTGCAGAATACGAGGCATTGGTTCAAGGATTATACAAATCAATCGACCTCAACGTCAAATATCTGCAGGTTTTTGGAGACTCAAAAATTATCATTAGACAGGTAAGAAATACTATCCATTGCATTTCTAGACATCTTATACATTATCAATCATTAGTCCAAGATCTTACATCTCATTTTTTGGCATTTAATATTTCTCCTATACCTAGATTTCAAAATGCTAGTGCTGATTTATTAGCTAATGTTGCATCAAAACTCATACCATCTGATGATTTTAGTCCTGATAGATTTTCCATTGAACTAATTTTTAGGCCATCTACTCCTGATAATGTCACTAATTGGTGAGTCTTCAATGATGATTATAATATTGTAAATTTTCTAACATAAAAAGGTCATATGATGACCAAATCATAGATGAAAATGAGCATGCCATTCAGTTAGAATAGAACGTTGATGATGAAAATACAATACCCAAAGCTATAGTCAAACTAGAAGATCTGTATGATCTCAAAGACAGATTTAAAAAGGTAAATAATCCCAAAATTCAAATTTAGACTCTGAAGTTGGAATTAGTGAACCTTGGAAATGATGACAAGCCTCAAAATATCAATCTAGGTCTCGGTCTATCCTCTTATGAAACATTATGATTAATTCAACTGTTGAAAAAATATAAAAGTATCTTTTCTTGGGATTATTCTGATCTCAAAACTTATGATACCTATGTTATATAGCACAACATACCCATGATCTCTAATGAAAAACCAGTGCAACAAGAACTAAGGAAAATTCATCCAAACCTTGAGAATAAAATCTAATTAGAGTTGAATAAACTCCTTAATGATAAAATCATATTTCTTGTTAGGCATTCAAAATGGGTATCCAATTTGGTGCATGTTAGGAAAAAGAATGGTGACATTTGAATATGCATAGATTTTAGAAATTTAAATAAAGCATGTCAGAAAGACAACTTTCCATTGCCAACCATGGAACAAATACTGCAGTTAGTAACTGATACTGAGCTCATGTCTTTTCTTGATGGATTTTCAGGATATAACCAAATCCTAGTTCGTCCAGATGATAGATTAAAAACTACGTTCATAACCAAATGGGGAACATACGCTTATCAAAAAATTCCTTTTGGTTTGATTAATTCAGGTGCCACATTTCAAAGAGCTATGGATATAGCCTTTAAGGGGCTCATTAACAAATAAAATGTTATTTATTTGGATGAGATCACTGTCTATTCCAAGAAGATAAGTAACCATTTAAATGACCTTAAGAATATCTTTGAACGATGCACGAAATATGGGATCTCTCTTAATCCAAAAAAGTCCTATTTTTCCTTAAGCAAAGGTAAGATTTTAGGATTTGTTGTATCAAAGAAAGGTATGTATATTGATCCAGAAAGGGTTAAGGAAATTGAGAAAATCCCTTTACCTCATAATAAGAAATCAATGCAGTATTTCCTTGGACAAATAAATTTTGTAAAGAGGTTTGTCCCTCACTTTTCACAAATAGTTTTACCTTTACATAATGTGATTAAGAAAAATTCGGTTTTCAAATGGGGTCACAACGAAAGAGAAGCCTTTGACTTGATCAAAAAAGATATTATTAACACTCCATCGCCGACAAATCCCAATTTTTCTAATCATTTTGTTTTATGCACATTTTCATCAAAAACATCATATGCTGTCATTTTAACACAGCTCAATGATAAAAAAATAGAAGCACCCATCTCATTCTTTGGGTCGAATCTGCAAGGTGCCTAATTAAATTACTTTGCTGCAGAAAAAAAAGAATTTTCTGTCTTCAAGTCAATAAATAATTTTAAAGTATTTCTCCTTAAAACTCTATACCAAAATCATAGTTCCATCTTCAGCAGTAAGGAAATTAGTGATGCAAAGAGAAGTAGGATAAAAAGGGAAAAACTAGGTAACTGCACTACAAGAATATGATGTTGAAATTAGGCCAACTAAAATTGTTAGAGGTCAAGGTTTTTGCAGAATGTTAACTGGATCATCCAAATTACTAGAAGAATAAATTCCAGGTGATTATGTTCAAATATCTCAGATAAGCCTCAACGATACTGAATCTCAATATGTTGATCTCATTTTTTATTTAAAAAATGGATATTCCCCTATGCAACTTAGTTACAAAAGGAAAATAGCTTTGAAATTGAAAGCAAAGCAATACCAAATTGTCAATGATGTTTTATTCAGGAAAAATTATGACTATTTTTTTAAGGTATCTTGAAAAATCTGAGGCAGAAAAGGATTTGTAGGAACTCCATGATGGACTAGCTGGTGGAAATTTTGGAGGAGACACAACATCACATAAAATCCTGCATGTTATCTATTATTGGCCAACCTTGTTTAAAGATGCACATGAATATATAAGGAAATGAAAAAAATTTCAAACTGCTGCTGGAAGACTCAAGGAAACCTACATTTCCATTACAACCAGTCAATATCGAAAAACCATTTGAGAAATGGGGATTGGACATAATAGGTAAGATTGTTCCTCACTCTTCAAAGCAACATAGATACATCCTTACAACAATTGATTACTTTACTAAATGGGTGGAAGAAATTCCAATAAAGGTAGCCGATTTTGAGAACATTATAGAATTTATTAATCAATTTATCATTACCATAATTGCATCACATACTTCCCTGATGTTTGACAATGCATCTTATTTCATAGGCAATGCTATGATATAATTTGTTCTTAAAAGAGGTTTCAAACTTAAGTATTCAATTAAATAGTATTCTCAAGGAAATGGTTTAGTAGAATCAACTAATAAAAACCTCATTAGGATCATTAAATGAAATATTGATCATAGTAAAAGAAATTAGCATAAATCTTTAACTTTTTCTCTATGAGCAGATCGGATAACACATAAATCCTCCATAGGTACTTGTCCATTTAATATGGTCTATGATAAAGAAGTTGTTCTTCCTACAAATGTAGCTATTCGCTCTTTAGCCTTAGTTCAATTTATTGAAGAAAATCCTTCTTCTTCTTTGCAATTAAGGCAATCACAAATTCTCAAACTTGAAGAAGAGAGAGAGAAAGCCAAGATCACCCATGCTCATCATCAACAATTAGTTAAATTTTTGATGCAAATTCTATTAGTACAAAATCATTTCAACTTGGATACCTTGTATTGAAATGGGATAAATCACATGAGTAAAAATTTAAGTATACCAAATTCCAAATAATGTGGCTTGAACCATTTCAAATTGCAGAACAAATCGGCTCATCAACGTTTCTATTGCAAGATTTATCAGGCAAGATAGACTCTCTGCCTATGAATGGGAAGATTTTGAAAAAAAAATTCATAGGAGATAACCTCTTCTATCCCCTGTTCATTATTGCCTTTACTTTTCCTAAGAAAATAAAAGTTAAATAATATGACTGTTGGCCTTGCAAGAAAAACTCTTGAAATAATTTTGATTTTTTTCTTTTATAAATATAGATTGTTAAGGAAATAGTTAAGAGATTTGAAAATTAATTAAGTTTTGTCTCTCTGAAGTTTTCTTTTTCCTACCAAAATTATTCATTCTTACAGAAACTCAACTTTGTAAAATAATTTTGTTCTATTATCAGTCAAGAAAAATATCTTTAACAAAGTATAAGTCTTTTTGCAGATAAGCATCCTTAACTCTATAAATTTCATCCACAACTCTTAAAGAGGCAATGATTCTCCCTGTCCAGTAAAATTTTCTATTTTTAGAGTGTAATCCTAAGTAATGTACTAAAACTTAAGAGATAAGATGTCTCATCAAGAGCTTGCTTACCATATTAATAGGAAAGTAATAAGACTGACATTACCAATATTGCATAGTAAAATAGGGTAATGGCTTGAGATTATTTTAATCAAAAGACAAAGGGTCTCATCACCAGTCATCTTGTTCAGTTGAATTACAACCAATGAATGGCATTGTCATCATTTTGCCACCATACCAAGACAATGGATTTTAAGTAATAAAAAGAAGAATTTGTTAAAAGAGCTATTTTAGAAAAAAATAGAAAAAATATATCATTGTGGATTTATCTTTAAAAAATTTATTCTTACATGGATGGGACACAAAATCATTGCTGGTTAAAAGGTAACCCTATCGAGGCTATGGACGCCTACTAGTAGAAGAGGCTCTACCTATGACAAATGCGTACATTTAAAATATAATCTATAAAAGCCTCCTACTTTATATTTAATTAAGTAATTACTAATACAGGAAAAAGGATTTTCATCTTTAAGAGGATATAAAATGAATTGTAATTAGGTGAGTTTGTTTTATTATTCAGAGAAACATTACTTACCTAATCTTTCATTCAATTTTTGTTTTTTGAAATATTTTTATTTTGAAATTTTTAGAAATTTCAAAATTATCAGAGATAACTAGTTCTTCCAGTGAATCACAAATTTTTGTACTATTCAACAACCCCCCCATTCATTTTTATAATAATCAATATTGTAATAATAAATGGGGGGCCTTTAAAAAAAAAAAATCCAAAAACTAGCAAGTAAGATTTTTTCCCTTAGAAAATTTTAAAGCATTAAGCTAAGTCACTTAGGACCAAGCACTTCTTGCTTTATCGCAAATCTTAGAATCCAAAAGTAACACAAATTAACCACTAGTTGAAATCCGTGAAACGTGATCAATAAAACCCTTTTTGTAAGACCAAATGTAATGTTGAGCTCTTTATAACTTAAAAGGCCTTGAAATATTTCTTAAAGTCCATAAGTGCTTGACACATTCTTCGTATAAAGAAAATCCGCTCAAAAATTCAATAAATACAACACACATCTCGAATCGAAAAACATAAATGACCTTTGAAAAAGCATAACTTCAACTTTGCGTTCTTGCGATACTGCGACAAGACAATATATCAATCTTGCGATACTGTGATTCAGCGATTTTATAATTACGACTTTATTATATTGTGATTATGTGATATTGTGATTTATCGCAATCGAAAAATATGCATCACACTTAAGTCATATCAATTTGAAATATCATTCAGATTTTACGATGTGATGTTTTGACAAGACCTGAAAGGAATGACATGTAGGCCTTAATGCATAATTAATAAAAAATCAATTGAATTTACTCTTTTAAAGGCTCGAGGAGATTTGTATTTGTTTACTCGTGTTTTAAATAAAGGTACCATCATTATCAAATTTACTACTTTATTTGAGTTTCCGCTCTCATATTTGCTTTACGTTCATTATTTTTTCTCTATTTTCTCAATCTCAGGAAATAATGCTCAAAGATGACTAAGAAAGGAAAAAGGATAGACGAAGCTTTTGCATTCGAAGACCCAGACATGCATCCTCTATTTAGTGATACTACATGCAACAAATATGGTGGAACCACGTTTTGGGAAGCTATGTATAATCTACTGGAGCATGAAGATCCAAAGGTATTGGAATTCAAACCAACGATCGATGCTAAAATCCCGTCTGAAGCTTCCTATTTTGAAGCGGCTTGTTATTTCCTACACATAATAGTTGCAAGGCCTAAAATCCTGCCATACATGGATATGGTGAAATGGATTATTGAAAATGTAGATATCTCAGACAAAACATTCAGGAATTCAAGACAAGAATTCATGGGGTCATTTACCTCAGACAATTTGCATAGAATTTATCATCTGCTGGAACCTCAAAAGTCCTATGATAAAGCTTTCATTGAGTAGTTCACGAAAGAAAACAAAGACCCGATAGATGACATGCAGACTTGGAGGTCCGTCTCTAGCAAATTCAAATGGGAGAAAACTGGTATGTACCCAATTATACCTCTATCATCTCCACATAGTTATGTAGCTGCTATGATGTGTAGGATTTTTAGGAAAGCTAATAGTGCCAAGTTTTCTATGGAATGGATTTCATTAATTGATGTAGTTGTTAATGCCACATTTATGAATTGGAATAATATTTTGTCTGACAATTTGCCTATGGCCATTAGACAGTCTAGACAGTATATAGTTCTCTACTCGGGTTATCCCTCCCTTTTTTATGAGTGCATATTTGATGGATGTTATTTTTTTCTATACAAGATTTCCTAAAATGGGTTGGAATTGGACTCTCAAAGACCGTACTCCTATTCAGGTGTATCATAATATTTTTTGGGAATCGCAATTTTTCCCCCATTTTTATAATATTTGTCAAAGTATTATGTTTCCAATCTATCAAACTATTTTTTATACAAAAGCCCCTAGGCTGTCAGAAGAAGAAAATATAGACATCTTGTCGATGGAAGGATGGTTTGGTGAAGAAAAATTTACTTATATCAGAGTTTTTGGGAGTATTTCAACTCCCCATGTTATTCCTTATTATGTCCCTGACAAGTTACCGGCTAGAGAGATTTCATACCAAACAGTGGGGGAAGGTATATCCGAAACCCTCAAAGATATGAAGAAATATATTTGGAAAAATTTTCTAGTGCAATTTGGTTATTTTGCGCTATTTGATTTTGCACATAAAGTTAAAGAAATACAGAATATTACTTGCTTGAATCTAGCTACTATTCCAAGTAGACAGTATTATCTCAACAAAGTCGCCCAAGAATTTACTACCATGGTTAAAACCAGACAGTTCATTGACGAGAAAGATGAATTTGATGATCTATTTGAAAAGGCCGAGATATTCTCACAAGTCTTGAATTTGGCATCAATCAAATTAACCCTAGCTGACCTTGATCATTTTCATATTGACAGGAATAAAATATTGACAAGGGCTCCATTAGACCTACTGCAAATTGAGGAAACTAGAGAGCCTACTCCCAATGTAAGCCTATAAGAGAATTCTGATCACAATTATGATCAAGAATCTCCTGAGAAATCAATTCAAGGCTCAGAGCTCTCTGAACATCAATATCAGAATCATGAAGAAAAACCTAATGAAATTATTGAGAAAGATATAGAGAAATATAATGGAGAAACAACCAAAGAAACCTTAGCTGAAGAAAAAATAGAAATTGATTCTACACAGGTTCACATAGAGAAGATCATAAAAAATGATCTGGATCAAGAATGGGAACAATTCAACCAAAATCTCCAAGTACAACAGAAAGAGATAGAAATTGAAGGAACTTCTGGATTGCATACTCCTAAACAGACTTTGCAAGTTACAAATCTAGAAGCAGTTGTTGAAATCATTTTGGCCTACCCAACGTCACAAATTGTTTTTAGAATTGAAGAGATACCCCCTTTAGATATATCTTATAGTCCAACACAGAAAGCTGTGGTGAGGATATAGAAAAAGAAAATAAATATTTATTCATCAGCAATAACACTAGAGAATGAATCAATGGAGGTTGTGTGGAAAGACACCCCCATTGATCCATGAGAAAACCTGAAAATGATGTCACACTTTGCAGGTGCTTATGAAAAAATACAATGCATAAGGCCACAGAGGTTAGTATTTTTCTTAAACATAAAGATGAAAGAATTTAGCTGTTAGAGCAACAACTTGAACAGGAACTAAAGAATGTCAATAAAAAAACATAACTGTATATGATACAGTTTCAGAAATATTTTGAGCAAATGAAGTTACAACACCAGGCAAGCATCACAAAGAAAGATACACAAATTCAGAAAAGGAAAAATGAAGTAGATAAACTCATAAATCAGACTCAGATAGAAGAATTCATCAAAGAGACACTTTAGTTAAATAATCAATTGTCAAAACAACAAGAAATATTCTGTCAAAGAATATCAATGATCAAACCATATTGTGAGGCAAGTCGTATATTACTCAATCAAGTGGTTTATCAGAGATTGGAGTATGAAGAAGTTGACAAAAATATTTCAGAGTTTATTTCCTGGCAGGAGTTTGAAGAAGGAAGAAAAGCTTATCTGCCAAAGATTGAAGAATCTCACAAAGATATTCTATTTACAGATTGGGATATGCAATTAGAGCAAGCAGAAAGGGCAACAACTAGAGAAGATGAATGAGCAAGAAATATAATTGAAGAACCTTCATAATATCAATATGATTAAAGAATGCAAGCCTGGAGTTTTCCCAAATATCAAAAAATTAGAGGGAAAATGGAAAGAAACCGCCAAGAATCAAATTGAAGCATTCAAACATCTATCTAAGCCTAACTGTGAATCTTATTGGTGGTTTCTAGTAAAACCATACAGTCAATGGATGGATTTGCGTTGTCTAACAAATTCCAATCAAAAGATGGTGCCACATCTCTCAAATGTTTTATTTACGGGACAATTAAGATCCAAAGTCGGCCAACCATCCCAGGTGAAGCCAATGTTGGATACTTGTGAACTAAAAAGCTCAATGGAAATGAAGGACCATTCAACATAACAAAGCATGTCATCATATTTTTAGTTTTTATCTTTTATTTTCAGTATGCAATAATTTATTTTTGATACATGTGTAATATTATTTAAACCTCTCTCATGCATTTAGAGAGGGGTCCCGGATTTTATCAAAAACACTTTGCAAAATCTTGCATTTATGTACTTTTGTCACTATTTTGATGAAATATATGGAACAAGATCTTGATTTTCTTTGATATTGAAGCATAGTCTACTGGATTTTCATTTCTGTACTCTTAGAGTGTATTTGGTTGAAAAGAAGAAGATCAATGTTGTTGATTTCATGAATAGAACGTTTAAAATCCGGTATTTCTATCTTTGTGATTAAGTTTTGTTTATGTATTAGCAATAATTTTCCTTATATTATATTATGTATGAGATTTGAGTTATTTTTTTTCATTAAATAACCTTTGTATGATGTTTCAGCTGTAATTCCTTATTAAGTATATGGTAAATTGATATATGCGATATAGTTTCACAATTATTTTGCCTAACTATTTATTCAAAATAATTATCTTTAACGGCTTCATCTCTTACAGCAATTTAATGATATTTACTATCTTTTTCTTTAAGATATCTTTGTAGATCGCATGAGTTAAGTTATCCCAGGTATAAATTAAGTTAAATATGAGATTAAATATATGCATGTGTTTGTTATTTAAATAGATCATTTCTGTTAGTTTAAAATAATTTTCCATTTCACCTTATATCAAACCCATCAACATATCAAATCTTTTCTCAAAAACTAATCCCATTATCCCTAGTCGGAGCCACTATACCAAATAGAAAAGGAGCTACTTCCAAGGTCCGGATTGGGTGGTTATCCCCCATGTTGTTGCAACGGAATTCCAGGGCTTCAACAGAAAGATAAGGAGTTTTGGAATGACAAGGTAAATTTCCACTTATAGAAGCTCCTTAGAAGGATAATAGGAACTACAATCTTCATAAGCACATGGACATGCACTATTGCATAAGGAACAATATCTCTCAAATCACAATAAGCAATTGAAGAAGAAATTGAGGCAAACCCTAATGAAGCAAAAGGAGAAGGATAAACACAATTTGTTGGTTGAGGCATCCCTCATAGCCGAGTACATCATCTTCCAGCTTCATGGGGAAAGTTTGGGCAATTTTTGAGAAAAATTTGTAAATTTGTGAAATTTTGTAAATTTTTGAAATTTTGGTGTTTTGGCTTTAAAAGGAAAATTTCAAAAAAGCCAAAAGCGCAGCGCCTTGGCACTGCGCTTTACCCTCAAATGTCAAAATGACCTAAAGTATACATCAAATGATATATATTGAGATGTTTAACACAACTATCTACTTTTGGTGCCATGTCAGCAAACAGGTTGGGAGAAAACTACAAAAAAGAGGCTGAAAAACCACGTTCTGCTACCTTTTTAACCCAAACACTGGACTTTTGGAGCGACCTTGGGAGAATGAATTTTAATATGCCTTAGAGAGGACATTTTTCTTGCTTTAGGAGTATATTGAAAACTAGACATCATAATATTTCAAATGGCACCTTCAGATCATCTTTTGGAGCACAAGAAAGAGTCAAAAGTGCCCTACAAGATGGTGTTGCACTTTTCCCTGTTGGCACTGCGATTTTCTTTGTTGGTCAATTTTTTGAGTTTCTTCAGTAAAATTTGGTTTTCATGATTTAATTCATATATATATTTTTTTTACCTGATGTATATGAATGTAAATAGGCTCTTAAATGTCATCTTGATGTAATTTTCAGGTCATTTATGATGGGCAGGCCAGTCAAAGACTAAAAGGAGAGTTTGTTTTAACCTCCCTAGTCTTAGGTTTTGTTGGAGAAATTTGTGTAAATTGATCCTTTATTGATGGATTTGACCCCTGAGAGAAGGGAAGATGGTTTTGGTCTATTTATATCTATTTTTCATTCATAATAAAGGTTGTACATCAGGGAGTAGAAGGCTTGGAGTCTTGTGTACATTTGACATTTGCAAAAATACAAGTCCAGTTGCAGCTATTATATAGGGATTCATGTGGTATGATTTTGTGGCAATGGTTTTCTTCTGTAATTCACTTTTATGAGTGATTAGTTCATTTTCTTTCCATATATATTTCCTTTCAGTGATCTTCCTATAAGATGTTAAACATAATTCTTTAAACTTATACTCTGTTTTGGTAGGAATTTCATGTTTATGTTGTTCATATTCAGATAAATGAGCCAATTCTTGTCATGGTCATTTGGATCCTTTGGTTTTCCACCCTACAATACAATTGACAACATTAAAGTTCCATTGAACATACCTTCCCTGCCCCTTTGTATCCTTGCAGCTGCAATCTTTTAGATCTGACTTAGTTTACTTGACCTCTCCTCCTCATTGAGCAAAAAACCCTAAATTTTAAAAACCATAGAGCTCATACCTAGCCTAATATATTTACCCTTCTTCAGTCATATTTTGGTTGCAAGATAATAGAGAGAGCCCTCTATGATTTTGTAGAGCTAGCTACCAAATCCCAAGTGGTTTGAGGTTACCTCCATCAGTTTTCATTCTCAAACTTGGAACACTATGGAGGATAACTTTTATGTCACTGTTGCCAGGGACAAAATATTACATCTTCCCTGATATTTCATGAAAAAATCATTGAGATCTAGGCTTGTGGGTGATAGGACCTAGTTTTCAAGAAGGCTGATTCAAAATTGCAGAGCCAAAGTGCAGTTTTCAGAACTGGCTCCTAAGAAGAAGTTCAAAAGATCAAACCCTGATCCTAATCCACCATATCTGGTTGAAGACCCTAAGAGGATTTTGAAGAATCAAATATCACAACTCCAATAAGTTGACTCAAGTTCACCATCACTGGTAAGATCTATTTCACTTCCTACTGATTTTACTACTCTACAAGATTTATCTTTCAACATCAAGTTTGAGTTTTCATTGTTCAAAACTAAATCTGAAACTTTACTTTTAAAAATAGTATATGATCCCGTAAAAATTGAATTGAGTACAACATCTTTAGAGTCTGCATCAGAAACTGATAGGAAGGTTTGGTCACAATTCCACAAGCTTAAAAAATTATTCAATACCTTGCAGTATACCTCCAAGAAATCCTATATCCAGTATCAACAGGAAAGCTTATTTTTTTCCTCATCCTTACCTTTATCATCTCATTCAGCTACTCCAACACCTTCCATGCCTTATTCATCACATCCTCTAAAAACACCTCCTCAAACAACACCTCATATTGTTACCCCTGCACCACCTTCCACAACTATATTCATGGGGAGATTTGGCCCTTTAATCCTACCTGCTCAACTCAATGCTTTGCCTGAAGGGTATGGTCAAAGGCTCCCTCTGTTTGATGTGATAATAGAGGTTACAACCCTACAATATATGGTGAAGGTCGTTGATCTCATCAATCTTGAAGAGATCAACAATGATGCTGCAAATATGAGGGTAATTGCCCAAAGTTTTTCAGGGGATGTGAAGACATGGTTTCATAATCTAAATCCAAATTCAGTTGTAAATCCACAACAGTTGACTGATTTTTTTTTATCTAAATGGGAAGAAAAAAAGAGTCCACTTCATATTCTTGCTGAATATGATGCTTTGAGAAGACATCCGAATGAGTATGTGCAAGTTTTCACTACCCTCTTCAACAAGATCTATAATTCAATTCCAAATGACATCAAGCCTCCTCCTGGATTGGCTTTGCTACACTATTCAGATTCCTTCGATCTCAACATATCTTATGAGATGAGGGAAAGAAGTCCTACAACTCTCGAGGAGATGCAGAGAAATGCAGTGAGTGTGGAGGAGAATTTGATGATTAAGAAATAAAAAATGAAGATAGAAAGAATATTGGTAACAATTAAGGAGGATCCACCTACTTATTCAGATGGTAAGTTGGACTCTTTAATTAGAACTATGGATAAAATGATGGATAGGATGACAATATTGGAGTGGAAGGAAGAAAATTAGATCCGAAATCCTAATTTCTGATGACAACAACAAGAACAACCTTAGCTCATAATATAGCAAAGAACAGAGAGGTCAAGATCTACAAACACATCATAAAATTAGAACACCACTTCAAAAAAACTATGCTCATGCAATTGAGGAAGCACGTGAGATTCTTGAAGAGAATCATCTTTTCGATAATGATGGGAAATATATTTTCTTAACTGAATATGAAGAGTACACTCAAGAACTTGAGGTTGATCAATATGTTGATAAAAAATTTGTCCCTTCAAATGATGATATGATAGTAGCAGATATGGAAGATTATCAGAGAGGTTTCCAAAATTCCCTTAGCTCTATGCAAAGGTAATATACCTTGAGAAATAGAAATGTTCCTATCACTTCAAATCAGAAGAGGCCAACTTCTCCAAAGGATACTCAGCCCCAAAAACCAACCTCTACGAATCAATAAAAAGACAAGGAGCCTACTGCTACTAACTAGAAGAAGAACAATGAAGCATCCACTAGCAATCCAAAGAAAGATAAGGAAACACAAATTGCAGGTTAGAGAAAGGATATTCCCAACAAATAACAATCCTGAAGAAAGGATTCCATTTCCAAAGAGGTAGAGAAATATCCAAATTTGTTTAGTTTAGAGAATGAAATTTCCAAGTTTAAAGTTTCTATTCCTTTAACTGAACTTGTAAATAATGATCAGTATAAGTTTCACATAGCTAATATGCTCAAAGTAGACCAAAATTCTGATATGGTCAATGTCAATGATGATCACCCTAAGTTGTTGTTTGGCCCAGCCATAGATGGAAACTTACCTAATAGTGAAGTCCCACCATTCTACCTCAGTCTTAGAGTTCATGATTTCATCCTTCATAATTCCATGTTAGATTCTGGAGCATCTCACTATCTCATGCCGAAAGCGGTAATGGATAAATTGGGATTAGACATTACTCGCCCATATCAGACCTTTATTCCTTTGATTCTGGTAGAGTGAGGTGTCTTGGTATTATTATAGACTTGGTAGTGTCTCTTGATCAGATCCCCAAAATAATGTCTTGATGTATGTGGTTGTGTATGATTTTCCTCCAAGGTACGAGATGTTGCTCTTGGGATCATGTGGAACAAAGTTGAAAGGTACTTTGCAGCTCGATTTCTCTTATGCTACTATACCGGTGTTTGTTAAACTGAGAAAATTGTATTGGGAAACAAATATTAAGTATATGGTTAGCAACAAATAGAAACGTAATAATCACCCTATACACTCTGTACATACTAATTTAGAGTCTTTCATTTTTTTTAATGATGATAATTTGATTGATGTAGATGGTCAGCTAGTAGAGAATTAGAAAATTTCAGAAATTTCATGTAGTGTCGAAGAATTTTTCAATGCATAAAATATGGAAGAGAAAGAGCTTGATTCGCAACCAAGTTCATCAGTCGAGAAGCCAATAGAAATAGTGAAAGAAGGAGAGCCTGTTAAGGCAGCAAATCAACAAACAAAAAACAAAGATCAACCATCCAAATTTGACCTTCCGGATGAGGAAAAGAGTCTTTGGACTATGTCTTTTGACGAATCAGTGGGAAAAGAAGGTGCTGGAATAGGATTTGGATTCATAGCCCAATGAATCAGTAAGGTAAGATTCCTCTTAATGTCAGGTGTTTTTCATATAAACTTGCTTTCAATTGTTCAAATAATGAAGTCGAATACGAAGCTTTGGTTGTCGGGTTTAAGATGCTTAATAAGTTAGGAACTCAAAAGATTTCATTTTATGGCGACTCTGAGTTGATTATCAAACAGGTAAAAGGGGAATGCCAGGAGAAAAATTCAAGGATGCGAGCATATCGTAATGCTGTCTTAGATATTCTCAAAACATTTTCTGAATATACTTTATCTATGATTCCTAGAAATCAGAATTGTATTAATGACTCTCTTTCTACTGCAAAAAGCATGTGTAGAATTATGATACATCCCAGTAAGAAATATTAGATTAATTTTAAGCATCACCTCACTATTCCAGATAACCTTCGGCATTGGAAAGTTTTTCAAGATGATAAGAAAATTGACAATGGAGCTGAGTTCACCACTTGTCATATTGATGATGTTTTTGATAATAATGGAATTAATGCCACATAATTAGAAGTATTACACCTGAAATACAATTCCAGTCCAAGAGGTATTGTACCTTTGGAAGAGCTCTTCGATCAATATGATTTCGCGAAGAAACCAAAAATGGTCCCCACTGAAGCGAGAGTTGAAGATATCAATATTGGCACAATTGAGAAGCCCAAGATGGTGAAGTTGTCTAAGTACTTAACTCTGAAAATGAAAGATAAATAGGAAACACTTTTGCCTGAGTTTTCAGATGTGGTTGCATGGGATTGTTCAAATTTGAAGGTTTATGATAAAAGTGTAATTCAACACATGATTCCTATCAAGCTTG
Organism: Pinus albicaulis; assembly: GCA_034641835.2. Lineage (NCBI taxonomy): Eukaryota > Viridiplantae > Streptophyta > Pinopsida > Pinales > Pinaceae > Pinus > Pinus albicaulis. The sequence goes on along the minus strand of CM076584.1, from coordinate 1,466,442,974 downwards.
ATCATAAGCCTTTCTGCGAAAAGCTTAGGAGGATCAATCCAAGATTGCTGCTATCAATTGAGAAAGAGTTAAACATGTTTTATAAGGATGGTATCATTATTCCTCTTCACTTTTCTAATTGGATGTCAAATCTGGTTCAAGTTAGAAAAAAGACAAGTGAAGTTCATTTATGTATTGATTTTTGGAATTTGAACAAAGTGTCCTTGAAGGACAATTATCCTCCCCCTAAGATGGACCAAATCTTACAGAGGGTAGTTGGGGCCTCCAGAATGTCATTTCTTGATGGATACTCAAGTTACAATCAGATTTAATGCATCCAGATGACCATGAGAAGACAAATTTTACGACACCGTGGGGTACATATATGTACACCAAGATTCCTTTTGGGATGAAAAATGTAGGAGTCACATTTTAGAGAGTTATGAATATTTCTATTTGTAATGTTCATTTTTCGGGAATTTTTGCAATATGGTCCAAAGGGACGTTGTATAAGGAAGACAATGCAAAAATAAGGTGAAAGGGGACTTGTATCCCTCAGTTAACACATCATACATTACTCTTCCAGAATTTGAGCTCAAAGAAATCCCTCAAGGTGGGTTAAACAGATCTCCCACCCTTTGGTGTCTCAGGAAAGTGCTCAAAGAGTGAGCTACAACAATATATGAACATAATCATGAAACTCTGCAAATATGAACATGTTAGAAAATGGAATATAATGCAGCCATCATGTTCATTAATATATCAACAATAATTCACAAGAAAATCATGAGGGACAAGCCACTCAAGCTATTGGAACCAATCTCCAATGATCAAACTATGAAATACATGAGATGCTGCAACTGCACAAAATACCAGAGGGCAGTGACTGCATAGTATCTATGAGATTAGTAGCTTCTGAATACATAAAAAATGATAATGAGGCTGAAGGATACAAATAAATTCCCAAGAATAGAAGAATGGGCTCCAATACATGATTTATAGCCAATCTAGGAGAGATTGCTAGAAATGCCGGAGAATGTACAATGTGACAATTATCTTGTCACTGCAACTGAATCAAAATATGAAATGAGGCTGTAGCAGATCATAAATAGTGATGCCCTCTTTTGATATTATATCAAAGCAAAATTATGATCCCTTTACTCAGAAACAACTCCTCCTGATGAGCTCAAATGACCCTCCCAGCAACTGCTTGCCAAAATAACGCAGATCTAGCTGGAAACTACACTCTGAGAGAAGATGGATGGTTGGCCTTATTCCAATGATATGAAAATAAGCCCGGGAGACCTCCTCATTGATCCTCCAATAGATAGCCAAGCCCTCCACTAGAAAACAAGCTAAGGAATGACTCAAGAGATCCTCTGTTGCTACAGCCTGCAGCACAAAGTTATCCTGATCCAGGAATAACGCTGTGACTGAAGGAGGTAGCTTTGGCCAAATTTCGGAATGAGGAAATGCAGCTCTAGAACCTCTCCTTCTCTGAGGATGAGGTAGGGATTCCTGACCGGGAACACCTAGCTAGTGCTATGAAGCACTGCACTCTTTCTAAACAATAAGAGGAGCGTAGTCTCAATAGACTAGGCAAATAATAATCAAGCATGAATAACAATGGCTCTCCTCCTCTCCATATATAGCAAGTTCTCCTCTCCACCATGGGTCCCATCCACATGTGCCTTCCAACTCATACAAGTGATCCTCCTCTAAAACTGCATAGTCCATCCAACAGATACATTGTATCTAGACAGTGCATGTGGACTTGGTAAAAATGTCTAGATCAAGCATGATCCAATCCTGTTCACACCATGTGGTGCTTAAATCAGTTGCTTTATTATTCCTCCTTTCACACAAGGAGTGTTATTTCTCCATCTAAGGGGGTTAAGGTGTATCCTTACCCATTTTATTCAATAAAATGAAAATATGCAAACTATAATGTTCCTTTTATCCAAAGGCTAGAATTTGGGAACATTACAATCCTCCCCTCCCACATGTTGCTTGTCCTCAAGCAACTACATAGAGAGAAAAAAATTCCTCCCCCTTTTTATTTTGTGGCCTCCTCATCAACAATATCCACCATTTCTCAAGATATCCTACAACAAATCTATCCTCCAATGCTTCCTCCCAAGTATGCAAACTAGAATGGTGCACATCATGGAAAGATAGAAGTTGTAGGTGGAAACCTTCTTGTTGTGCTATGGCCTCCTCGAGGTAGGAGTGATGACATGCATGGGAAAATTTTGTCCCCAATGATGATCCTCTCATCCATGCTATCATCCAAATAAAAATCTCAACCCCTGGTTCATGCAATGTGTTGGGGTTGAACGGAGAGTTGGGCTTTTGATTCCCAAGATGTTTCTCCCTCCATTTGTGGTACACATGGGGTTTCCTCTGTCCTTGGGCTGAAATGGTATGGCCTCCAAGAATGGCCCAAGATTCCCCATCAAGAAAATCAGCCATGAGATGCCCCTTCAAATTCTCCAAGTGGTTTTTTTCCACAAGAAGAGTAAAGTAGCAATGTGGCAATCATGGTTTGCCCATGGTGGCTCCTACAATTTAAAACATGTATAGTGGGGAGAATCATGCTCCCAATGGGTTGTTGCAATACCTCCAACACTCTCAAAGTAGTGCTCCCTATAAATTTACAACCATTAGCAACACAAGGAAGTAACATGTAATGAAAACAAGCTGTCATAGGACAACTAGAGAGTGGGTCACTGCTCCACTCATGGGACCAACACAGTGAGCCTCCTACCTGCATCAGAACTAAAAACAACGAGTTCTTTCCTAGCCACTTGTTTTCTGTCACAAACATCTCATAACATGAAAACATGAAATTAAAAATTGGTGCCAATGGTGCACACCAAAATGTATGTGGCTTCCCCCACAAACCATCATGAAAATAGCCACTCCCATTGTTGCAATGGGCCACAAGTACATCATAATAATGATCATAAGGAGATGTGATCACCCTTAGCTCATCAAGCTGCCCATATAAAGTAAATAAAGGTAAATCAAAATGAAATTATATACCTTCTTTACCATGTACTTCTGTCCTTGAGCTGAAAAGGTTCATTTGAATGCTCTCCCTCACCTCCAATGACTCTAAAATCATTTGGGCTATGCATATGTCCATATTCTTATATAGATCATGCTAAATTCCCCCCCCAAGTGAACTCCTCTAGCAAGACAAGATATGCATCAAGGTGCATAGCTAGGAAGCCCTCGTGTAGCTTCTTCTTGAGCTTAGAAGCTTTGGTCAAGAATATTATGCCATATGAATAGATGACCAAATCCTCTACTGCATATCTATCATATCTGCCTGGGTCATCAAGAATCATGCATGCATCTAGATCCTTGGAGTACTCTACTAAGAGTTGAGACCTCTAGTATGGATCTATCCTCCTCAGAGACAGCGATGGTGATCTACAATGTGGAGCTCCCCTCACTCTGCTGCCTGCTACTTTGACATCCCCCATGCCAAATTTATCCTCCAAAATGTTGCCATGCCCACCATGCAGCTGCTTATTCTCCAATATTAATGGTGACCTTTGGAAGTTGGCCTCCCATGAGAAGCTGTCATCCAAAAGGAATCTCCCAAGCTGGGTCAAAGTAAGCATGAGTGGCCTCCATCCAATCCCATGTCTGAAAGAATCCTTCCTCAAAGGAAGTATCATATACCTCTCCAAATCTATGGAGTAGTCATCCTGCATCATGAATATGCTATCCTTCATCCCTGCAACAACCCCTGTTAGTGAAGTATGGGTAATGAGAGTGGGTGATGCTGAAAATGAGAAAGTCTCTCCATCCTCCTTGAGTCTATCCCAAACTCTCTATGCTGTGATGGACTCCTCCAAAGTCTTCACCTCTATGGAATCCAAGAGTGGTGAACTACATGTCAAGATGTCCCTCATCAACTCTAGATCAGGGGGCCTCCCAGGTGGAATGCCTCCATATAGTGAGACATCTAGTTCAGAAGTGGACTGTATATATGAGTGGACTATTTTGTCCCTCTCTTCACTGTGCAATACAGTCTCCTCCTCTTGTGCAAAAACACTCTGGAATAGATAAGGGTGTATCATCCCTTTATGTTGATCCTTCTCTTCCTCCATCTCATAATCCCCAAAAACTGTAGCATATGGCTCTATAATTGTGCCTTGGTTCCCACATGTTGAATCATTTGGAACTTCTTGTAAAGATACAAGGGTTCCTCTAATGGAAGTAATGGATCCCTTTTCATCTCCATGTGGTGATGGATCTCCTCCCAATGGAACATCACTGTTATATCTCTTATTCTCATTCTCCCCATCAATAATTGAGAATACCTCATCATCAAGGAGTGACCCTAGATCTTGGTCATCTCTTGAAGGAAGTACCTCCATGTCTTCACAAATGGAAGAGGGCCCTTCACACAATAGGGTTCTTGCCCTTAGCAACCCATCATACATGTTTTCATCCCCTTTAGAAATATGGAATGGAGTTTGTTTCATGGTTCCCTCCAATGCATGCAAAGTGTTTGAGGTTTTGATACATGATGTTTCATAGTGATTTTTATCAAATTTCCTCACCAACCCCTTAGTGAATTCACCATATGTTTTTAAATTTGCATGACAATATGAAACATAATTTTTAAACCACAACTATGAGCCATACCTTTGAGTTGCAGCGCTGCTCCCCCAATGGCCTCATCTCCTTCCTCCATTCTCCCAGTAGTGAAATTAGGCAATGAATTGTGCTATGGATCTACATGTGTGGCTGAATGCCCACACCCATCATGATAATAGCTAGGGCTTGCTTTATCTTCAAACCCTCTTAAGAAATTTCTGCAATTTTCCCTTTCTATCTCCTTGAGATCTTCTATGATAGCTTCCATAGTTTGGAAAAGAAACAAGGAGATCTCCTCTTCCGTCATTCCTCTTTTCTTGTTTCCTTTTTACAACTCCTCTTATATGTGAGGAGCTTCTCCTTCTACTGGCATATTATCTTGGGTGCACAGGCTGAGCCAAGATTAATTCTCTGATACCACTGTAATGTTCCTTTTTTAAGAATTTCTACAATATGGTCCAAAGGGACGCTGTATAAGGAAGAAAATGAAAAAATAAGGTGAAAGGGGAATTGGATCCCTCAGTTAACACATCATACATTATTCTTTTAGAATTTGAGCTCAAATAAATCCCTCAAGGTGGGTTAAACAGATCTCCCACCCTTCGGTGTCACAGGAAAGTGCTCAAAGAATGAGCTACAACAATATATGAACATAATCATGAAACTCTGAAAATATGAAAATTTAACAAAAGGGAATATAATGCATCCATCATGTTCATTAATATATCAGAAATAATGCACAATAAAATCATGAGGGACAAGCCACTCAAGCTATTGGAACCAATCTCCAATGATCAAACTATGAAATACATGAGATGTTGCAACTGCAAAAAATGCCAGAGGGCAGTGACTGTGTAGTCTCTATGAGAGTAGCAGCTGCTGAATACATACAAAATGATAATGAGGCTGAAGGATACAAATAAATTCCCAAGAATAGAAGAATAGACTCCAATACAAGATTTCTAGCCAATCTAGGAGAGATTGCAAGAAATGCTGGAGAATGTACAATGTGACAATTAGCTTGTCACTGTAACTGAATCAAAATATGAAATGAGGCTGTAGCAGATCAGAAATAGTGATGCCCTCCTCTGATAGTGTATCAAAGCAACATGCTAATCCCTTTACTCAGAAACAACTCCTCCTGATGAGCTCAAATGACCCTCCCAGCCACTGCTTGCAAAAATAACGTAGATCTAGCTGGAAACTGCACTGTGAGGGAAGATGGATGGTTAGCCTGATGCCAATGATACGAAAATAAGCTCATGATACCTCCTCACTGATCCTCCAATATATAGACAAGCCCTCCACTGGAAAACAAGCCAAGGAATGACTCAAGAGATCCTCTGTTGCTGCACCCTGCAGCACAAAGTTATCTTGCTCCAAGAATAATGATGTGACTGAAGGAGGTAGCTTTGGCCAAATGCCAAAATGAGGAAATGCAGCTCTAGAACCTCTCCTTCCCTGAGGATGAGGTAGGGATTCCTGACCGGGAATACCCTAGTGCTATGCAGCACTGCATTCTTGCTAAACAACAGGAGGAGCATAGTCTCAACAGAATAAGAAAATAATAATCAAGCATGAATAACAATGGCTCTCCTCCTCTCCATATATAGCAAGTGCTCCTCTCCACCATGGGTCCAATCCACATGTGCCTTCCAATTCATGCAAGTGATCCTCCTCTAAAACTGCGTAGTCCATTAGGGAGATACATTGTATCTAGATAGTGCATGTGGACTTGGTCAAAATGTCTAGATCAAGCATGATCCAATCCTGTTCACACCATGTGGTGCTTACATCAGCTACTTTATTATACCTCCCTTCACACAAGGAGTGTTATTTCTCCATCTAAGGGGGTTAAGGTGTCTCCTTACCCATTTTATTCAACAAAATGGAAATATGCAAACTATAATGTTCCTTTTAGCCGGAGGCTAGAATTTGGGAACATTACACTTTTTCAAATGAAAATGATGTATTTTTGGTTATTTAACTTTATTATTTGACATTTTTTTTCCAAACAGATGAATATCACATGCATCATTTGAGGAATTTTTTTCCAGAGGTGCAGGAAAGTAAGTATTTCGCTGAACCCAAAGAAGAGCTTATTTTCTATGTAAGAAGGTAAGTTACTTGGGAATATCATATCAAAGGATGGAATCCTCATAGATCCTTCTAGAATTTGAAGCAATCCAACAATTAGATTTTCCAAGAAACAATAAGGAAATAAAATCCTTTAATGGTAAGATTAACTTTTTGAGGAGGTTCATTCCTAACCTCGTCGAGCATTTATGGGAGATAAATAATATGCTAAAGAAGGAAAGTGAGGTAAAGTGGTCTGAATATGCGAAGAAGTCTTTTACTTCAGTCAAGTTTTATTTTTCCCATGCACCAATTTTGATCAGCCCCAATTATAATATGGATTTCATTATATTCTCATTTGCTTTTGAGCACACCTTGGCTATTGTCCTAATGCAGAAGAAGGACCTTAAAATAGAACAACCAATTTAATTTTTCAGTAGAACCATAAGGGATGTTGCACTGAGGTACAACATCATTGAGAAACATGCCTTGGCGCTTGTGAAAGCTTTGAAGGATTTCTGGGTGTACATATTACACTTTCATATTGTTTCTTATGTTCCAAATGCAAGAGTCAAATATGGTTTGATGCAGCCCGATCCTGAAGGTAGGTGAGGAAAGTGGATTGTTGCAACGTTTGAGTATGATCTCGAAATTAATCCAACGAAGCTGATCAAGGGGAAAGGTTTGGAAAAGCTTATGATATAATCAAATTTTCATGCTCTCGACATCAATCTCAGCGCTGCAGTTTTTGATGAAGAAGTGGTTGATTCCACACCTCAGGTATCCCATATTTTCACTTCATATCCTTTCGTATTCTAACATTGTTTATGTACTTCAATATTTGAATCCACCGCTAAAAGTTTCAAAAAGTAAGAGAAGGTCATTAAATCCGAAAGCTTTGAAGTACTGTATTCTTAATGATGCCTTGTTTTGGAAAGATCCAGGAGGAGCCTTGTTGAATTATTTAGTTGAAAGCGAGGCTAAGGAGGTAATGAATTAATTTCATAAGGGAGATTGTGGCGGACATCTATTTTGGAAGACCACAACAAATAATATATTGAGGGCTGGATTTTATTGGCCAAGTTTATTTTCAGATGTTTATAAAACTATTATGAGTTGCTATGAATGTTAGATTTTTTAGGGAAAAAGGAAGTTGCTACCACTACCCTTGTAGTCCATTTCAGTTCAAGCACCATTTCAGCAATGGAGACTTGATTTTATCAGTGAGATTCATCCTTCATCTTCAACTCAGCACAAGTGGATCTTGACAACAACCGATTATTTCACAAAATGGATCAAGGCTATTCCCACCAGGAAGGCCAATGATGCGGTAATCATTCAGTTTATTGAGTCTAATATTTTTCCACTTTTTGGTTGTCAGAGGAAAATAATCACACATAATGCGACTGTTTTTAAATCCAAGAGGATGATCAACTTCTGTGACAAGTATCATATCAGTCTTGGGCACACAACATCATATTAACCAGAAGGTAATGGGTCGACTGAATCTTCCAATAAGTCATTGGTAAAAATCATCAAAAAGTTGTTGGAAGAAAACAAGAAGAATTGGCACAAGAATTTGATCAATGCTCTATGAGAGGACAAAGTTAGCATGAATAATTCCATAGGTATGTCACCTTTTTAGTTGGTATGTGGAGTGGATTCTATCTTTCTGACTTCTCTTGTTGTCTCAGTCATGAAAATATTGCAGGAAGTAGACAGTGAACACAATGACATTCAGTGGAGAATCAATCAAATGATTCATTTTCAACAATCTTGAGAGGAGGTATTTTAGAACACTGCAAAGCTTCAAGAGATGATAAAAAAGATCTATGATACAAAAACAAAGGTAGATGACTTCAGTGTGGGAGATACAGTTCTCTGATGGGATACCTGGAATGAGGAAAAAGGAAAGCACGACAAGTTTGAAAATTTATGGAAAGGACCATACAGAATTTGAGCTCTTAGAGGGAAGAATGACTTTGTGTTGGAAGAACTTGATGGAAAAGACTTTTCAAGAGATTTAGTCAATGGTAGGCTCCTCAAGCACTACCTCTCCTAATTTTTAGAAATTTCTCATTTTCACTGTACATACCAGTTTATTTTGCTTCCAAGTGTGAAGGAATTGTCATGGAAGCTTGAAGCCTGAGGTGAAGGCCATAAGGTTTCTTTGGTAAACTGTTGTTTTCAAAGAGCTTGTAAGTTATTTCATTTTTTTGAGTCATGTTTTTTTTAGTCATTTTAGTTTTCTAAGTCATTTCAGTTTCGAGTCTTGCTTTTTATTTTCTTGACTCCATGCCCAATGGATAAGGCTACTTGGTCTATAGTGTTCTTGACACCTCCTAAGGAGCTTCCATGCCCAGATTGAGCCAATGTTAGTGTCTGTTAGTATTTTCAGTCACCAGTGATCAATTATTCTCTTTCATATGACTGATAGGGTCTTAGGGAATTTTTTATAGTTTTAGTAGGTTTTCAAATAAAAAATTGATCATTGGTTAGTTTACCTAGGTCAGTACTAATTTCATATTCATGGTCAAATAAAAATCATCATGGTCATTTCATTATCCTTTGAAAGAGTGTCTTGGTCATAATGGTCAGCATTCTACTTGTATTTCCATGTAGTGTCATCATTAGGTCAGATAGTCAAAATCATGAAAATAGGTCATGTCATCATCAAATTAAACATTAAAAGGAGTAATGATAGGGAAAAATGTTCAGTAATGGTTTCTAAAGTTAATTTGGACCTTTGTAAAGATTTCAATACATGTAATAATGTTTTAAAGCTGCATTACATAAGAAAATAATGTCAATTGTGAAAAGACAAGGTGGGGCCACATCACCACCAAGGAGAAAAATTAATTTCCAACCTTTAAAAAGACCAACCAAGAATTTTGTTTGCTCATTTCAACTTCATGAGACATAATTCAGTCACCAAGGATCTTTCCACCCTTTGAAGATCAATTTCTTTCCTCGGGAAGCTAAGTTTTCTTGTTGCGCTACGCTTTTCACTAGTTGCATTGCACTTTTCTCTGCCTTGCTGCGTTTTTCTTCAGGAAGTGAAATATCTCTTCTCCAAGGGTTTCTCAATCAATTACAGGTTCCATCACATCATATCAAGTAAGTGGGTCACCAATATACCTCTTTTTCATTTCATTACATGCTTAAAGGCTTAGAAATATTCTTTCCTAGGGTTTGCTATGTTTTTGTTCAAGCAAGTCTCTTTGATCTAATTTGTTGAGAAAAACCCTCAAATAAATTCTCACTCACCCTCCTCCACCTTTCATATACCATCATTGACACTTTCCCTCATTTTTTCCCCTCATTTCCGCCACTTTCCTACAAACCCTAGCCTACACTACACTTTCCTAAGCTAGGGTGTGTTTTTCCATTTTCTGACCGTTCCCCTCACTCATTTCCAAAAATTTCACCTCCCTACACTCCCTAACATCTATCCCTACCCCCCTAAATTTTCCCAAGAATTTAGAGACCCTTAGACCCCTTCACCTCCCTTCATTTATAAAATTGCCTAAAATCTTGTGTTTTCCCACACTAAAACCCTAATTTCCCCTCCTAATAAATGCACAGATCAAAGTAGGCATACATGAGGTCAAATAATCAGTTATGAACCCACTACAGCACATGAGGTCATGGCCTCCCCATTTTTCAAGAATTCATTCCAAGATGTAGGTTGCCTTGCTTTTTGCCAAAAGGTTGAAGAACTTGGTTTTAGTGACAAAATTACAACCACTTTTTCCACTAGTCTGAGGAGGGATGAGGTGACCATTGTAGGGGTAGTGTTTAATCTTTCAGTAGATGCTATTTCCATAGCTATAGGGATCCTAAGCAATGGAGAGATTTGGTTCAAGCGAAGAGACCTAGAAATTGAAATTTACAAGATGTTTTTGAAACCTCCATACAAAGCTGCTCCAAAACACATTTTTCCATTCAGGCACTTGCTTGACAAGTATGCCCCTCTCATGAATAGGGTCATGAAATATTTTTCATGTGAGGGTAGGTTCTCAAGGTTATATCAGTAACATGTGATATTACTGATGCATTTCACCGGTGTTAAGACTCTTAACCTACCTCACTATCTTTATAGATGCATGTTCAAAATGGGAGAGAAGCTACAAAGAAAAGGAAAAGATCACCATGCTAGCTTTTTCTATCATGGCTTGATGAAAATCCTTGTTTTTTATCAGCTTGCACAAGTAAACTTGTCTTGGGATGGTTTCGTGCATTCAACTTCACTTTTTCCTACCCCAACTCAATCAAGTAGTCATTCGACACCATTGACTTCACAAAGAAACCAAGAAGTAGGTTCTAAAAGAAAACCTAGGGCTAAGGTGAATAAAACCTACACTAGAGGGAAGAGGCTAATGTTTGCTCTTTCTAGTGTGGAAAGGACTCAACCTACAACATAAAAAGAGGCATCAACACATCAATAAGAAGCATCATTTCAAGAAGAATAATAGGTACACGTTGACACTCATATGGAAGACATACATATTCATGAGTGTTGGAGGGGGGTCCCCTAAGGCACAAATTCCAATGCTCTTTTTTGTATATTTGTATGTGCGCGCTGAGTAGGGGTAATCAAAGGGAGTATTTCCCCAAATTTGGATATATTTAAGCTTAAAAGTAAACTATGGGCCTCAAACCACGGTTTAAGACAATAATATCTATGCGCTAGGAATTTTATAAATAGATAGCATTTTTCTAAGTAGTAAATACAAGTTAAACTCATGTGGTATTGATATTCAGATAATATCTACGTCTGTAAGGGTTTTTGGGTTGGGTAAAAGGATCATGCTAGCTGTGTACGTGGAGACCTAGTCCTGGCTTTGTGCGGACTCCACTGGTTGTGTGTGCAAAAGGGAGTGTAAGGGTTTTGTAGGGTTTTTTTAAGGAAAAGATGATGTATAGAAAAATATGAAGGATTAATAGAAGGAACGGTTTTGGTGAATCCTCTGTGTCATGTGTCTAATTTATATTTATTATTTGATGAAATCACACTATCTATTTTCTTATTGATGAATGCATAAAGCTAATTGATATGTTTATATATGAATATTAACTCTTTTAAGTAAGATCGAGATATGGTTCTAATCTGTTGTATGCGCTAAAGCGAACCGTATTTCTGTGATAGTATCTCGGTGTTTCTGTTATAATATATTGTGCACATCTGATTATTGTGATTAGGTCAAGATCTAGTTTTGAATTATTATTTAAGACAAGTACTTCTATGTATTCTATGAATGATTATGCAAAGATCTATAATTCTATTATAATTCACTGCGCACACCTGTAGAAGGTCAATTAGGGTTTTTTCGAGGACCAGTTCATTAAATTCTCTCTCAGGGCACAGAAACCTGGTTCCAACACGCCCCCATACTGCTTCGGGTGAGACTTTCGTCTTCGCAAGAAGATCATTAAGAAAAGGGCCGGTAGTTGGAGGGTTTGTTGTTTTATCCATAAACTCTGAACCTGGGTTAGGACCCCTCAAGCCAACAAATGGTTCCATTGCTGGGGCCAGGATCATCATTTTGAGGGAGATTTAAGGTTGTGGCATCCATCGCGCAACAAATTACAATACTGGTTGGATAGAAATATCCTTGAGTATTAGTTGCAAGAGAATAAAAGAACTAAATTTTCTAAAGAACAGTGGGTACATAAGTATATTCATAGTAAAATGCATGAAATGTTCTTCTATTCCTTTGTGCACGAACTACAGGAGTGGCTATCGTGCTTGTTTTAGTTCCATCACTACATAAAAGACGACGTAGTCACTTAATGGACTCCTGAATTAATCCAACGAGTAGATAAATTTGATAATAAGATCACTTGCGTGGTATATCATTGGATCGATCAATTTCTGGGTGGATTTGCAACAGAATTTGTTGTTGACGAATTTTTGTCATATTTTGAAGTTTAAAGGAGTTTTTTAAAATGTCCTATAGGTAATTTTCTGCACTCATTGAAATTATTACTAAAAATGCTATTGTGTGAAAATGGCTATTTGTGTGAACATACTACTTGAATGCATCAAAGAGGATCAGCTACACGCAGTCGAAGAATTTACCAAGAAGACTCTAAAGAATTCCTTTATAGCCCTCTGAAGCCTAGATCTGATAGTGAGCCTGAACCATAAACTGCTAGCTCGAGTGGCTCTAAAGAAGAAAGCTCATCATACTAGAAACCATTGAATCTATTTCCCACTCCGTCCAACCCACTTATGAGCTTGCATTTTGAATCACCTACTCCACCACGTAGTCCATCTCCACCGCCACCTCCACCCCCTCCTGAAGTAGATATAGTTTCATACATGAAGTTACCTAATTTCAGAGGCATTGGAAATGAGGACATTGAACACTTCTGGTTTGTAACTGAGGCCGTATGGCAGGCTTAGCCAGTAAAAAATATTGATATCAGAAAACTGTAGCTGGCTAATGCATTTAAAGATCACTAATTAGACTGGTAAATTAGGTATGCATAAGAAAACCCTAATGCTACTATGGAAGCAATTAAAGCAGCCCTAAAAGATAAGTTTAAAAAACCTAAGACATATGCACAGATGGTAACAGATATGAAGGATATTCATCAAGAAATTGATGAATCCGTATGGGAGGCTGATCAAATGTTGAAGTGCACCATCAGAGATGGTGGATTTTTGATTGATGATACTCAGCATAAGGAATGGTTCATTTCTATGTTTCTCCCACATATGCACCAGCCACTAGGTTAGCAAAATATTTCTACACAAGTTGAGGTTGTAGAAGTTGCAATGAAACTCTAAGCTACCCCAACACCTATTGCGTTGGGAACTCAACAAATTCAGAATCAGTTGGAAGCAATGCATCCTGAAATTCAAAGTCTGCGCCAATACAAAGGAAATGAGGTATGCATAGAGGTCTGGTGTATAAAGTGCAAAGCTTCTGGGCATCATAGAGAATAGTGTCCTATTTTTAACAATTATCTGAATGTTGGAGGCCCTAATCCATTGAAGAGACCTATATGGTGCACCATATGTCAGATTGTTGTGCTACATGATACAAATTCTTGCCCAAGTGTTGGAAAATATTATCCTGACTTACAACAACCATTTTTCAAGTTCTGCTCATCATTTAGGAATGATGAGTAGCATTGTCGGACCTATCATATGATGTTGGATAAAGATGATATATACAGAATGCAGGTTGAGCCTACATCACTAGCATCCCCTTCTGGGTGCGAAGGATTCCAAGGCAGAGGAAGAGGCCAAGGAGGTGGATCAAATGGTAGAGGAAGAGGAAAAGAGATTTGTTATAACTGTGGTGATGCTAGCCATTATGCATGCGACTATTTAAATCCAGCAAGATAGTCCTGTAGGTATTGTAGACAATTTTATCATGTTATAGAAGATTGTCTTGTCTTGATTGCTAAAATGCAGGAAAAGAAAACTCCAATGCAGAATCTGTGTTGGAGTTCCCTTGTTTTGGCCAGATTGGAAAGACCAAAAGATGAGACAACATCAGAACCACTTATAGACCTTAGGATCTAGCCCTCTTAGGTCTAGAGAGGGATATCTCTATTAAAACAAAGAATGGTATGTCCTTGAAAGCTCAAATTTGAGATATTAGGCTAGGTATGAAGCACAAAGGGGGTTTCAAATGATTTGGTTGGTTGGTTGCTGGGTTGGTTGTGGGATCATAAACTGAGAAGGTTTTGGGAGGAAAGGGGCAAAACAACAGGATGTTTCAGCAAAGGGGAATAGGTCAAGAAAGTGCCATCCATTAGGCTATGGATTCATGAAAGGAGAATTACATGCAACAACTAGCCAAGGCTTTCATAGGTCAAGTCACATTTTTTAAAGGATATTTTAGATAGATGATGAAATGGAACATTAAGGAAGAAGATGAAAGAAGGAAAAACAACCCAATTTCTGTCTATAGATAAGGTCAGAGGTCATTTAACTCCAGACCTGCTTGGACATACTCAAAGGCAACTTTCAAAGGAGATACAAAGGGGCAGCTTATAGATCGGACCAGAGGTCATTTTAATCCAGGTCAGCTTTAACGTGCTCCCAAGAAAACAGAGATAAGATTGAAAAAGGGATCTTAAGAAGGTCAGCTGGTTGCACAAGGATCCTAGTGGACAGGGCTAACTCTGATCCCCCAGTGTTCCTAAATCTTCCAGCTTAAACCCAACAAGAACATCTAAGAACTGATTCATTTAATTCATCAGAGAGCAGGCAATGACATCCACTACACTGGTTAAATCAACTAAAAACAGTTCTCGGATAGCACATAAAGTAGAAAACATTAAAGGTAGGGAGAGTAGGAACATACGGCACCTAACAAGGGTGAGTCCTATGTTACGCTTCTGTTGCCTTCCAGAAGAACATGAAACAGTATGAAAATGTAATAAACAAATTTAGGAAAAACATCACCAATAGTAATAGACCAGGATCCTGTGAAACGTGCTTTGATTAATTGATGCAAAACCAGTCATGTACAATAAGCCAAATGGCTAATACAATCCAAACTTTCTCCTCCCAGCCTATTACATATAAACTACTTTGTAACTCCCTCCCGAGACTGTTCTAACAGTCAGACTGAATCCCTATAACAGCAACAACCGAACAACTGAACAACAACACCCCTTTACAATATGCTCGTCTGGATTATTATAGGAGAAAACAGAGCAGAAGATGGTAGGTGAAGAATTGAATGAAGAATTAACGCTCAGAAGAGGAGGAAGGCCGCAACCCATTCTGCTTTAAATATGTGCATTTACCTCTGGCACTCTGGCTGTAGCACTACTGCCCTTTTCCATTGACCGGAAAAACTTGGTGAAATAATGATGCTAGGGTCTCCGTATTGTGTAACAAATGCTCCTGATAGTGTAGGACTGCTTATAGGGTAGAAAATCTTCTCAGGGGCATGGTGTATAAACAAAACTGCATGGGTGCTTCATCCTCTGATGAAGAAAAACATTTCTGATGATGTGAAAACCCTGATGTTACCCTATACTGTGCACAGGATCTCCTGTTCGATCCTCGGGGTCTTCAAAGTTGTACCTTTTCCTTCTAGAAATTCCTGCAGAAGCTCATAAGTCTTCCACTTCTTGCCTCGAGCTCTCTGTTGTGCGTTCGAGATTTAATGGTGCCGAAGAGGGTTTGCAGAGTTTAAGCTCTGTCCTTGGATGAATTTATGGCGCAAACACCCCTCCAGACACTTCCTGTAACATCAGCTTCTGAATCTAGCCTCTGCGCATGATCTTCTTTGATCCCTCCGTCACTGTGACAGAGATTGCGCATCATGACGGTCATTAACTGTTGCAAACCCTGCAAGATACGAAAAATGGTTAAGAAAACATACACTAGGGTGGCGGACACAATGGAGACGATGAGGAGGGTCGTGCAGAACGGCGCCATGGTGGAATAACGATGGACCGTGGCGGAAGAACGTAGTGTGAAGTG
Source organism: Pinus albicaulis (assembly GCA_034641835.2). Classification (NCBI taxonomy): domain Eukaryota; kingdom Viridiplantae; phylum Streptophyta; class Pinopsida; order Pinales; family Pinaceae; genus Pinus; species Pinus albicaulis. The sequence continues at coordinate 1,466,426,842 of CM076584.1, read as the reverse complement.
GAGAACGGGAAAGATGGCGGACTGTAGCAGAAAACGTTTTGAACGAAATAACCTTAAAAGACCCGACTTTGAACATTATATGCAGCAGAATGAATGGGTGTACGGTGGACCTCACATGGCGAGAGTGACGTGGCGGGGCGGACCAAGGGGATGGTCAACGGAGAGCAAACAGATCTGGACCGTCGATCATGGTGGAGATCGACGGCGAAGGGCAAAAAACGGTGGGCCAGTAGGTGCGATGGATGAGGGTTAGGCAGTGCGCAGCTCAGATGACTGATGACCGTTGGATGAGCGTTTCGAGATCTAACGGCTGACAGTGATTTCGCTCAGCATCCGTGGTCAAAATATAATGTGCGGGGGATGGGCGGTTTTGCCATCGTAGAGGGGACAGGTGGCGAGCGCTGAATGGGATCGCTGGGTGCTCGGGGAAAACCACCCACCGCGCATAAGCAGTGCGGGATAACCCAGGTTGTTTTATGGCTATTGCACGGCGAGGACCACAAGAACAAGCGCATTCTGGACCATTGATCTGGCTGATGAGCGGACGACGATGGCGCGTTCAGAGGGATGAACTGTGGGCATGGGAGATTAGCGCCTTTCGGGCCAGCGAGTGGTTCGGCGCCGGGTCACGTGGAGGAATCAAGGTGCGGGGCTCATGCAGAGGGGCTAGGCCTGAATATAAGGTTCAAAGCGGGTTTTTAAGCCGTTTTAATGCATTTTGAAGCCTTATAAGGGTAACGATAGGGCGATGGAGGGGAAATCTGAGGAGAAAAAGGGTGATGGGGAAATCAGCATAGGAGATTTGTAAGAGGAAAAGCATGGAGGGACTTCAAGGATGATGAGTTTTCAGGAAAATGCATTCCTTGAAGGCTCTAAGGCTATCTAGCCCCCTACTTGCTTGCCAAGAATTTCATAGGGGGGCTAACAGTGGCTCCACATGGGGATGGCTTCTTCTTGAAGGAGTCAAGAAACCAGAAATGATCTTTGGAGTAGGCCAGTTGCCTGCTTCTTGGTACATCCCTTTCTTTGATCAGCTGCCACAATATGAATATATTACATCAGCAGAAACATTTTCCCCAACAAAGCTACCTACCCTCACTACAATCCTAACAATTTTCCCTTCAGGGTGCATTTGAGTTAGTAGACCCTTTACATCATTTTATTTTACAAACAGAAAATAACCCTATTCTACATCTACCCTTATTACTCCATGAGACTAGATTAGACTATTGGCCTCATATGTTTCTCTACCTACACTACTACCTGCTAGGATTATACTATCTAGCAAGTTTCTTCTCTACATTCTAAGACAGAAATTGAAAAACAACCAAGTCAGGATTAGACTGTCTGATTTGCTGGATTTTGCAGAATTTAAAACAACTAACTACATGCTCACTGACTGAGCTTTATTGAACTTTTCCTACCTACCCTACTCTAACTAGAATATTTACAAGTCTAGCTTACAAACGTTGTCTTCCAATGCAACCAGTCCATCAAGTGATGCCATGACTGGTCTTTCCTGCTCAACTCCTTGAGCATGCTGGATAGGCAGGGTAGCTCCCACTCTTTTTGTTCAATAACGGCGGCTTTGAAAATTTTTCCTTCTATTTGCAACATGCTACTAAAAAATACTCTTGATCCTTCTTCAAATCTTTGCAAGAAATGTGCATAAGGATCATGATATGATACCTGGTTATGAATATTTGGCAGGTAGGCTTCAACCAGGATCTCTTCTTCTTCCACTGGATCAAGGAGAAGACTCTCTTGAGGGAGAGAATCTCCCTCATCTTCTTCATTTTCTGAACTAGAGGACTCATCATATATGGCAGTGTTGTCCTCCTGGAGCTCTGATATATTCTGCTCTGAGGTGCTAAGCTCCGTGAAAATATCTATGTATTCTCGAGCAGTGGTGTGTTCCATTGTTTCCTCTTTTTCAAGAGAAGACTCGTTATTTTCATCTTGCCCAAGAATCTCTTCTTTGCTTTTCTCCTCATCGTCTGAAAAGGAAGGTTGTTGGTCTCCTGTCTTACTGATCATATGTGGTAAAGCAGAATGAAGATTCAAAGAATCTTCATCTGCTATTATACTGTCGTAGCTTTCTCCATCAGTATCGTAAATAGGCTAACTGGTTTCATTACTTTCCTGAAATTTTTGGCTCTGATCTTCCTCCCATGAATCTAAGGATGATGGTCCTGCAAGCTCGGCTTCCCTTTGAAAACACTCATCATCAAACAGATCATAAATAGGAAAACCATAACTGAAAGTAACGTCACCCACCAAACCTTCTGGATTTTCAGCAGGACTTTCCTCGCCCTGATCCATAGAGGAGTCTTCTGGATCTGCATCAGTTCGGCAGGAGGTTGTGGAGGAGGTCTACGTGTGTGATATTCGTTCCATCTCTTCATCTGTCAACTGAGGACTTTCTCCTTCATCTTTAACAGAAAAACCGCAGTCTTTTGCACCCCGTATGAACTGATCCTGAGGTGGGATATCTCCGTGAGCCTCATCTCGAGAACTTCTCCGAGCAAGAGCAAACTCCAGACCAAGATCATTGTACTTGTCATGCTCATTTTCTAGGTCTGGAGTTAGCACTTGCTCGGAAAAATTCATGGGCTGCTCCGAATAATCATCATTCGCATTCATATTAGCCATATACATCTCCAGCACTTTACCAAACATTTCTGTTAATTCATATAATTGATCATACAAAGCATCATACTTTTTATCCCTATCCATGTTTGGATTCATGCTTTTGCAAAGAAGGCTACCGCTTCTTCTCAACTAGCTCAAAGTCCTCCACCAGTGGAGTCATTTGGTCTTTGGATAGTTATGGAGTGTGGAGTCGCCAGGTGGATGAATTTGAATGTTTGGAGCAGGCTGTTTTCCACCGTCAGCAATTAAAAGCCAATCTGAAGGCAAAGTGGTCTATTCCCCAGTGGAGTCACCATTATGTTGGAGTTCCCATGTTTTGGCCAGATTGGAAAGACCAAAATATGAGACAACATCAGAACCACTTATAGACCTTAGGATCTAGCCCTCCTAGGTCCAGAGAGGGATCTCTCTATTAAAACAAAGAATGGTATGTCCTTGAAAGCTCAAATTTGAGATATTAGGCTAAGTATGAAGCACAAAGGGGGTTTCAAATGATTTGGTTGGTTGGTTGCTGGGTTGGTTGTGGGATCATAAACTGAGAAGGTTTTGGGAGGAAAGGGGAAAAACAGAAGGATGTTTCAGCAAAGGGGAATAGGTCAAGAAAGTGCCATCCATTGGGCTATGGAGTCATGACAGGAGAATTATAAGCAACAACTATCCAAGGCTTTCATAGGGCAAGTCATCTATACTAAAGGATCTTTTAGATAGATGATGAAATGGAACATTAAGGAAGAAGATGAAAGAAGGAAAAACAACCCAATTTCTGTCTATAGATCAGGTCAGAGGTCATTTAACTCCAGACCTGCTTGGAAATACTCAAAGGCAGCTTTCAAAGGAGATACAAAGGGGCGGCTTATATATCGGACCAGAGGTCATTTAACTCCAGGTCAGCTTTAGCGTGCTCCCAAGAAAACAGAGATAAGATTGACAAAGGGATCTTAAGAAGGTCAGTTGGTTGCACAAGGATCCTAGTGGACAGGGCTAACTCTGATCCCCCAATGTTCCCAAATCTTCCAGCTTAAACCCAACAAGAACATCTAATAACTGATTCATTTAATTCATACATCAGAGAGCAGGCAATGACATCCACTACACTGGTTAAATAAACTAAAAATAGTTCTCGGATAGCACATAAAGAAGAAAACATTAAAGGTAGGGAGAGCAGGAACATAGGGCACCTAACAAGGGTGAGTCCTATGTTACACTTCTGTTGCCTACCAGAATAACATGAAACAGTATGAAAATGTAATAAACAAAGTTAGGAAAAACATCACCAATAGTAATAGACCAGGATCCTGTGAAACGTGCTTTGATTAATTGATGCAAAACCAGTCATGTACAATAAGCCAAATGGCTAATACAATCCAAACTTTCTCCTCCCAGCCTATTACATACAAACTACTTTGTAACTCCCTCCCGAGACTGTTCTAACAGTCAGACTGAATCCCTCTAATAGCAACAGCCGAACAACTGAACAACAAAACTCCTTTACAATATGCTCTTCTGGATTCTTATAGGAGAAAATAGAGCAGAATATGGTAGGTGAAGAATTGAATGAAGAATTAACGCTCAGAAGAGGAGGAAGGCCGCAACCCATTCTGCTTTAAATCTGTGCATTTACCTCTGGCACTCTGGCTGCAACACTACTTCCCTTTTCTGTTGACCAGACAAACTTGGTGAAAAAATGATGCTAGGGTCTCCGTACCGTGTAAAAAATGCTCCTGATAGTGTAGGACTGCTTATAGGGCAAACAATATTCTGAGGGGCACGGTGTATAAACAAAATTGCATGGGCGCTTCGTCCTCTGAAGAAGAAAAACATTTCTGATGATGTGAAAACCCTGATGTTACCCTATACTGTGCACAGGATCTCTTGTTCGATCCTCGGGGTCTTCAAACTTGTACCTTTGCCTTCTAGAAATTCTTGTAGAAGCTCATAAGTCTTCCACTTCTTGCCTCGAGCTCTCTGTTGTGTGTTCGAGCTTTAATGGTGCCGGAGATGGTTTGCAGAGTTTAAGCTCTGTCCTTGGATGAATTTATGGTGCAAACACCCCTCCAGACACTTCCTGTAACATCAGCTTCTGAATCTAGCCTCTGCGCATGATCTTCTTTGATCCCTCCGTCACTGTGACAGAGATTGCGCATCATGACAGTCATTAACTATTTCAAACCCTGCAAGATACAAAAACTGGTTAAGAAAACATACACTAGGGTGGTGGACACAATGGAGACGATGAGGAGGGTCGTGTAGAATGGTGCCATGGTGGAATAACGATGGACCGTGGCGGAAGAACGCGGTGTGAAGTGGAGAACGGGAAAGATGGTGGACTGCAGCAGCAAACATTTTGAACGAAATAACCTTAAAAGACCCGACTTTGAATGTTATATGTAGCAGAATGAATGGGTGTACGGTGGACCTCACGTGGCGGGAGTGACGTGGCGGGGTGGACCAAGGGAATGGTTAACAGAGAGAAAATAGATCTGGACCGTTGATCATGGTGGAGATCGACGGTGGAGGGCGACAGACGGTGGGCCAGCAGGTGCGATGGACGAGGGTTAGGCAGTGCACAGATCAGATGAATGATGACCGTTGGATGAGCGTTTTGAGATCTAACGGCTGACAGCGATTTCGCTCGGCATCTGTGGTCGAAAGATAATGCGCGGGGGATGGGCAGTTTTTCCGTCATACAGGGGATAGGTAGCGAGCGCTGAATGGGATCGCTGGGTTCTCGGGGAAAACCACCCACCGCGCATAAGTGGTGCGGGATAAACCAGGTTGTTTTATGGCTATTGCGCGGCGGGGACCACAAGGACAGGCGCATTCCGGACCGTTGATCTGGCTGATGAGCGGACGACGATGGTGCGTTCAGAGGGATGAACCGTGGGCATGGGAGATTAGCGCCTTTCGAGCCAGCGAGTGGTTCGGCGCCGGGTCACATGGAGGAATCAAGGTGTGGGGCTCATGCAGAGGGGCTAGGCCTGAATATAAGGTTCAAAGCGGGTTTTTAAGCCGTTTTAATGCATTTTGAAGCCTTATAAGGGTAACGATAGGGCGACGGAGGGGAAATCTGAGGAGACAAAGGGTGATGGGGAAATCAGCATAGGAGATTTGTAAGAGGCAAAGCATGGAGGGACTTCAAGGATGATGAGTTTTCAGGAAAATGCAGTCCTTGAAGGCTCCAAGGCTATCTAGCCCCCTACTTGCTTGCCAAGAATTTCATAGGGGGGCTAACAATCTGCAAATGGTTCACACAGAGACTCACGAGGAAGATCCTTATGTGAATGTAGTTACTAGGAGTGGTGTAGCTACCAATGAAGATAAAGGAAAGCAACCTGCCACTGATGTATGGATCCGAAAAGCACTTGAAATCAAAGAAGGCCTTAATCTTCAGCGCGCAAAAGAAACCTTTAATGAAGAAAGGAAATAATTCACAGAAGGAGATACTTCAACAAGTGGTAGAACACTGAAAGGATCCAGAGGAGAAGAAGAAATTAAGCCATTCCTATAAGTATGCATCAAGTTGTTGCGCAAAAAAAAGGTTGTTGAAAATTTGCAGGCATTCATATACAATTCCGCAGAAAAGGAACAACCTCTGGTAGAATAACGCGCAATAAACAAAATCTATAAGAAAAATAATAGAACAGGATGGAAATGCGTTTGAATGCAGAGATCAGTGCTTATGAAATGGACCAAGTCATTCTAGATTTGGGATCAGATGCTAATGTTCTACCTAAAAAAGCCTGTCAACGTATGGGAGAACCAAAGCTGGAATGGTCTACTATCCAACTGTGCATGGCTAACCAGTAGAAGATCATCCCTTTTTCGATATTGTCAAAGGATGTGGTCAATATAGAAGGTGTTAAGGTATTGGCAGATTTTGAGGTCATACATATTGTAGATGATACTGATCCCTATCCTGCATGCACTGTTAGGATTGGATTGGGCCATTGATGTGGATGGTGTTATCAATATGAAGAAACGAATTATGGAATTTGAGAAATATGGAGTTAGGGTCATCATTCCTTTGGATCGTATAGAAGGTCAAAGGTATACCAAACAAATGTGTGTTGAGGACGAGATTGATCAAATTTATAAGCTAACTTTGCACGAAGAAGACTAGATTAATCCGATAGTAGATGCAAATATTAAATGGGAGAAGGATAGTTCTTGTTTTTTAGACTCTGATAAAGAGCTAGAGAACTGGAAGAACTAACTGAATGAGGTTTCTGTGCTAATTTGTAATCGTGTGACCCATGATCTATGTTGCATAACATCAAAGGTACGTGATTTCCCACATTATGATGGTTCGAATGATGTAAACATGCTCTTGGGAGAACTGCAAAGAACTGTGCCAACAACATAGAGGTTACATGCTTTGGATATTGGTTTGCGTGCTACTCCAGCAAGTTGGTGGGAATCACATAAGGATAATATGGGATATTGGGAGGAATGTGTGCAGATGATGTAGCTAAGATTTGAACGACTAGTCATTAAAGAAGAGGACTTATACTCTGGTAAGGAGAATCTACGTAGACATGTGGAAAAGTGGAATCAGGTATGGGGTGTAGAACCAAGGCCTGAATGGGTTCACATGTTTATTCATACATTGGGAAAGGTGCCAAATGAATGGTACTTGGAAACAGAGCTGTGCAGAGGCAATAACGACTAATCTGCACTGATAGATATTGTTGATTTTTGTAGCATTCGAAAGTGTTCCGAGTCTCAAACTTTGTAGGGGGGCTTGGACAACATCATTCCAAAGAACCTAGAAACAGTTTGTGGAAATTCCACTTGGTTTAAGAATTATTAAAATAATTAATTATTTTAATGAAGACCCTAAGTCCAAAGTTAGGAAAAGGAAATAATTAAAGGGAATTGATAATTCAGAGTGTGAATCTTCTAGAAAACATGGATCAATTCAAGATTTGATCTTATCCATTGATTAATATTTCAATCTGGGTCGTTGGTTCTCCAATAAGAATATTATAAAAGAAGGCTTGAGGGTCACTTGGAAAACAAGCCGGGCACACACTGAGTACCCAAAGGAGATCCATTCTGATATAGAATTCGATTTCAGTGGGAGAGTTGTAAGGCGAGAAGTTGCAGAAGCAGGAGGAGGTCAGGGGTGATCAAGATTAGGTTCGGAGAGCAACAGTGGGTCACTGAAGGTAGATTGAGGCTACAACGTAGAGACCCCACGCAGATTCATGCAGTCCAGCTCTGGGACTACGTAGAGAATCACGCAGACCAACGTAGGGGCTTGCAGGGGCTGATCTGGGTGTCAGATATTTGTCCGAGAAATATAGGCATATAGTCTCAGGTGGTTTAGAATTTAACTGCCAAATATTTCCCTGTGAAGATATTATTTTATGAAGAAATAGTAAAACCCTCATTTGCTGCACTGGTTTTCCCACATTGGGTTTTTCCGGGGACACATGTCCAAAAATAACTATGTACATGTGATTGGTTCTTATGCTTATGTTCTCTACTGTTTATTTCTTTGCATATATATTTGTGAATGTTGTAGTAGTATTTATTTCAGTATTTTCTGGAGTATTTCTGAATAATAACTTATTGCAATAATAAGTAGGAGAAATAAATCTATCACTACATCTGGTTGAGAATTTCACATGGTATCAGAGCCAGAAATATGAATAACAAATATGGAGCATCTATCAGTGAAAAAATTCTACGCAGTGCTATAGGGAAACAATGCAGAAGGGTTCACACAGTCCTCCAGGAGGGAGGGGAAGCATGATAGAATGGATGGATCACGATGTATCTGTTATGGCATCCAGATTAGAGGAATATTTTGCTTGTGTATCAAGCACTACGTCCTTATATGTCTGGTATATTGACAGTGGAGCATCTGCCCACATGACGGGAGTACGGGACTGTTTTTCTGACTACCAAGAAGAGAAGATGAATTTCAAAATAACCATGGGTAATAAAGAAAAGTGCACTCCCATTGGGAAAGGTACCATAGTTTTTCAGAGAGAGGCCGGAAACAGAATCTGGGCTACTAATCTACTACATGTGCCGGGTTTGGGGATGAATATACTCTCAGTGTCACAACTTCAAAACCGAGGATATGATGTCTACTTTATTGGAAATAGATTCTATGTCAAGCACCCCAGATGGAAGAAGAAGGCACAAATCGGGGTAAGAAGCAACAAGTTGTACAAACTGTAGCTTGAGTCCCCAATGGCACTGGTTGGCAGTGCAGATGAGATGGATCTGAATGAGCTATGACACAGGAGAATGGGGCATTGATAACTCTCCAGAAGACTGTCACAAGTGTTTGAGAATTGAGCACCAAGCGGGATGATGTCTGCAAGGGGTGCTTATTGGGGAAATATGCCAAGGCAACATATCAGAGAAGAAATAATAGGGCAAAGGGTGTGTTAGATCTAATACACTCAGATATCTATGGGCCAATGTCCACAAGAGCTCTTAGTGGTGCCAAATATTTCGTCACCTTCATTGATGATCATTCCAGGAAAAACTGGATCTACTTCTTGAAGACTAAGGATGAAGTCTTCAGTCAATTTAAAGAGTTCAAATCTATGGTGGAGAATATGACAGGGAAGTGGATCAAGGTATTGCGATCAGATAATGGAGGTGAATACATAGATAAATAACTCACCAGGTTCTGTGAAAGATAAGGCATCAAAAGAGAATGGACAACTCCATACAATTCGGAACAGAATGGAGTGGCATAAAGGAAGAACCAGACTATTGTTGAAGCAACCAGAGCTATGTTGTATGACGAAGACATGCCCAAATTCCTATGGGCTGAAGTGTGTAATACAACTATCTACATTTAGAACAGAACTCCTCACAATGCACTGGAAAATATCATGCCATAAAGTGTCTTCACTGGCAGCAAGCCTGAAGTGAGTCACTTTAGGATCTTCGGTAGTACAACTTACTATCATGTACCTAGTGAGAAGAGGAAGAAGTTGGAGATGACTGTTGAAAGGGGGTATTTATTAGGATACAGTGAAAATGCAAAGGCTTATCGCATCTATGTTCCTGAGAGAAGGAAAGTAGTGGTGCGAAGAGATGTGAAAATTATGGAGGAAAAAGCCTTCAGAAGATCACGAGAATTACCTTCTGCTACATAGCCAGAGGAAGAGCCTCTGGTACAGCCCCAACAACCAACATCAAAAAATCTAGTTGCCTTTCCAAGGCATAATGATCCAAAGGATGGGTCTCCTAAGGATGTGAAAGAAGGAGAGCCAGTAAATCCACCCTCAACCAGTGGAAGAACGAGCAGAGAACTTTGAAAGATTATGAAGGATGCAAAGGATTTTTTCGGAAATCCAAGGAATGAGAAGATACAACATAAGCAGCCTGAAAGGTATCAAGCCTTGGTTGCTCAAGTTAGAGAACCATCTATTTTCCAGGAAGCTGCTCATCACCAGGTATGGGTTGATGCAATGGTGGAAGAGAACAGTTCCATCATGAAAAATGATGTCTGGGAAGTAGTAACCAGACCATAGGAAAGATATGTTATGGGATCCAAGTGGATATACAAGATCAAGCATGCTGCAGATGGAAGCATCGAGAAATTTAAAGCCAGGTTCATGGCTAAGGGGTATGCTCAGAAGGAAGGAATATACTATGAAGAAACCTTCACCCCAATAGCAAGATACACATCTATCAGGTCCGTAATATCCCTTGCTGTGTAGATGGGATGGGAAATTCACCAGATGGATGTCAAGACATCATTCTTGAATGTTGTGATAGAAGAAGAAGTATATATAGAAAAACTGGAGGGTTTTGAGACACATGATCAGAGGACTCATGTGTGTAGACTAAAGAAAGCATTGTATGGAATGAAGCAAACTCCCAGAGCCTGGTATGGTCAAATTAACAGCTATCTGCAGAATATGGGATTTTTCAAGAGTGAAATAGTTCCCAATCTCTACTATGTAAGAGTAGGGAGTGAGCCATTGATACTGGTATTGTATGTGGATGACCTGTTCTTGACAGGATCATCAAGGCTCATCACAGATTGCAAGAAGAATTTAGTTGAAGAGTTTGACATGAAGGATCTGGGACAGATGCACTATTTTTTGGGGTTGGAAGTTTGGTAGTAGGATGGGAAGATCTTCCTTGGTAAAGGAAGATACGCTACAAAGATTTTGAAGATATTTCAGATGGAGGATTGTAGGCCCATGACCACTCCAATGATTACCAACTGGAGGAAAATTGACACGTTTGATGATGATGAAGTTGATCCTATTTTGTACAGATAGCTCATAGGGTCATTGATGTATCTGGTAAATACAAGGCCAGACATATGTTGTGATGTTAATACCCTAAGTCAGTTCATGGTGGAACCGAAGAGGGCACATTGGGTAACAACCAAGCATGTTCTCAGGTACCTTAGAGGAATAGTCAAGCTTGTATTTAAGTACACCCATGACAATGATGTTAGGTTGAGTGTTTTTACTGATGCAGATTGGGCTGGAAGTTCAGTTGATCAGAAGAGTACTAGTGGGTACTGTTTCAGTCTAGGACCGAGAATGACTTCCTGGTGCAGTAGGAAATAGAAGTTCATGGCACTGAGCCCAACAGAGGTAGAGTATATGGTATTTAGCACAACTTTTTGCTAAGCCATATGGCTTAGGAAACTGTTATTAAATCTGCTCAAGGAGAAAATGGAAGCGACCAAAATTTTATGTTATAATCAGAGTTGCATAAAGCTCTCTTAAAATCTTGTGTTTCATGATAGGTCAAAACACATTGACATCCGGTGTCACTTCATCAGGGACTGGGTACAACATGGAGTTGTTCAACTGCACTACACACCAACAGGAGAATAGGTGGTAGACATCCTCACCAAGGCTCTGGGTAAGACAAAGTTTGACTGCTTCAAAGAAAAGATCAAGATGATGAAGAATCCCTTCCAGTAGTAGGAATGGAGGATTCATTATTCAGAGGGAGCTATAGTATAGATGTAGCAAGGGATAGTGGTAGTGTCAAAGGTAGCAGTACAAGGGGTAGCAGCGTATAGGGTGCTTCAAAATCAGAGCAGCATGCAGCAGGCATATTGTTGGAGCACTTTCCTCACTAAGAGGGAGTGTTGACTTTTGTAGCATATAGAATTGTTCTGAGTCTCAAAATTTGCAGGGAGGCTTGGAAAACAACATTCCAAAGAACCCAGAAATAGTTTGTGGAAATTCCACTTGGTTTAAGAATTATTAAAATAATTAATTATTTTAATGAAGACCCTAAGTCCAAACTTAGGAAAAGGAAATAATTAAAGGGAATTAATAATTCAGAGTGTAAATCTTCTAGAAAAAATGGATCAAGTAAAGATTTAATCTTAGCCATTGATTAATCTTTTAATTTGGGCCATTGGTTCTCCAACAAGAAGATTATAAAAGAATAATTGAGGGTCACTTGGAAGACAAGCCGGGCACACAATCAGTACCCGAAGGAGATCCATTCTGATGTAGATTTCAGTTTTAGCGAGAGAGTTGCAGCGCTAGAAGTTGCAGAAGAAGGAGGAGGTCAGGGGTGATCGAGATCAAGGTCGAAGAGCAACAGTAGGTCACTGAAGGTAGCTTGAGGCTACAACGCAAAGACCCCACGTAGCCTCCAGGGAGATTCATGCAGTCCAACTCTGGGACTACGCAAAGAATCATGCAGGGGCTTGCAGGGGCTGATCTGGGTGTCAGATATTTGTTTGAGAAAGATAGGCATCCAGTCTCATGTGGTTTAGAATTTATCTACCGAACATTTCCCTGTAAAGATATAATTTTCTGAAGAAATAATAAAACCCTCATCTGCTGCACCAGTTTTCCCACATTGGGTTTTTCCGAGGACATTTGTCCAAAAATAACTGTGTAAATGTGATTGGTTCTTGTGCTTATGTTATCTACTATTTATTTCTCTGCATATATATTTTTGAATGCTGCAGGACTATTTATTTCGATATTTTCTGGAAGATTTCTGAATAATAAATTATTGAAATAATAAGTAGGAGAAATAAATCTATCACTGCAACTAGTTGATAATTTCACATATAGTTTTCATCTTACCTTTAGCATTTAAAGTGGGATCGATATCATTGGTGAATATTTGATCATTAATGCACCGATAAGAGAGACTGTACATTTCTGAAACTTGGCACTAGTAGAAGCTAGGGAACCGCACAAACTCATCCCCTCGAACTTCAGACAAATGCACTCCATGTTGGGTCTTGTGGGATACTACAGAAAGTGCATTCCCCAGTACGAATTGATAACTACGCCCATGAACAGAATACTCGGTAGAGTTGCGACATTCCATTGGGATGATGAATTTCAGAGAATTTTTTAGTTACTAAGGGATATGAAAGATACTACACGATATGCTTTGAATTACCTGGTCAACAATCCTGTGTTGGGGGGGGGGACAATTTTTCAATGGTTATGTTCATCTTTGGATTACATGAGTAGCAAGGTGCGGCATGCATGTGGTATCTGCACTAGGGGATTGACTGGTGTGCAAAGGTGTCAAAAACTAGCTGCTGGAATAGTAAAACTGGATAAGACAAAATTATTAACGTTTTTAGAAGCGTCCAAGATGCATTTAATGAGGGGATTTTTCTAGATTTGGGATTTTTTTTTCCAGTAATGGAACCTCATTAATGCCCACAGAGCCATTTGAGACACGCCACAAGTATAAATATGAAGCAGGGGATCACAATAGTTTCCTTTTAGTTCTAAGCTATTTTTATGCTCTGAGTTGTTTATTTATCTTTGCCTTTGCTACGTCTATGTCCAAATTGGATCTCATGTGTTGGGGTCCTGTGTTTTGGTATATTGGCTAACCAAAAGGCAAGGCAACATTAGAACCAATCTTTAGAGCTCTAGGATCTAGCCCTCCTAGTCTCAGAGAGGGATCTCTCAATGTTTTTTTATAAAGATATGTCTCTAAAGCTTTAGTGATTGATTTTAGGCTAGTTATGATGTGCAGGTTTTTTTTTTTGTTTGGTTGGACAAATGTGTTTCATGTGGTATAGATAGAGCATGGGAATCTACAAACCATTGGGAAATAGAGTCATGTGAAAGTCCAAATAGTTCTGATTGAGAAAGAAGGGAAACCAAAGGGAAAATCTAACTTGGTCAAGGATATGTTGAATAATATAGGTGAAATGGGATGAAAATTAAGGACTAAGAGTGAAAAGAAAACTAAACCCTTTCAAAATGGCTTAAAAGATTTGGGGAACGCCCTTTTTCCTCTAGTAAGCTCACTGCTTTGGACTTAATTAACATAAACACTCAAAGGATAGGAGAAATGCAGACTAGACCCTCTCACAATGACTTAAAGGATTCGGGGAATGCCCTATTTCCTCCAGTAAGCTCACTATTTTGGACTTAATCAACATAAATACTCAAAGAAAGGAGAAATGCAGACTAAAACCCTCTTAATGAATTATAGGATTCAGGGAACGCCCTATTTCCTCCTATAAGTTCACTGTTGAGAGCTTAATCAACAAGGACATACAATTGCATTCAAAGAAGAGGAAACACCTTAGACATCTAGGACTGCAATTATAGGGACCTTTAACACCATAATTACAATAAGAAATAGAGGGTATGATTGAAACAAACCTCTCTGTCAAACTGAAAACATTAATAATTAAAGGGAGATTTCAGATACAATATTCAGTGGCAAAGAAAGAGGGAACGCCTAAACAGTCTTTAGCACAACTAAATTTATCATTTCTGAAATAAAAAAAACTAAATATGCAGAGAGATATTAGACTACCCTGTCATGTTCAGTAGTGGAAAACATATAAACACTGAAGGATAAACAGGTCAGAGGTGCTTCTAAGATACATTTCTCTGCCTAAACTTTTTTTCCTACTGTAAGCAAAGAATGATGGAACAAAATGGAAAACAGGAAATAACATTAACAACAAGAAGTACTTCACCAAAAACATGCTCAAGGATCCAATGGTCCAGCCTCCTTGATCAACAGAAAAATAGATAATTCCACACTCCTTCAGAACACCAATGCTTCTTCAAAGCAACAATATGTATTACCTTTGAAATCACCAAATGGCAACCTTTTACAATGAGACTTCGAAGAGTCTTTATAGGAAAAATGAGGAACAATAGGTGAGGAAAGTTTTAATGAACATCAGAGGTCGGAGAGAGCATTCGAATGCTCCATCCCGTGTCATAAACATAACATTAAATTCTAGACATGATCAATAACTTTGTAGCTCGTTGAGACCATTTTGATATGATAGAAATCACCCACAGGGTGTCCTTGACAGGAAAAACCATCTGGAGTGGTACTGTTATCTTCTTGGTGTGAGTTAAGTGAAGAATGGGCTATGAGGACTCCCATACTTCTAAATAACGGCTTCTGACAGTTTGTAGTAGCTTCCCTGGTGTAATAACTGCTTGGAAGGCTTGTGTGCATGGGATGGGCTACATCTGTGTCAGTCAACATTCTGCACTAATAACTGCTTTGTCTCTTTGTAATTCAACCTATTTTAACTCTGTTTATGTTTTCAATTTGCTGATTGCTCGAATTTCTTGTGTACTGATGCCCTCAGAATTTTTATTAATATTTTGTGCCTTGTCATATGCCACGAGATATGTGATCTTCACCATTTCTGAGTGTTTTGTGTACAGGTGGAGGGTTTTGCTGAGCTGGAGGGTCATTGAGGGTTCATGGATCTGATCCATTACTAGACACAACCTCACCTTCTGTTTTGGTTCCCTTTGACGTTGTTTCGTGGCCCTGAGATTTCCATCTGAGCTTTTGTGTCACCTTTGTGACTGTAAAATATTTATCCTTCATTGGCCATGAAAAACCTGCAAACACACGCCAAAATTGTTATAAAAACATGCGGGCTTGGTTTAGACTGCTTGCAAAGGCTTTGGGGTAGTGGAGGAGCAGTGAGGAGGTGGTGAGTGCAACAAAAATCGGGAAAAAACCCTGGCAGAGTAGCTAACCAGGTTCAGTGAGGGTCTGGGTGTGAGGATGAATGTGAACTGTTAGATCAAGATGATCTATGGTGGAGATCGCTTGATGAAGTTGTTTGGGAGCATATGGGAAACAACTGCGTTTGATATCGTGATATAACACAAGCCATTTGATCTCAGGGATCGATAGCTAAGATTAAAAGAGAAATTGCATTGTGGAGGGTAGGCGGTATCGCGGAAACCGAGAATAGTTTTCACGCAACAAAAAGGGGGAGAGGCGGTATTAGATTTTGGAACACGATATGTGTTAGCGTTCGACACGTGGATTTCTAAAACCACTTTTATCACGTGGAAGTACCACACTGGGAAGGAGGGGTGAAAATTGCGCGATATGGATCATCGACCATTGGATTGGAGGCTCCAAATCCAACGGTGCGGGTTGAACGCGATGGATGAAGAGCTACAGGTTAAAAAGGGTATGCTGCGGAGAAAAGGTTTCATGACACAACACCACGAAAACCAGGGTTAAAACTGAGTAGGCGCGAAAAATGACTTTTAGTGTTAAAAAGTAAAAATTTATGCATGGGAAAATACATAGGAAAAATGTGAAAATGAGAGGAAACGGGGGCGTTTGGTGGTGGGACTGGGAGTACGGAGGAAAAATCCTGGGGGTGATTGGTGGGTTAAATGAGGGCCATCGGATCATGATAGAGATCAACAGCTTAGATCTTTATCGATGGGTCGATGATGAAGGGCTTATGAATGGAGCGCGAGACGATCTTAGCCGTCGGTTCTTGTGGGTTCGATGACTGAGATTAAATCGGGAATCGACATCGGAGGAGACAAGGAAAAGAGACTAAGCCTTTGCATTTTGTCGATGCGATGGAGCGATGCGACGCGGGCCATCTGATATGAAGAGAGATTGACGATGGAGATTAAATCAAAGGTGGAGACGGTGGAGGATCATGTGATGGAAGGGCTTGATGAAATGAGGCGCGAATCGTCGAAATGAACGGCTGGGATTACATCGCATCAGAGAAAAGGAAAGAGGCAAAAGCACTGTGGTCTTTGAGTTTGCAATGTGCGATTAAGAGTTGGCTGTCGGATCAGTATGAGAGATCAACGGTTAGGATTGAATCAGAGGCTGTGATGACAGAGGGCTATGGGCGGAGAGTGACGTAATCTCGGCCGTTGGTTCTTGTGGATTCAACGGTTGAGATTAGACCGGAGGATCGGAGGAGAAGGGGCTCATCGCATCAGAAGATTGGAAGAATAAAGGAAAATTCAGGGAAAGGAAACTCCAATTGCGATGAGTGATAAGGGATAGCACCTGGTTATGGCTCCAGGTCACATGTGGGAAAGGGGCTAGGGCTAAGGCTGAAAGGGGCTTAAGGCCTTAATGTTAAAAAATGGGTTTTTTAGGATTTTTGAAGGGTTTTTGAGGGTTTTTTGGCTTTTAGTAGAGAGGAAAGAAAGGGTCTTTAAACCTGTAAATAAATATTTGAGGGTTTAAATGGGATTTAACGTTTTTAGAGGCTAAATGGAGGGTTAAAAGATGAAAAGAAGGCTTTATGAATATGGAGGGAAATAAGTGAAAAGAGGCAGTTTCGGTGGCCTGTGGAACAACTTTCTTTGGTGAATCAACATGGCTTTAAGATGGAAACAACAGTGAAAATTCAAAGGGATAAAGAATCATCATAAGACTTAAAAGATGACGGATTTTCAAAAGGAAATATATCTCTTGAAGGCTTGAAAAAAAAATTTATCCACCATGTGGTATAACAGAATTTATAGGTGGCTAACAGTGGCTCCAATTGGGGAGGACAGCTTGCCCTCTAGGTGTCCAGAACCTCAGTAATCTCTGGATTTAGCAGACCAGAGCCATTCCATTGGGCAGAATTATTTTCTTTCTTGCTGGTACTTTTTACATATTGGTAGTTCTTTCAGTGACCTGGAGCATGAGATCTCTTTGAAACACACATTTCTACCTACCCAAAGCTACTTGTCCTAACATTTTCTTCTTCCTTTGAGTGCACTTGGGCTGGCATCTCTTTTAAAAAAAATTATTTTGCAAACAGAAAAGTAAACCTATCTAATGCTACCCTTATTTCTCCATGAGTTCAGATTAAGCAGTTGAACTCATAAGTTTCTCAACCTAACTACCATCTGTTAGGATTAGACAGTCTGACAGATTTTCATTCTCTATATTCTAAAACAAAAGTTGAAACACAACCAAACCAGGATTAGACTATCTAATTTGCTGTGGGTCCATGGCATAAAGACAAGCTTCACATGGACTGAACTCTGCAGAAATTAAAACAAAATTGGGAAGGCTTGAAGTTTTGAAAATTGAAAACACCTTCCTTCCTTTCATGACTCAGATTTTGAGATTTTTAGAGTCACTTTTATTTCTTCCTTCCAGCTCTGGTTTTGGTCTTGTTAGAGCTATCTTTTTCTTCTTTGCTGGTTCAATTTTTGAGCATATTAGAACCAATCCTTTCTTCTATCCTAATCTGTTCTACTGATAAGCAAAGATTAAATAGTTTGGAAAATATTTTTCACTATCCTATCATCAGTAAATTGAAATTTGCCCAATCATGATTAGGCTGTATGATTGGACAGTAGTGCTCCTTAAAGTAGTGGCATTTGGGCTTGCGCACTTTCATATTTTCCTTTCTTTTTGGTATGGGGCTATACCTTCCTTGTTTCATTTCTGCCCTCTTTTCTATTTTTATTGTTTTTGTATTTTTTTCAATTTTTCTTTCAAAGCAGAAACAACAATCTAACTAGATGCTCAAAGGCTAAGCTTTATTGCTTTCTTACCTACCCTAATCTAACTTGGAATATTTACATTTTTAGCTGATGAACTCTCTTTTCCAGTACAACCAATCCAGTAAATGATTCCATGATTGGTCCTTTCTCACCTCTTTGGGCAGGCTAGACAAACAGGGCCACTCCCATTCCTTTTGTTTCTTAGCAGCAATGCTAAAAAATCTTCTCGCTTCTGATAACACCTTACTGCTAACAACTTTCATCCCTTATTTAAAAAATTTCAAGAAATGAGCATAGGGATCTTGAAATAATACTTGGTTGCGAATTTTTGGAAGATATGTTTCAACCAAGATTACCTCTTCTTTCTTCACTGGATCGAGATAAATATTTTCTTGAGAAAGAAAAGCTTCCTCATCTTCGTTATCATCTGAACTGGAGGACTCATCATATATTTTGCAGGGCTTTCCTCTTGTAGTCCTGGTAAGCTTTGGTTTAGTGGACTGTACTCTATGAAGAGATCATCATATTCTTGAGTAGGGGTATCTTTTATTACCTCAATCCTTTCAGGATAAGGTTCCTTATATTCATCCTGCTCAAGAAACTCCTCTTTCTTCTCAACCTCATCATCACAACTAATAGATTGCTGACTCCTAATTATGTGAAAGCTATTCTAATGGATTGGATTGGTGGACCGATGCTTTCAAGTTGATGATAGTGAAACTCATGACACCAATCAACTGTTGGTTGCCCTGCATGATTAGTCTCTGCTTGAAGCTAATCATCATCATCAGACTGATCAAAATTTGGAAAATCATTAGTATAAAACATATCACCAATCAAGAATATTGGGTTATCAGTTGGATTTTCTTTGAGCTAATCTACAAGTTTGTTTTCTGCTTCAAGACAACAAGGTTCAGTAGGTATATGAGCAGAAGTATTTTTTTCTAATGAAGATTCGAGGGCTGGTTGTTTGTTTAATATTTGGTCAATTTATTCCTCTGTTAAGAGAGAAGGGATTTTCTTTTTGATTAGGACAGATGTACAACAATCCTCTTTCTCTTGTGTTGGCTGATTTTGAGGCTTGATGTCTTCTTGAGCCTCTTCTAGGGGATCTTCACTTGTGCTTGCAGGGAAACCTTGAGGATTTTCTAATGTTTCCTGATCTTCTTCTGTCTCAAACAATTCATCATGATTACTATGACACTTAGTTTGGATACAAGGCTCATGAGTTGTTTTTTCTACATTATCAGGATGCCATTCTTCTTGTGTAATCTGAGATGGGTTATAATATAGAGGGGGAGTCCCTATATGTGCTGGTTCTCCTTCCACATCAGATTCTGTGTTTTCTAAGTGGCTACTTGTTTCCTCAAAGCACTGCTCACTATAATTTTTTTCAATTTGGTCATGAAATTCTCTTAAAATCATAATACAAGACAAAGGTATGCTGTCAAGACTTTCTTGACAAAATTATTCATTGTTTTCTCTATAATCCTGCTCATCATCTTCTATAAAGTCTTGATCATCATACATATCTTGCTCATTGTCTAGGTTTTGTAGTGGTTGAGTTTGTTCTTGATCTGAAAAAAGCATGGGCTTCTCTAGATCATCAATATTTAAATTAGCCTCATACCTTTACAGCTTCTTATCAAGTATGTACATCATTTTTTCCATCATGACCAGTAGTTTTGCTTCTGGGTCTATATCTGAATCCATGTTTGTAATAAATAGGTCACTGTATCTTTTCAACCAGTTCAGAGTCTTCTACCAGTGGAGTCATTAGGTCTTTTGGTATTGTGGAGTCGCCAGGTGGAAGATTTTGAACTTTTCTATCCACCAACAACATGATTGAGTTTGCTCAATGCATTCCCAGGAGAGTTTACAAGGACTAGTGAAGTAATAGGCCTACTGGAGGCCAGTGGAGTCGTTAGGTGGAAACCTTTTAGCTTTTGTGAAGGTAAAAATTTTTATGGTTCCACCACCATTTTTATTATGAAGCCAATCTGAAATATTTTTGGGTTTTTTCAGAGTCTCATGTGGTTATTTAAGGACTTATTGAGTGTACAAGAGTTTTCTAAACTACTATGTACTCAATAGGTCCCACTGTGATCGCCATTATGTTGGTGTGAGCGGTGGGATAAGTCCACAAGATGATATCCTTAAGGTATTCTTTGTCAAGCTAAGGGCCTAAAGAGTTTTTAAGAAGTATTCAGGTAACTATGAACTCAATAGGTCCCACCGTGATAGCCATTAGGTTGGTGTGAGCGGTGGGATAAGTCCACAAGATGATATCCTTAAGGTATTCTTTGTCAAATCAAGGTCCTATAGAGTTTTAAGAGGTATTTCAAGCAACTATATACTCAATAGGTCCCACCGTGATCGCTATTATGTTGGGGTCCTGTGTTTTGGTAGATTGGCTAACCAAAAGACAAGGCAACATCAAAACCAATATTTAGAGCTCTAGAATCTAGCCCTCTTAGTTTCAGCGAGGGATCTCTAAATGTTTTTTATAAAGATATGTCTTGAAAGCTTTAGTGATTGATTTTAGGCTAGTTATTATGTGCAGGGTTGTTTTTTTTGTTTGGTTGGAAAAATTTGTTTCATGTGGTATAGATAGAGCATGGGAATCTACAAGCCATTAGGCAATGGAGTCATGTGAAAGTCCAAATAGTTCTGATTGAGAAGGAAGGGAAAGTAAAGGGAAATTCTAACTTGGTCAAAGATCTGTTGAATAATATAGGTGAAATGGGATGAACATTAAGGACTAAGAGTGAAAAGTGAACTAAACCCTTTCATAATGGCTTAAAAGATTCAGGGAACACCCTATTTCCTCTAGTAAGCTCACTTCTTTGGACTTAATTAACATAAACACTCAAAGGAGAGGAGAAATGCAGACTAGACCCTCTCACAATGACTTAAAGGATTCGGGGAACGCCCTATTTCCTCTAGTAAGCTCATTGTTCTGGCCAGACCTAATGTTCTCCCACTCTATGTCCTTGACAAACTGTTGGCCCGAGAAGTTGCCTATAAAACGGTGGGAAATGGATTAACCAAAGCCCTGAAAGAAGCGAAGAAATCAACCTGGCCATCATTCCCCATCCACTCTGGAGTATATGCTCTTGATAATTTCAAGCACGCTGGGCTTGAAATTAACCAAATACAATGTCTAAACTTTCCCACCATTCCCAGTAGGTAGTATGACCCAAACAAAGTAGCTCAAAATTTCACACATCAAGTTAAATTGAGACAATTCATAAATGACCCTGATGACTTTGATGATCTATTTGAGTCTACTCAAACATACCTACAGGTAGAAAAGCTGGTAGAAGACCAAAATAAAAGGTTGGAAAATATCCCTCTTGACACATTGAGGGTTTCTCAACCAATTTTGCAAATAGAACGAGATTTAGCACAATATTCAAAGGACATCGATATGACACAAGGAACAATGGAAACTACATCAACAACACAAAAAATTGAATAAATTCTGTTTAGCAGTGACCTAGATAAATTCCGGGATCATTTTGATCAACAGATTAGTAAATTAGGACCACAAGAGGTAAAGACCTCAGTTTCAAGAGAAACAATCAACACTCATGAAACTAACAATCAGAGCTCTCTTACTGTTGGGGCTTCTGATAAAGCCATAAATACAGATGATGTAGAATTCATCCCGGCATACCCCACTTCAAAAATTATTCTTAAAATCGAAGATATTCCTCCTCTCGATATATTTTATAGCCTTAAGCATAGGGCTGTAATGAGCAGGCAAAGGAAGAGGGAGAATTGAGCAATCCCAGACACTATTTACTGGAGATTTATCATTGGATGTTGTGTGGAAGGATCCACAAACAAATCCCTTTGATGACTTAACTAGGCTATCACAGTTTGCAGGGCCCTATGCAACAAATACCATTGAAAAAGCTTCATAAGTGAAACAATTAATCAAAGATAAAGATGACATGATTCAACATTTAGAACATGAATTTTTAAAAGAAAAACAAAGCACTGATAATCAACGGAAAGTACAAATATAAAAATTGCAACAAAGTTTTGATGAAATGAATTCCAACATGAAATTGACATTAAGGTTAAATATGCTCAGCTACAGGAACTCCAAGTCAAAATTTAGAATTGAAGGATTATCCTAAAATTGAGGATTTTAGGAAATAAGCAATGGAACTTAACACCCTCCTAGCCTAGCAACAGGTGGTATTTTTCCAAATATTTGCAATAATCAATGATATATTATGTAATGCAAATGATTCATTGATGAATCAATCGTCCAATTTGAGGATGACTTTCAATGACATTGATGAAAATATTTCTAAATATATCACATAGAAAGACAGAACAAAAGGAAGAGCAGAAAACATTCCAAGGATAAAGGATTCACACAAACAAATCCTATTTACAAACTGAGATATAAAATTAAAACAAGCAGAAAGAGCCATCTTTAGAGCAAGAGATATCCGAAGCCATATTACTGAAACTATCAGCAACAACCTATTTGGCGCTAATCTAATTCAGGAATGACCAGCTGGTTCCTTGCCCGATGTTAAATTATTAACGGGATCATGGAAGGAATGGTCCAAAAAGAAGGATAATATTAAAAAAGTATCAATGTTAAATCTTGAGAAATAGTTTCAATATCTAGTAAGGCCACATAGCCAATGGCTAATGTTGCAATGCCTTGCTGACACCACTTCACACATGCTTCTTGTGCTCTCAGATGCAATGTATATAGGACAAATGCACATAAGGCTAGATCAACCCTTTTATCTTTATATGATTGTTGTGTTCATATGATAGTCATATTTCACTTTAAATTGTTTCGTTATGCATGTTCTTTAAATAAAATTGAGCACTAATTCACTACTGAACGTGTGAGATTTCCATCCTTAAATATATGTATGAAACAATAAAATATTTCATGCAATATATGTTTAACAATTAATTTGATTAACTATTTAATCAAATTAATCATCTTACTTGAATTTACTTCTTTAAGTGTTTGGCGATGTATATTATCTCGCACTTAAGAAAATATTTGAAAGCGTATATAAAGAGTGTAATTAAGTCCCAGGATATAAATAAATAGACATATACATACTTAAGTTTGTTTTTAATTTCATTTATAACTCCCATTTCACTATTTTATACCTCACACATCCTCAATTATATTTCAAAAAGAAATTGGTCCCATTATCCCAGGTAAGAGGCACTATTCCAAACAGAAAAACAACGGTTTTCAAGTTCCCGACTGGGTATATTGAGGCAACAATTTTCAAGCCTTCAACATTTTTCGTGCTAGAAAGAGGACTTGAAGACTATGAATGGCATTAAGGTCTAATCCTAAATCCAAATGGAATCAAAAAAGTAAGTCCCCCTCCAAATCTCTTACGACTTTAAGGTCTCAATCAAAGTCTCCAAACTCTAGATCTGAAGTTACTCAATCACCTCCTAAATATCCTGGTACACTTCCTGAGGCAATCCCTCAAGATTATACTCTAGGGTCACCTGAAGTACAAAATTTTATTAAGAAATTAGAAGAAATTTTTATTTCAAAATAAAATCATGTTCAATTTGAACCCTCAGAAAGAAGTATAACTTCCTCTTTAAAAATTTCTGGTGTATTAACTCGGTCTCAAAATGGAAAACTTGTAATAAATCCTTTTGAGTTTCCTTTTCATTATCACCGAAGAAAAGTCCCTACATCAAAAGATCAATTATCCAATAGTGAGATTACTTATTCTTCACCTCCACAAACTCCATCGTTCATTCCTCCTTCATTTCCTTCTTCCCAAACAATCAATTCATCTATTCATATTCCTCAAACTCAACCAACTAGTGTTGTTACAAGCAGTGCTATTTCAAGGGTTATTTCTTCTACCATCGCATCAACCTCTGGAACTCCTGCAACATATTTTATTCCCACAACTCCTATAATGGTAGCTAGACCATGGAAAAATAGAGGAGTTGTTCAAATGGAAGGAAATCTTCATGATTTACCTAAGCACCCTGAAATATGGATGCCTAAGTATAATCCCGATGATGGACTCCCTACCGAGGAACATCTTCATAATTTCAAGTTAGCCATCAATCTCAATGGAGAGGTTGAATAATACTGTGTAGTTAGGTTATTTCCTTATACCTTTGAAGGATGAGTAGGTTCATGGTATTTTTTATTACCATAAGGTACTATTACCAACAAGGATATATTTGAAGAGCAATTCTTAACTAAGTTTGGTGATGATTGCACAAGTGCCACTCTTATCAGTGATAATTCCTATCTAAAAGAAATTTTAGTTGAAAAGATAAAATATTTTGATTCTAGATTCAACAAATTTCTAAAAAAAACTCCAACTACCTCAAAGTCTGGTGTTGATGTGAAAATCAAATGGTACATTTCCTCTCTTCCTTCCAATATCACAATTTTTGTAGACAAACCTAATAAAGCCACCTTAGTGGAAAAAATGAAAGAATCCCCGTCCATTGAGAAAATGATACTTGCATTAGAAAATAAAACTACTCAAGAAGAAATAAAGACAAAGAAGTTCACATTTAAGGACGAACCAAAGAAGAAATCTCCTAAAGATCCCTTTGATCTTGAAGGATTGCTGTAATATTCCCAAATGGGTAAGCAACAATTTATGAACACAATAATGGAAAAAGTAGTGATAAATCAACATATAACATGTAAGAAGATCACATAGCCATCATATTAATATCATAGAAGAAAAATGTATACAATTCCTTGAGGAAATAATCACTCAAGTCAGACCAAAACAAGCCTCAAGAGAACATGTACATGAAACATAAAGAACACTGCTACACAATAATTCCCAAACTATGACAACATAGTTTTATTAGGTACAACTACTATTGGAAAGTGTTAATACACAGATCTGAAACTATAGGGCTCATATGATGCTGGGAACAGAGATCTAAGCTCCCAAACACATTTTCAAGACAACTCGGAAAGGGTTTCCTGAAATATACGAAAATACCAAAATGCCAGATTGCAGCCCTAGGGATGAATAGCAGCTGCTAATAAATAAATGGAGGAAGATGGCTATAGATTATATATATAGTGAATATATCTCCTCCAATAAATCCTTCAAGTGAAAGGTTGATCCTAACACTGAAGATCTCACCCTCCAAATTAAGCACTGAACCCTCCACTACAAATGCTCACTGAAATAATGCATTCAAAGAGGGAATATGCGCTATAGGTGATAGGAATATGTTGGCCTAGTGCCAAGATGTGAAAGAAAGCTTAAGAATCTCCCTTGCTAATCTCCCAAATAGCAGAATGCTTACTTCTTTGAAAAACTAGCTCCGAAAGTCTGTTTTGTTGAGTGTGGAACCGGATTATCTTGTTTACTTTGTATCACAGCATTGGAACCCTGTACCTTAAAAGGGGCGGCAATGCCGCTCGTAATTAATCGTTGTTGTGGGGGGTCTAGGGGTGGGCTGGCAACACTTTTCGGAGCCCCCCCCTGGCGGGGGGTTTCGGGGGGCAGTGCCCCCGAAGCTAAAAACAGATGTAAAATTTCCTTGGAGAAGTATAGTAATTTCTAGTCAATCTGAGCCGTTCATTAGGAAAATGATCTTACGGTAGAAGTTAAGTTTAGTTTAGGGTTTTTTGCCCTAGAAGGCAACCCCTCGCTTTTATGAGGGTATTGTATTGCGGCTGTGTATGGTATGTGTATTCTCGGAGCGAGAAACAGAGAGGGAGACTGTGAGAGAGAACAGAGGATATTACAGCGGATCTACTGTAGCTTGTGTCTCTTCATTTTGCTGGATAATAGAAAGGAAGGACTGGCTGTTCAGGGTGGACGTAGCCCAAATTGGGTGAATCATGTATATCTGTGTCTCTCTGGTTTTATGTGTTTTGTGTGCTTGTGTTTTCTGCATATTTTATGTGTTTCATTGCTCTGTAATATTTAATTTTTTAACAATTGGTATCAGAGCCGAAGGTCTATTTGGCTGATAAACTCGCAGGAAAGAAGGGTTCCTGGTTCGAGTGGGAGCAATGGCAGAAGATGGTAAATTTAGGGTCGAGAAATTTAACAGCCAAAACTTCCCATTGTGGAAGATGTAGATGGAAGATTATCTGTATCAGAAATATTTGTACCTACCATTGAGTGGAAAAACAAAGAAGCCGGCGGCCATGACAGACGCGGAATGGAACATTCTCGATAGAAAGGCACTCGAAACAATACAGTTGTGCCTTGTGGCATCAGTAGCCTTCAATATTTCGAAGGAAACAACAACAGAGGGTTTGATGCAGACATTGGCGAAACTATATGAGAAACCCTCGGCCTCAAACAAGGTATTTCTTATGAAACGATTATTTAATATGAAGATGTCGGAAGGTGGATCTGTTGCAGACCATTTAAATGATTTTAATACAGTTACTAGTTAGTTAAGTTTTGTAGGGGTAAACTTTGATGATGAAGTTAGATCTTTGTTATTCTTGTGCTCATTGCCAGAGAGTTGGAATGGTTTAGTAATGGCCATTAGTAACTTTGTCTCTGGATCTAGTACTTTAAAGTTTGATGATGTTGTCGGTGCTATCCTTAGAGAGGAAATGCGACGGAAAAGCTCCGGTGAGACATCGGGTAATGCTTTGAGTGCAGAGTCTAGGGGAAGAAGAATGGAAAGAGGAAAGAGCTCGGGATATCGCAGTAAATCAAGGAAAGACAGATCCAAGTCCAGATCGGGGATAGTGTGCTGGAAATTCAGAAATAAAGGACACCTAAAGAAAGACTATAGATCTCGGAAGGGAAAAGGAGGAGATGCACAACAAGAAAAGAATAATGAAGCAAATGTGACAGGTGATGTGTTACAAGATGCTTTGATTATTTCTTTCGAAAATGTTACTGATTCTTGGGTTGTAGATTCAGGGGCTTCATTCCATGCCACACCTGATAAGAAATATTTTCATGACTATGTTCAAGGAGATTTTGGACAAGTTCGTTTGGGTGATGATAAACCCTGCAAAATTGTTGGAATGGGTAAATTTCTTGTAAAACAACAGAATGGAAACCAATGGCTACTAAAGGAGGTAAGGCATGTTCCAGATCTAAAGAAAAATATGATTTCAACAGGGCAGTTAGGTAGTGAAGGTTGTGTGACAACTTTCACAGATAAAACTTGGAAGGTCACCAAAGGAGTGTTGGTAATAGCAAAAGGTGAAAAGGTTGGTACATTGTATTTATGCAATGGTATTTCTAACTTTGTTAATGCTTTAACTTCCAAAGGAGCAGATGTAGCATTATGGAATCATAGGCTTAGACACATGAGTGAGAAAGGGATGAAGATTCTTCACTCAAGAAATTTGTTGCCAGGTTTGAGGAGTGTTGATTTGGATTTCTGTGAAAATTGCATTTATGGGAAACAAAAGAGAGTCAAATTTCTCAGAGTTGGGAAAGAAAAGAAAAGTGAAAAATTAGAGCTTGTGCATACAGATGTATGGGGACCTGCTCAGGTATCATCTCTCGGTGGCTCTCGTTATTATGTTACTTTTATTGATGATGCAACTAGAAAAACATGGATTTATTGTATTCAGAATAAATCTAATGTATTTGATACTTTCAAGAAATGGAAAGCTTTCGTTGAGATTGAGACAGGAAAGAAGTTGAAGTGTCTCAGATCAGACAATGGAGGTGAATATTGCAGCAAAGAGTTTGATAGGTACTGTTCAGAGCATGGAATTCGTAGAGAGAAGACAGTTCCAAGAACATCACAAGAAAATGGTGTGTCAGAAAGGATGAACAGAACAATCATGGAGCGTGCAAGGTGCATGAGATTGCATGCAGGATTGCCTTTACAATTTTGGGCAGATGCTGTAGATACTGCTATTTATCTAATAAACAGAGGGCCTTCAAGTTCCTTGGATGGTGGTATTCCAGAGGAAGCATGGACAAGTAAAAAGGTAAACTACTCTTTTTTAAAGCCTTTTGGTTGTGAGGCCTTTGTCCATATTAATAAAGAAAACAGAACAAAGCTTGAGGTAAAATCAAAGAAATGTACCTTTATTGGATATGGTGCTAATGATTTTGGTTATCGCTTATATGATTATGAAAATCACAAAATCATTAGGAGCAGAGATGTAATATTCAATGAAAAGGTCTTGTATAAGAATCAGCTGCAGGAAAAGAAACAGGAAAAAGAAAGCAAAGAATACATGGTTCTTGATGAGATAACTGAAAAAGTAAAGGTGCCTGAAAATAATAATAATCAACAACCACAGCAGCAGCAACCACCACAACAGCAACAGGCACCTCAAACACCTGAAAGTGGTGTTAGAAGATCTACCAGGATAAGTAGACCCCCTGAACGATACTCTCCTTCATTATATTATTTATTGTTGATTGATTCTGGTGAACCCGAATGTTATGAAGAAGAAATGCAGGTTGAAAGCAGGAAGAAGTGGGATCTAGCCATGGAAGAATATATGGACTCCTTAATGCATAACTAGACTTGGGACTTAGTTAGGTTGCCTGCAGGTAAAACTACATTGCAGAATAAATGGGTTTACAGGCTGAAGGAAGAAGATGGAGGAAAACAGAGGTACAAAGCTAGACTTGTGGTGAAGGGGTTTGCACAGAAGAAAGGTATTGATTTTGATGAAATATTTTCTCCTGTTGTTAAGATGACTTCAATCAAAACTATCTTAAGTCTTGTAGCAGCGGAAGATTTACATCTTGAACAGTTAGATGTAAAGACAACAGTTCTCCATGGAGATTTGGAGGAAGAGATATACATGCAGCAACCAGAAGGATATGAGGTCAAAGGGAAAGAAAAATTGGTGTGCAGGTTAAAGAAGAGCTTGTATGGCTTAAAACAGTCTCCAAGGCAGTGGTATCTAAAATTTGACAAGTTTATGTCTGAACAATGTTATACTAAATGTCACTCTGATCATTGTGTTTATCTGAAAAAGAAAAATGATGGCAGCTATATTATATTGTTATTGTATGTAGATGACATGCTTATTGCAGGGTCTAACATGCAGGAAATAAATGTGATAAAAAAAAAATTGGAAAATTCATTTGCAATGAAGGATTTGGGAGCTGCAAAAAAAAATCCTTGGTATGAGGATAACTAGAGACAGGAAAAATCACAAATTAACATTGTATCAGAATGAGTACATAGAAAAGGTGTTGAAAAGATTTAATATGCAGAATGCAAAACTAGTTAGTACACCTTTTGCTAGCCATTTCAAACTTAGTAAAGAGATGTGCCCAAAGACCCAAGAAGACATGGATTATATGTCTAAAGTTCCATATGCATTAGCAGTTGGAAGCTTAATGTATGCAATGGTCTGCACAAGGCTTGATATTGCACATGCAGTGGGAGTTGTAAGCAGGTACATGAATAATCCAGGAAAAGAACATTGGATGGCAGTAAAATGGATTCTCATATATTTGAGAGGTACCACAAATCAAACATTATGCTTTGGTGGTTCAAATATTGCACTACAGGGATATGTTGATGAAGATATGGCAGGTGACAGAGATAACAGGAAGAGCACTATAGGATATGTATTTACTATAGGTGGAACAACTGTCAGTTGGGTTTCAAAAATCCAAAGTGTTGTTGCACTTTCAACAACAAAAGTAGAGTATGTTGCTGCTACAGAGGCTAGTAAAGAAATGATTTGGTTACAAAGGTTTATGGATGAATTAGGTAAGAAGCATGATATGGGAATGTTATATAGTGATAGCCAAAGTGCCATTCATCTTTAAAAGAACTCAGCATTTCATTCCATGACTAAACACATACATCTCAAGTACCATTTCATACGGTCAATATTGGAAGATGGAGAGTTGAAGCTGGAAAAGATACACACTAGCCAGAATCCTGCAGATATGCTAACAAAAGTTGTAACTAGGGAGAAACTGAGAATTTTCTCAGTTTCAATTGGTCTTCAAGGATGAGATGAAGATGAGAAACAGCCAGGTCCAAAGAGGAGTCATTGTCCAGCAAATGAAGCAGTAGTGGAGTTGCTACAATCAGTCTCCAAGTGGGAGATTGTTAGGTGTGGAGCCTGATTATCTTGTTTACTTTGTATCACAGCATTGGACCCCTATACCTTAAAATGGGCAGAAACGCCACCCGTAATTAATCGCTGCCATGGGGGGTCCAGGGGGGGGGGGCAACTCTTTTCGGAGCCCCCCCCTGGCGGGGGGTTTCGGGGGCAGCACCCCCGAAGCTAAAAATAGATATAAAATTGCCTTGGAGAAGTATAATAATTTCTAGTCAATCTGGGCCGTTCATTAGGCAAATGATCTGACGGTAGAAGTTATGTTTAGTTTAGGGTTTTTTTCCCTAGAAGGAAACCCCTCGCTTTTATGAGGGTATTGTATTACAGCTGTGTATGGTATGTGTATTCTCGGAGCGAGAAACAGAGAGGGATACTGTGAGAGAGAACAAAGGATATTACAGCAGATCTACTATAGGTTGTGTCTCTTCATTTTGCTGGATAATAGAAAGGAAGGACTGGTTGTTCGGGGTGGACGTAGCCCAAACTAGGTGAACCACATATATATGTGTCTCTCTAGTTTTATGTGTTTTGTGTTCTTGTGTTTTCTGCATATTTTATGTGTTTCATTGCTCTGTAATATTTAATTTTTTAATATGTTTCTCAACCCTCCACTGCAACACCCTGCAACACAACACAATACTCTGTAGAAACTGTGATGTAGCTGAAGAATGAATCTTGGCCAGAATTCTGGATGTGTGGAAATGATGGTACAATGCTCCTCCAAGAGGCCTGTCAAGAAAGGAGTTTGGATTCCCGCTCGAGAATGCCTGGTGCAAAACAACACAACAATCTCAACTAAACAGCTAAAGAATGCAAATAGTCATGCAGACCATAAAATCAATAATAAATAACATACCTCACTATGGCTACCTTGCCCTCTTTATAAAAAAATGTGAGCCTTCTCACCTTGGCTCCCACTCATTAGGGTTTTCGCCATCATAGAATCTTCCTCCCATTAACATTGTGCTATCTCTATTGATGATCCACTCCCTCCATACCAGCACTGTTGACTTGGTCAAACTTGACCTTGTCCACATGCATTAGCCCCTGTTCACACATGAAAGTGCTTTACCCAGCTATAAATATGATCCCTTTTCATATTAAGAGGTATTTTATGCCTACTAAAGAGATTTATGGGCCTCCCTACCCATTTATTCATCTAACTAAATGATAAGAGCAAAATTAATATTCCAATTAGTTGCATGCTAATTTAGGAATATTACAGTCCTCACCTCCCAAATGTTGCTTTTCCTCAAGCAACTGCAAGGATAGAGCTGAAGAGCCTCCTCTCCTCCTGTAGCATCCTTATATGATAAACTCCAAGTAACAAGATGTTGTCTCATCAATAAATCTCCAAGTTTCCCCTCCCAAGTATGCAAGTTATATTTTGGTAACCATCCCAAATGGCTATCATCATGTAGAAGTAAAACACCCATGGAGGAAACAATGTGTTGTATAGAGGTCTTCTTGAGGCATGGAATCTGAAATATGTTGGGAACTATCATTCCCATGTGAATCTCCCATCCCCAAGCTATCATCCATACAAGATGAGCCACCCTCCAAAATGGTAACTCATGAAAAATCTCCTTCACCTTAGGCTCCTGCAAAGAAGGTGGGTTGCAGTGCTGAACTTGATAGACAAAATTGTCCATCTCATGCTGTCTCTCTCTCCGCTTATGATAAGTGTAGAGTAGATGCTGATTTTGGGCTGCAATAATGTTTCCCTCAAGAGGCAAGAAGAAGACTAGATCCTCAAAAATCCTCTCTCTAGAGTCATGAATCATGCTAGCCCAAACCATCCCATACAAAGAGAATGGTACATCATCACCATATGGTGTCCACATCAGGAAAATGCTGAAGGTTATGTGCAAGTTTGGATGGTACCAGTGGTTTCTCTAGTTGATACAATGAAGTTTTACCAACTGCTGTTTTAGAATATCATGTGGCAAGTTGTCTCCCAACAAATTTCTAGCTGTGCATGTTTCGTCATCTACTATGAGGTAGTAAATGGAATTATATATCAATTGAGCACAATAAAAATAACACCATAATTTCCCAAATTCATGCAAAGAAGGGCTTCCTCCATCATAAATTTTAGTCCTAGAATGACCATGAAATCCAAAAGTAACCTTTCCCCCTTGTGGAACAATGCACTATACATAGATGGTGAGATAATGAAAATAATTTATGAAATGATCAATAAGTACATAAATACAATGTCTTACCATGCATTGTGAGTAGGTTGAAATTGATGTCCATAGATGAGTCCTCCCAAGAGAATCTCCTCATAAAGATCTAAAAAATTAAGGGATGCCTACTCCCCTTGGAACACTCCATCAATAGATGCATACTCCCAAGTGACAATGTTGTTGGCCTTAGTGATAAGGCTATAATTTACACTCCATGACTCCATTCTTTGAAATTACATATGCTAGTCATCCACCATCATGCTGCTATGTGTGGGAGTCTCCTTCCTATGTGGAAGTACCTCCTGATCCTCCAATGTCGAAGGGTAGCCTCTTTGAACTTTTATTGTGCCATCCCTTTCTCCTGAAATATCATGCCAAGCATGGGAGAAATCTTGCCCATACTCTCCCAAGAGTAGCCAAAGAAACAATAGGTCTTGCTACCCCCTCACACCTCCATCATACAAATCACGAGGTGAAAATATTATGATTGACACGAAGAATGTCATACCAACATAATACACCCAAACTCCTTGTTGCCATATGATGCAAGTGCCATGCAATGTTACGTCCACCAACATACCCTTAGAATAAGGATATGTCACATGATGACCAAACTCTTTCAAGAGTAGCCAACGCAACCATGCCTCATGCTGCCCTGTGTCATAGATATGTAGGTGACTCACCAGCCTCTTGCTTACCATCCACACCCATTCATCCAAATGTGGGTGTCTCCTACCATGCTCCATCTTAGTACTCCTCCAATGGAGAATACCATCCTCCCATTTCGGATTTCTACCTTTGCATTTCATGGGATGTTGAAATGAAATCTCTTGGAGATCCCCAAGTGAAGACCACTCATCAATGACCATGTTGAATCCATAGGGATCCAAGTATGCTGAAGGCAAAGACGTCTCATTGTGCTGTGAAATGCTCATCATGTTAAGTCCCTATATTACTAGTGTAGTCCCTTGTTATATTAGTGTAGCCCCCCTTATTGTTATTTTTGTACCCCTCTAACCCCCATATTGTTATTATTGTGCCCTTACATTATTATTGTTAGGTTAGCTTGGATTACATTGTGGCCACACTAGGATTAAATTATGGCTCCATGGACTCCTATATATAGAGAGGAGGTGTTGTCATTTGTATCATCCAAGAATTTTTCATTTATGTAATGTATTGGAGGTTTCCCCCTCGAAGTGGCTTATTTATAAGGCATTTAGCTCTCTTTTCTTCTATTTTTGGAGCTGGTTTCATAACATTTGGTATCAAAGATTTGGATTCTAGGGTTTTGCTGCTCCAAATAGGTCATCGTGGAATTTTCGCTATAAATTTTTTTATACGAAGTTTCAGAAGCTGAAATTTTTAGAGCGCGAAGTCAAAATCTTGAGGAACATCTTCGCAAAATTGTAGATCTTGTTTCACAATATTTGCGGAGATATGATTTGTGGAAGTTAGGGAATTTTCCAGGCTCTTGAATTTAACCTAAACAGGTCATCGCAGATTTTTCACTATAAATTTGTTTCTATAAGGGTTCAGAAGCTGAAATTTTCATAGAGCGAAGAAGAATCCTAAGGAACTTCTTATAAAAATTTCAGATCTTGGTTCACAATATTTCTGGAGATATGAGTTTTGGAACATAGGATTGTTTTAGGCTCCTGAATTTCATCTCAAAGAGGTGACCGTGGGAAAAACGTCATGACTCTCGCTCTGAGCGTCGGATTGGAACTCTGTAAAAAGTGGCTGCAAGTATACGGACTGTATTTTTTTCATATCAATTTCAGAGCTGAAGGAGAAAACGGTGACATGCGAAAGGTCGTACAAGTTTGCTCTACTGAACCATTCCATAATTAGGTTATCGTGGGAGATTGGGCATAACTTTTCCTTCAAGAATCCAAATTAGGTCAAAACTATGGCACTCGAAAGAAGATTTAGAGGGATAATTTAGGGATTAATTTCAGATATTGAAGATCCAAAATCACATAGATAATTTAGTTTCAATATATAGCTTCTCAAAAGCAAGAAAAAGGTGTGTATTTGTTTTTTAAAATTGCATAACGTTTGTTTGAAAAAGCAGTTTGAAGTGATTCCAAGGGTATATTAAATAATTTTTATAAGAATTGGGTTATATAATGCCTCCAAAAAATAATCTCATACCCATTAAGTCCTCAAAAATCTATACTATGATGCATGAAGAGGAAGAATTGCAGTATGAGATATCAAAATTACGGTACCAAGTGCAACAAATTTTAATCTTACGAAGAGAAACCGAAGATGACAGATTGTTTAAAAGCAGAAATGGAGGCTAAGTTGGATGTTTTGAAGGATTAAATGAAATCTAATATGGATGATAAAGTAGTGGAAGATCACATCGAGCATCAACAACAAGTTCTCCAACTCTTAAAGGGTAACCTAACTTTGGCGCAGAATCAAATGAAACAACATGAATATCAACATCACATCGAAAGAATTTATGAAGTAGTCACAGAAACAAGAACTCGAAAAGTATGATCAATTTTAGAGTACATTAGCAAGTGGAAGAACTTTCCTACAGAAGTTTCCACATGGTAGGATGATAATTTTATACAAAAGCATCAAGAAATAATCAAGCGTTGAGGACAAAACTTGTTTGAAGGAGAGGGG
Source organism: Pinus albicaulis (assembly GCA_034641835.2). Taxonomy (NCBI): domain Eukaryota; kingdom Viridiplantae; phylum Streptophyta; class Pinopsida; order Pinales; family Pinaceae; genus Pinus; species Pinus albicaulis. The sequence goes on along the minus strand of CM076584.1, from coordinate 1,466,391,593 downwards.
CATGTTAAGTCCCTATATTACAAGTGTAGTCCCTTGTTATGTTAGTATATACCCCCTTATTGTTATTGTTGTATCCCTGTAACCCCCATATTGTTATTATTGTGCCCTTACATTATTATTGTTAGGTCGGTTTGGATTACATTGTGGCCCCATGGACTCTTATATATAGAGAGGAGGTTTTGTCATTTGTATCATCCAATAATTATTCATTTAAGTAATTTATTGGAGGTTTCTCCCTTGAAGTGGCTTATTTCCATGGTGTTGATCTCTCTTTTCTTCTATTTTTGGAGTTGGTTTCATAACACATCAAGAAAGATCCATCACAGCAATGAAAGACAAGATGCCTCTCATCAATCAACTGCCCATCCAATATCACACAAGTAAAATGGTCATCAGAATGCTCCAATAATAGTTGGGCCTCCAACTCATCGCTGTTGCTCATTGACAACGTTGTTGATCTCCATAATGGTGTATTTTTTTGTCTCTTTCTCATGCTTAATGATGAACATATAGTTCTGCATTGGATTGTTTAGGACAATGCTCATCCTATCCTCCCAGAATCCACACTCCAACCCTAGGAGTTGCATGCATCTCAATAATGAATAACTAGGATGATTGTTTATCCCCTCCTTGAACAACTCAAGGCTACTAAGCGCAGTGATAATCTGCTACTCTAAATCAGCAATGTGCTTTGACCCTTGGTCATGCAATGGCATATTCACACAATCCTCCATACGGTGTGCTGCAATAACAGAAAGTGGAAACATATACATACCTTGGTAAAGCTTGGGAACATCTTTTACTACTACAAGGGTTCCTTCCTCTGCTGTGATGACTTCCCAAACTACTGATGATGATGGTTGCTCCTCTATGGTTGTATCAGTGCTAGTATAAGTCTCCTCCTCCTCATGCATCTCCAAAATAGTGCATGGGACTCCACATGTCAAGAGATCAATACCACTTTGCAAAGATGAAAGGGTTCTTTCTCCTGATGCAAGTGCTCTTTTAGCAGGTGGTGGTGAAGGCCCCTTCTCCTCTCCTTTCTTCTTGTCAAACTCCTTGATCAACCTTTGAGTAAAATCTGCATATGCAGTCACTCTTGCATGACTCAAATGGCTGAACCACCAAATGTTTGCTTCACCCTCAAGGTGCAGCATCGCAATCTCAAAAAATTCTCTCTCTACTACTGGATGTAGCAGGAAGAATGCACAAACTTCATTCCCCAAGCTCTTGATGTACACGTGGATGACCCATCAAATGTAGGCAATAGGAATCTATTGTTGTAAGGTCTTCTTTCTTCCTTGAACTGAATGAACTATGGGAGAGTCATATTCTCCTTGAAAGCTCTAGGTGAGACTTATATTCTGCCAGGTTTTCACTTAGAATTTCATGTTCCAAGTGCCCTCCATCTCCATGCCTCTTGTCTTCTTCCTCAAAAGAAAAGGGCATAGTGTATTGCTTTGGAGCTCTATGAAACACCAGTTCTTTCTTCTACTGATAGGAAGTACATGAACCTTCCTCTCCTTGAAACCCCTTTGAGGTCTCATTGCATCTCTCTTCTTTGATCTGCTTGACCTCCTTGGAGAGGTTCTTCATAGATCTGAAAAGTGATGAGACAAAGTTCATTCCTCCATCATTCTATATCTTGTTTTATTCTCTTCTTATTCTTATAGCATATTGGCTGAAACTCATAGGTTGAGCTAAGATTATGCTCTGATACCACTGTAATATTCCCAAATGGGGAAGCAAAAATATATAAACACAATAATGGAAAGAGTAGTGATAAATCAACACATAACTTGTAAGAAGATCAAATAGGCATCATATTAAGATCATAGAAGCAAAATGTATACAAATCCTTGAGGAAATAATCATTCAAGTCAGACCAAAACAAGCCTCAAGAGAACATGTACATGAAACATAAAGAAAATTGCTACACAATAATGCCCAAGATATGAAAACATAGTTTTATTAGGTACAATTGCTTTTGGAAAGTGTCAATACACAGATCTGAAACTATAGGGCTCATATGATGCCGAGAATAGAGATCTAAGCTCCCAAACACATTTTCAAGACAACCCGGAAAGGGTTTCCTAAAATATACAAAAATACAAAAATACCGGAATGTATCCCTACAGCTAAATAGTAGTTGCTACTGAATAACTAGATGAAGATGGATGTAGATGATATATATAGTGAATAGATCTCCTCCAATAGATCCTGCAAGTGAAAGGTTGATCCTAACACTGAAGATCTCACCCTCCAAATCAAGCACTGAACCCTCCATTGCAAATGCTCCCTGAAATAACACAGTCAAAGAGGGAATATGTGCTGTAGGTGATGGGAATATGTTGGTCTGGTGCCAAGATGTGAAATAAATCTTAAGAATATCCCTTGCTGAAGAATGCAAATATTCATGCAGACCATAAAATCAATAATCAATAACATACCTCACTATGGCTGCCTTGCCCTCCTTATAAACAAATGTGAGCCTTCACCTTGGGTCCCAATCATTAGGGTTTCCACCATCATAGAATATTCCTCCCATTCACATTGTGTTGTCTCTATTAATGATCCACTCCCTCCATACCAGCGCTATTTACTTGGTCAAACTTGACCTTGTCCACATGCATTAACCCCCGTTCACACATGAGGGTGCTTTACCCAACTATAAATATGATCATTTTTCATATTAAGAGGGATTTTATGCCTACTAAAGAGATCTATGGGCCTCCCTACCCATTTATTTATCTAACTAAATGACAAGACCAAAATTAATATTCCAATTAGTTGCATGTTAATTTAGGAATATTACAATTGCAAAAGGTCCTTAAATCCATGTCAAATAAAATGGTGGAAATCAAGAAACATGTAGTTGAGTCTTCTAAGAAGCCTTTTAGGCCTTTTAAGAAATCTCAAACATAACATCCTCAACCTCCAAGCATCGTATCCAATCCTAAATCTGATCAAGACGAAGATGCAGAAGAAACAACATTATCTGCCGATGACTCCCAAGATGAAAAATTAGTTGAAGTGCATGGATGATGGGATTGTATTCTTCCAACTTCTAATAATGAAGAATAACATGAAACTTTTCCCATTAGCACAAGAAGTAAGGGACATGTAGGCTCATCTCAATCAATTCAAAAGCAGAAGCCCTCTACCTCTATTACTAAATACAAAGGTCTAAATAAAAAAATCCCCTTCTACATCTTCTCAATTAATTCCATCTTATTCCAATTATCCATCTACATATAAGACTTTGGTAGTTTATGAAACCATTTAATATAATATATTAGAGGATATGAAGAAGTTAAAAGTTAATATTTCCTTGTATGAAGTAAGTAAATTAAAGAAATAACGAAATTTTTTACTTAAGGAATTGAATGCAGTCCCTGCATCTCCTTTACCTACTGTTGTCACATCCAAAGCTTCTAAAGGAAAAGAAAAACCTCCCAATGATTATTCAGAAAATATTGATCCCACTGATGCCATTTTAACTGGGGATAGATCAAATTACCATACTCCTCCTTTCCTACTGAGTTTTTAAATCTTCAATAAAAATGGGCCTAATTGTTTGGTTGATTCAGGGGCATCTTTAAATATAATTCCTTATTCAGTCTTCCTGAAACTAAATATTTCACCCCAAAAGTATGTTGTTCACATTGTTCAACTTGAAAGAACTATAGTCAAGGTATTGGGGGAAATGAATTATCTTCTCATAAGACTTTATTCCAATTCCAAAGTATGTCAAATGATTGATATACTTGTTGCTGATATTCCTTCCTTTTACTGTTTTATCCTAAGTAGAGATTGATTTGAGAAGCTTCATGGTTATTTTTCCGCAGAATGGTCTCATATGCGGCTTCCTTACAATGGAAAGCCTATTCAAATTCTAATTGACTGAGAAAATCATATGAAACATTCAACAACTTATTTTGAAGAAGAAAATAAACCGATGTTCTTCACCAACAATATCCCTGGGAACTATTTTTCTGAATCCTTTTTGGGTAGTTTTAATGCAAAAGAATCTCCTTTCTCAATTAATTTTGTCACTTCCCAAATTGAAAAATTTTCAGATACATATTCATCCAAATGTATGAATATTGTAGATAAATCAATAGTTAAATATTTTCTTTGGACTTTGTATTTTGATGGTTCTAAATCCAATGATGGTGCAGGAACAAGATGCATTTTAATAAGTCCATAAGGATAAAAAATAATGTTGGCATGTATATTAGAGTTTGAATGCACAAATAATATTGCTAAGTATGAAGCGCTGGTCTAGGGTTTGTACAAAGCAATAGGTCTTGGTGTGAAATACCTTCAAGTGTTTGGAGACTCAGACATTGTTGTAAAATTGGTGAGAGACCTCATTCATGGTGTCTCTGGTCATTTGAAGCTTGACCAATCTCTCATTCAAACCCTCACTTCACATTTTATAGCATTTAATATTTCTCCTATCCCAAGACTTCAAAATGCTAGCGCTGAACTATTGGCTAATGTATCATCCAGAATCATTCCACCTGATGATTATAGTCAAGATAGATTTTAAATTGAATTATTTTTTTTCCCATCCATTCCTGAAAATGTCAATAATTTATGTGAGTTTAATGATGATGAAGACATTTTGATTTTTTAAACATCTGAAGGTTCATACAATGATCAAATAATTAATGAAGATGAGCATAATATACATTTGAAACAATCAACTGAAGAAAATTTCCTACCTAAGTCTGTGGTGAAGCTAGAAGATCTGCATGACTTAAAGGATATATTTAAGAAGGTTACTAACTGCAAAATACATAGTTCAAATTTGAGGTTTGAATTAGTAAATCTTGGGATAGATATTAAACCCCAGAACATCAATTTAGGTCTTGGCCTCTCAATAAATGAAAGATTATCCTTTATTCATTTGTGTAAAATAGACAAAAATGTTTTTGCTTGGAGTTATGAAGATTTGAGAAATTATGATACCTCCATCATTCAACATACTACTCCAATGGTATTTGATGTCAAACTTGTTTATCCGAAATTGAGAAAAAATAATCCAAATCTATAAAATCAAATTAAGAGTGAGCTTAACAAACTTCTTAAGGCCAAAATCATTTTTCGAGTCAGGCATTCTAAATGGGTTTAAAACTTGGTTCTTGTTAGAAAGAAGAATGGTGACATACACATTTGCATTGAATTTAGGAATTTAAATAAAGCTTGTGAAAAATAAAACTATCCTCTACCACCTATGCAAGAAATCTTCCAATCAGTAGCTAGTTTTGAAGTTATGTCTTTCCTTGATGACTTCTCAGGATATAACCAAATCCTGCATCACCTAGATGTCAGGTTGAAAAATACTCTCAGAACTAAATGGGGAACTTATGCCTACTAGAAAATGCCTTTCTAATTGATAAATGTAGGAGAAACCTTCCAAAGAGCTATGGATATCGCTTTCAGGGGTCTAATAAATAGAAAAATTGTTGTTTACTTGGAAGATATAACCATATATTCTAGGAAAAGGAGCAATCATTTCCATGATTTAAAACATATGTTTGGACAATGCAAAAAGTACAGAATCTCACTAAATCCCAAGAAGCCATAATTTTCTCTCAGTGAAGGAAAACTCCTAGGATTTATTGTATCTAAAGAGGGAATTTGCATTGAACCTGATAGGATTAAAGCAACATATGAAATCTCTTTGCCTCATAACAAAAAAACAATGCAATATTTCCTAGGACAGATTAATTTTGTTAAGAGATTTGTTCCTGATTTTTCTCAAAATGTTTTTCCTTTACAAGCTATGATAAAGAAAAACTCAGTTTTCAAATGGGGACATAATGAAAGAGAAGATTTTGAGTCGATCAAACAAGCCATTATCGATGCTCCCTCTTTGAAAACTCCAAATTTTTATGATCATTTTATTTTGTATACTTTTGCTTCTAAGTTATCCTATGTTGTTGTATTGACACAACTCAATAATCAACAAATAGAGGAACCTATCTATTTGTTCAGATCAAACTTTCAAGGTGCAGAACTGAATTATTTAGAGGTTGAGAAACATGCCTTTTCCATTTTCAAATCCATAAATAATTTTAGGAATTTTCTTTTGTAAACTCATACCAAAGTAATTTTTCCATATCCAGTAGAAAGAAAGTTTCTTGTTCAAAAAGAGTCAGGAGAGAAAAGAGAAAATTGCGTCACATCTATGCAAGAATATGACATAGAGATCAAAGCAGCTAAAATTGTCATAGGTAAAGGTTTTTGAGAACTACTTACTAGAGCTTCCAATATATCAGCCAATGAAGCCTCAGGTAACACTGTCTAGATATATTAGGTATGCATTACTAATACTAAGTCCCAATATGTTGATCTCATTTTTTACTTACAAAATGGTTATGTTCCCCCTGAACTAAATTACAAAAGGAAAATGGCTTTAATATTGAAATCGAATTAATATGAAATAATTGATAATGTGTTATTCAGAAAAAAATTATGATTCTATTTTGTTAAGATGCTTAGAAAAATATGAAGCACAATAGGTATTACAGGAGTTACATGATGGACCAGCTGGTGGACACCTTGGAGGAGATACCACCGCTCATAAAATACTACATGTTGGATATTACTGGCCAACTCTGTTTAAGGATACGCATGTATAAATAAGGAAATGTAAAATTTTCCAAACTGTTGTAGGAAGACAGAGAAAACCAACCTTACCTCTTCAACTAGTCGACATTGAGAAAACTTTTGAACAATGGGGATTAGATATAATAGGTGAGATTGTTCCTCTCTCTTCCAAGAAACATAATTTCATCCTTACTGCTACATATTACTTCACCAAGTGGGTGGAATAAATACCACTAAAGGTAGCCAAATATGACAATATTACTAAATTCATTGATCAATTCATTATCACCAGGCTTGGCTTACACAATCCACTTTTTTTTGACAATGTATCTTACTTTTCAAGAAACAACATGACTGAGTTTTCTTTAAAAAGAGGGTTTAAACTTAAATACTCTACTAATTACTATCCTCAAGGGAATGGTTTAGCAGAGTCAACTAATAAAAACTCATTAGGATTATTGTTGGGCCATGGAAAACATAGGTTTATCCTCATATTAGCTTGATTTATCATTGAATTTCATGTACTTAACTTCATTTTTGGAATAAATCTAGAAGAAAATATTGTGAAAGCTGGAAAAGATCAATTATCAATAAATTGTGTGATTTTGGCATGAAAAATAAATTTCACTTGCTTTATGTGTGTAAGAATATGAATGTAACAACTTCCATTCAAACGATGGGACAACAACTACCAAGAAAAGGAAATAAGACCATGTCTTGCTCATACGAGCCAACATAAGACTAGGAGGATCGAGTCTATTTTATAAGGAAATATGATTGACAGTTGCGAAATCTTCAGGAACCCTTGATCTTGGTGATTTGCTCTCATCCGTTTGTTTTCCTTTAGATTATGTAAAGTTGATAGGTGAAATAGAATGAGAATTTTAACCTGGAAGGTGTAATTTACATTTTGATATTATTATTGAAGACAAAGTAATTACACTATGGTGATGTTGTATTGTTATTATTGAATTTAATGAGAAAGACAATGTTTCCTTTGTAATCGCATTTTGAGTATCTTTCGGCAGTGAATTCTGGAGACTCTGAGCCTAGTCACTAGTAAATCTACTGCTTCTCTTGTGTCATATTCATTTCTTTCCATTTTCACAATTATTCATTTATGCTATCTTATATAAATATAGTTAATTCAACTTCTGTTAGTATTGATCTTTATGATTTTCTTTTATTGTGAAATAAATTTTAGTTGATATTAATTTTATGCCTGCGTGTTATTCCTTAATGAGTTTATTAAATTAGTTCAAGCATTGCAATTTATTTCTGTTTCTTTTTGTAACAATATTGGAAATCTTGAGTGATCAGTTATTGTTGGTTTAAGTTAAAATTGTGAATACTAGATTGTTGTTTATTTATGTAATCTCTCTTTTTCAGTAGATATTTGTTAAGCAGTAATTCCTTGAGTGTGATTCTTGCAATTCATAAGTTAGATTCAGTTTTTCTACAACTTAATTGAGGATAGATTAAGATTCATGTTTTGTAATTGTTTTAAGGTTTTCTTTTGAATTATTCCAGATTGAACTTCGAGAATTAGAAAAGTAGTTATTGCAACGATTTAGAATCATTTATTCCTAGACAGCTTATGATTTCACTCTTCACAAATAGTGCCAACACTCTTGAAACAAACAGAAAAGTCCTTGGTTGATGATTAATGTAGGCATTATGATTGATTTTTATAAGTCACTTTTTTCACCAACATTTTGGCGATGTAGCCGGGGAGAGAGTTAAAGATTGAATTTTGTTTTGAATTGGATTTTATTGCTGTGAAGGATTTGGGTATTGAAAACAAGAATTAAGAACCTGCATGCTAGTAAGTAAAATGCTTACTCAAAGCCTTCTTTCCAGTAGATGCATATAGAGTAGATAGGGATAGATGTTTTTATGAATGACTAGGAAAAATAAAAGTAGAGATAGATCCAAATCCACAAAACCCATGGGGTCGGTGACTCTTGGAAGATCAACCTTTATAGATGAAATCATAAGAAAAGCCGAGTCTCACACATCAGTAGGACATCAGATCACATCCAGAAAAATCTCTATTGCAATCCCTCAAGCAACAAGCTCATCATCTAAAGCTCACGTCGAGATCCATATCAAAACCAAAGGGTTTGAATAGAGCTTTCAAGATACAGAAATTTTTCATTCTAACCCTTCATAGGAGGGAAATTCGTGCAATCTGCAAGGAGAGGGAGAAACTAGTGGTTTTGTAGGAGAAAATCTATAGTCACCAGGACCTGGATCTCCTAAGATCTCAGTTGAAGAAAGGATACCTGATATCCTAGGTCAAGTTAGTGTTGTAAGATCTCTTCCAAATCTGTCTTCCAGTCCTTCTCAAATCAACTTTTGAAACCAAGAGATTCCTGAAGGTTATTGGCACATCTTTGATCCGATGGCACAAAATCAGCCTCAGGGACAAATATCGACGTTTCAATATCCCATCTTCGACCCAGTTGCTAATGATCCTATGAAATTTATTCCTTTATAGAGAATCCCCACTTTCCACAGTTTAACCTCAAAATATCCTAGAGCTTTCCTGTTAGAATTTGACGTTTTATGTAGGGGGTATGATTATACCACCGATCCCCAAAAGATAAAATTGTTCCCTTCTACAATAAAGGGAGTAGATTTGTGATGGTTTATGGGGCTTGGTGGAGGAACTATTAACTCTTGGGATCAAATGAAAACATCTTTTCTCACTAAATATCAAGATTACTGTAGAACTAGAGACCTGAAAGATGAAATATTTAACATGACTACAAAAGATAATGGAACTTTAGAGGAATACATTGAATGATTTCAATATAATTTACAACGGTATCCTTATGCTGCATTAGCTAAAGATGTGTTAAAAGTAACTATGATAAAATAAATGAAGGATGAAAAAATTATATTTAATGGGGAAAGGAGGTATTTATCAGGAAAATTATGATGACATTATTTTGCTGTGTATCATGTGATCTTGAGGCAGCACGTGCATCAGGCTGATTGGATGAGATACTATCACTAGAAACAATAAAGATGTTGGTGGTAGCATAACTCGGAAGAAGATCAAAAATCTCTTAGAATATTTCAAAACTGATATCCTAGGCACCCTCACGACACAGTTGGAAGTCCTACAAGCCAAATAGAAACAGGCTATAGTAGAACATAATTTAGCTGTTTTATTCCCGTGATGCCGAAAGGAGCATAATCAGAGGGAATGTCCATTGGACATGGTTGAGACTTATGCCATCTGCACTAAGGACCATGCCACCAAATAATGTCCATCATTTCCAGGATTAAAGGAAGTTTTTAAATAAGCAGAAGAAGAGATGGAACCAGTATAGTTAGTGAGTCAATGTTGACAGTGGCAAGCCCGACCCATAGGTATGTCACAAGACCCTTCTCTGTTCTTTTCTTATCCATCATTTAATCAACAAAATAATTTTGGAACAGCGTGGCAAGGACAATCACCTTTCTTTACTTGGAAATCTTAATCATTTCCTATGTCACCCTGGCCAAGCCAACCTTTTCCAAATGCCGATTGGCCAAATTCTACTTCTTTCTGGAAAAAAAATCTGTACCCATCCTAGTGGGCTGCCTCCACGTCACAAAATCCAAATTGGTCCTCAAACTGGCAAAGACCCCTGGGAATAAATAATTCACCTATGGGGATGGGCCCTCAACCTCAACTAACTTTACCAGCTCCATATCCATTGCATCAAAATCCTCAGCCTCTTATGCGCCCCCAACTGCCAGCTCAACCAAATCCAAATCCTAATAACAGACCGGTCCAATTGATATATATTGTTGAAAATTAAAATCCTGAAATAAAACCGGTGGAATGCAGTGAAATTAGGCTAAGATTGGGATGCATCATCACCATTGAGAAAAATAAAAAATCAACAATAAGATGAGACCGAAACACCTTCCATAACTTGTTGATCAGCGGTTGTCATTGATGTCAACCCAAGCAGCACCAAGGGCTAGCCCAATATTGCATGGGAATTTTGACCTACCAAATTAATATATTTACCAAATTAATATATTCTGGGTCAATAATGCTTTTGATGGTTTCTACTTGTCGAGATTTTTCCGTTGATATATGGCACGCCATGTAATTTTTCACGGTTTGAGAGATATTCATGTTTGAAGTCTGTACCCCCAGTTAGTGGGATAAAACCCCATGGGGTTGGGGCATGGGTCATTGAAAAGTCATAATTAATATTTTTTAAGCTCCTAAAATGCCTCCCACGTTCACTTGTTGAAGCCCCTCTCAACTTAAGAATTTATATAAATTGTGATCTTCATTTCCTCCTTAGGCAAGGGATTTCGCTATCTGAAATAGGTCATCGTAGCATTTGCGCTCTAAATTTTTTTATACGAAGGTTCAAAAGCTGAAATTGTTATGCGGTGAATCTGAAATCCTGAGGAAGTTGCTTTAAATATTTTAGATCAAGGTGCGCAATATTTTTGGAGATATGATCTGCGGAAGTCAGGGTTTTTGCAGGCTCCTCAAATTCATCTCAAAGAAGTGACCTTGGTAAATTCATCATAACTCTCTCTCTGAGTATTAGATTGGAATTCTGAAAAAAGTGGAGGATATCTCATAGTATATACTTTTTTATCTATCAAATTCAGAGCCAAATGAAGAAACAATGCCACGTGGCATGTCGTACAATTGCGCTCTACTGAAACAATCCATAATTAGGTCATTGTGAGAGATTGGGTATAAATATCTCGTGAAGAATCCAAATTGGGTCAGACCTATGGCATTGGAAACATGACTCAGAGGAATACTAAAGAACTTAAAATTTGATATTGAGGATCTGAAATAACAGAGATACACCAGATTCAATATCGAGCTCCTAGAAGGCAAGAAAAATCTAGATCATGTGTTGTCAAGGGTTGCAAAGGACCAAAATTTTTATGGTAGCAAAGCAAAGCAAGGTGCAGAAGAGGGTAGCATGATAAGAGTAGCAACAAAGGTGCATAACAGCAGTAAGAATTTCATCATATGAAATCTTCAAGCGGGCAGCACTGCATACAATCATTATAAAGGTATCATTGTACTTATTCATTGTAAATACATTATTGTAAAAATTGTACTAGTGTCTATTTTCCAAGGGTTAAAGAGGCAGTGTTGGGAGGTCTAGGATCATCATTAGGTGGTTGCGTCAAAGTTGGGGTTATGGTCTAGTATATCTTCTTCTTCTACATCATTCTATATCATTGTAAAGTGGACCATTTTCCCTGGTACGGGAGTCCATTCTTCTTTTATTCTTCTATAGGGTGGTAGGTGGTGCTAGGGTGAGTTGTAGCTCATTGGGTGTTGGGGCATCCGTTCAGTTGACTACTGAATAATCTCAGGCATTGGAGCGTCCATCCAGTGGGAGCTGGAGAAAAATGCTTTTCTAGATTCTAGGAAATTTAGACTTCTTTCAGTGGGTGGATATTAAGAATTAGAAAGCATTGGGTGGTTTTTTGTCTCGGAGGGGGTTTCCACCTTAAAAGCTGTGTGCATTTGTGTTCCTTCTGTTTACTGCTATAATTGTACAAACTACTGATGTTGATTGAAGGTCGTAATGCTCATTGATGAATATAATTCTTACACACCTCCTACATTCTTCCAAAAATTGGTATCAGAGCTTGGTTCCTTCAATAGCAGTTTAACAGTTGGAAGGAGGTCATGGAGCATACCAAGAATGGTGTACCTCTATTCAATGAAAATAATTATGCACTATGGAAAGGAAGAATGGGGGTCTATCTCTTGGCGCAAGGTTACGAAGTATGGGATACTGTTCAAAATGGATTTACATCAACCACAGATGAACAAGGTAAGAAGAATTTGATAAATGATGCAAAAGAAAAGAATATTATTATCAGTGGACTTATTGAATCTGTGTATTATAAGGTGTTGGGTTGTAAAACCGCAAAAAATGTATGGGACAAGCTTCAGAATCTATATGCAGGTGACTCAAATGTCGAAGAAGCAAAGCTTCAGATCTATAGAGAAAAATTTGAGCAACTCAGAATGAAAGAAGATTGCAACATTACTGCATACTTCCAATACGTTGATGAAATAACCAATACTCTGGAAGGATTGGGAGAGCCGATTGATGAGAATAATATTATACGGAAGATTCTTAGAACGTTACCAGGGAGATTCAACCCAAAGGTATCGGTCTTAGAATACAGTGCAAATCTGGACAAACTCAACAAAGAGGAATTACATGGAGTTCTCATAGCATATGAAATGAGACTTGATGAATAATAGGGTACTTCACTTCCAGAAACTGCATTCATTGCATCTAAGAAAACCAATAAGGATAAACAACCTTCAATTGAAAAGACATGCACCTGCAAGTGTGAAGAAAAGGAAGATGATGAAGAAGGTATTTCAAATGAAGAATATGCTTACTTCATGAGAAAACTAAAAATTGGTAAGGGACAATTCAAAGGTAAAATTCCATTGATATGTTTCAGCTGTAATGAGGTTGGGAATTTTGCAGCAAAATGTCTAAACGGAAGTAATGGCAACTCAAAAGGAAAGAAAGGCTTTAAGAAATTCAACAAGCAAGGATCCAAAAGGAACTTTCTATCTAAAGAAGATAGCTCATCATCTGATCAAGACAATGACAATGAAGAAGAAGCCAATGAGAGAGTATTGTTTATGGCCAAGCACAATAAACAAGATGTATCAAACAACGAAGAAGAAGGATGGACCATAGAATAATTTTATGAGGAAGTAATCAAGCTTATAAAAGATCTCAAGGCAGAGAAGATCCATTGCAATACTCTTGAAGAACAAGTTCAAGGTCTCAAAATTGAAGTTGAAGAACACAAATGCATTGAAGAGTCACTTCAAATGAAGTTGGAAGAAAGCAACCAAGAAAGGGAAGAATTATAAAGCCGAAGTAATTCTCTCTTTGAGGATGAAAAGAAAGGAAAAACTATCCAAAACTATACCAACGGCTCAAGGGCCATTGGAAGAACTCATCAACAATCAATGATCTTCATGACAAAGCTGGCATCGATTTACAAGGAAAAGCAGGACCTTCCACAAAAAATACAATGAACCTATGAGATCGACATACCAACAGACTTCATTGGACAAGATTAAGAACAACTTTGAAAGACAATTCCTCGACAAAAATACATCCCGTAAGTAGCACTTATATTTTTATGGTTACTATCATAAATGTGGGAAAATTTGGTCATAAAGGAGGCATGAATCATAGCCATTTCCCCTGAATGAATACAATTCCAGATATTTGTCAAATATATGAACCTCCCGGAGACTCAATGAAACATCAAATAGATTTAGTTTCTTCAAATAATATTCAGATATTCTGAAATGTGAGGCTTTTTGACACATAGCCATCTTACGGACCTAAATCCTCCAGAAGAATCTTTGAAGCCACAAAACAAAGAACATGGAAGAAGAAAAAGAATGATAATTGTGCTCTTGCTTTCAAGGCTCAAAAGAACAAAGATGTGTGGTATGTTGATAACAGTTGCTCAACGCATATGATTGGAGATAGAAATAAATTTTTATCTCTGAAAGAGAAGAAGGATGGAACCGTGTCCTTTGGAAATGATGGATCTTCGAATGTTATAGGATCAGGTATTGTCACTCTCGGAAGAAAATATGCTCTAGCCAAGAATGTTCTATTGGTTGAAAACATGAACCAAAATCTGCTCAGTGTTGGACAAATGTGTGATCAAGGACACACAATAATATTCAACTCCACGAAATGTGAAATTAGGAAAGGCGTGTATGGTGAAATTGTGGCTACAACAAGTTGAGATCCAAATGACATATATGTTCTGGATGAAGCAACTAAAGCATGTTTAATAGCTAAAGAGGATGATACAATAATTGGTAGCAATGATGATCGACTAAGTAAGAAGTTTGCTACAAAGGTGCAAAGTGATTCCGAGATGTCTTTACTTGGTGAGATGACATACTTCTTAAGGCTTCAAATATCTCAGCAAGAGAAAGGAATATTTATATGTCAAGCCAAGTACATCAAGGAAATGCTCAAGAAATTTAAAATGGAAGATTTCAAACCCATCCTTACTCCAATGGTAACGGGTGCAATTTAGCATAGATGACTCATCTAAGGAATGTGATCAAGGTTGATACAGTCCATGATTAGTAGTCTTCTATAATAACAGCCTCCGAGCCGGATGTTATGCAAGCACTTGGATGACTGAAAGATTCAGCAACCTCAAAGAATGTATTGACCATTCCTGACATTGGAATATCTTGCCCGAGAGAAGCTTGGATTTTCTGCATTCTCATTAGGTCTCCTTTTAGATATAAAGGGAGTGGGGTGGTCTGGGTCTCTGGGATGGTTTTGTGTGGGGGAGTGGAAGTGTGTATAGGTGCTTGGGACGGTTATGTTTCGGGGGACTTACCCTTTATGGCTGATGTCAGGGGAGAGAATGTTGTAGGAAGAGGTGTCATGATCCAGTGAAGGTACTTGTGTTGCCATCGATGCCAAAGGGGAGAATGTTGATCGAGCGGTTGTCATTGATGTCCAGGCACCACCATGAGAACCAGGGGCTAACCCAATATTGCATGGAAATTTTGACCTACCAAATTAATATATTCTGGGTCAATAATGCTTTTCATGGTTTCTATTTGTCGATATGTTTCCATTGATATATGGCACGCCATGTAATTCTTCACGGTTTGAGAGATATTCATGTTTGAAGTTTGTACCCCTAGTTAGTGGGCTAAAAACCCATGGAGTTGGGGCATGGGTCATTGAAAAGTCATAATTAATATATTTTAAGCTCCTAAAATACCTCCCACATTCACTTCTTGAATCCCCTCTCAACTTAAGAATTTATATAAATTGTGATCTTCATTTCCTCCTTAGGCAAGGGATTTCGCTATCTGAAACAGGTCATCGTAGAATTTGGGCTCTAAATTTTTTTCTACGAAGGTTCAGAAGCTGAAATTATTATGCGGTGAAGCCTAAATCCTGAGGAAGCTTTTGTAAAAATTTCAGATGAAGGTGCGCAATACTTTTGGAGATATGATCTGTGGAAGTCAGGGTTTTTGCAGGCTCCTCAAAATTAATCTCAAAGAAGTGACCTTGGTAAATTCGTCATAACTCTCGCTCTGAGTATTGGATTGGAATTCCATAAAACGTGGCATATAGTTCATAGTTTTTACTTTTCGCTCTATCAATTTCAGAGCCAAATGAAGAAACAGTGACACGTGGCATGTCGTATAAGTGCGCTCTACTGAAACAACCCATAATTAGGGCATTGTGAGAGATTGGGTATAAATCTCTCTTGAAGAATCCAAATTGGGTCATAACTATGGCATTGGAAAGACGACTCAGAGGACTAATAAAGAACCAAAAATCAGATATTGAGGATCTGAAATAACAGAGATACACTAGATTCAATATCGAGCTCCTAGAAGGAAAGAAAAAGCTAGATCATGTGTTGTCAAGGGTTGCAAAGGACCAGAATTTCTACGGTAGCAAAGCAAAGCAAGGTGAAAAAGAGGGTAGCATGATAAGAGCAGCAACCAAGGTGCATAATAGTAGCAAGAAGTTCATCATATGAAGTCTTCAAGTGGGCAGCAATGCATATAATCATTGTAAAGGTATCATTGTACTTAGTCATTGTAAATACATTATTGTACAAATTGTACTAGTGTCTATCTGCCAAGGGTTGAAGAGGCAGTGTTGGGAGGTCTAGGATCATCATTAGATGGTTGTGTCAAAGTTGGGGTTATGGTCTAGTATATCTTCTTCTTCTGCATCATTCTATATCATTGTAAAGTGGATCATTTTCCCTGGTACAGGAGTCCATTCATCTTTTATTCTTCTATAGGGTGGTAGGGTGGTGCTAGGTTGAGTTGTAGCTCATTGGGTGTTGGGGCATCCATTCATTTGTTTACTGAAGAATATCGGGCATTGGAGCATCCATCCTGTTAGACTCCTATACCAATAGGTGTCATATATCATGATTGACTTGATAAGCTATGTAATATGTTGATACCTTTTCTTGTTGCAAAGGTTTTCCATATTGTCAAAAAATCAAAAAATTTAAAAAATGTAAAGAGGGTATACCCTAAAAGAAAAATTAAAGGGTGAAAAGAATAAAATGGCAAAAAAAGTGAAAGAAAATGAACCCCACCAAAAGAAAGGCAAGGAAAGTGTGCAGGTCTGTCTTCCCTGCACCTTTTTCTTTCCTTATCTTTGCATGTCAATGGAAAGTATTATTATTGCAACTTAGCATTTTTGCCTTTAATTTATGGAAACGATTAATGATTTAAGCTTGGCTAGTTCATCTTTCAATTTTATGTTTTAGAGATAGAGAATAAAATCTGACCAAACTGTTTAATCTTGGCAGATAAGTAGATAAGTAGAGTAAATAAAAGGAGCTCAACAGTTTAATCTGAGCCCTTGGATGTAATAAGGATAGAATTAGATAGATTTCCAGATGTAAAAGAAAAAATGTGATGAGGGTTTGCCAATCTAAGTGCACCCTAATAAAGAAGAAAAAATGGTAGGGTAAAGTAGGTAGGGTAGGTAGATGTTGTTGCAGAATTACATGTGATGGATAATGACTCTAGATGTGTTAAATCTTTACTTTCATCACAAGTGCAAAGGCAGACACTACACTGGAAGAATTTCAAGAAAAGAAAAGTCAGAGTATTAACTTCCCTTCTCATTTTTCCCTAAAAATTTCACTAATTTCCCCTAAGTACTAAGGCATTTGAAAATTAAAGGGGCTCAAGGCATTTCCTTGACTTTTGGAGGGACCAGACCCTCGGCCCAATAATTGGCAAAGCCTAAGTACTTAAAATCATTCATCAAGACATTTATTCACCTCTAAAAAATCTTTCCCTAAGTAAAATCCCATTTTACTTAGGAAAATCATGCAATATTTCATAAAAACCCTATTCATAAAAGCATAAGTTAAATACATTACCTTGATGTTTTACACTTAGCGCTTCTGTTCATTTTCCATATTAATTTCTAACTTATTATTTAAATCCCTATGTAAATTCCCCCTTTTCTCGTATTATTTTAATAAAAATTCCAAATTAATATAATATCCCGCCCCGTTGGTTGAAAAATAACCATATAAATTTAATTAATTGGTTGAAATTCCAATCAATTAAAAACCTGACACCCCGCCGTATAAAGGGATTAATTAACCCTCATGGTTAATTAATAACCTAATCCACCAATTCAAACGCCCCCGATGCGATTATTTCATAATAAATTTCATTGGGTCTGCTATATTAATTCCCCGTCATCTTCCTTTCCCGAGGACCGTCCGATTGACTAATCTCAGATCTATGGTTATTATCAATATCACTATACATCCACGTCCGAACGATAACGCGCGATGGCCAAGCGGTTTTCTGAATAGTGCGGCGCCACGCGTCGTCCATCGTATGGAATCGCTCGCCCTCCTCTGAAAACCGCCCTTCCCCAAAATTTGTGCGATGAAAACCGTTTATCTCTCGCTTCCTGTGATGAAACCACCTTACTTGTTGAGTTTATCTATTAAAAAATAAAAATAAAAAAACCCGCCAACCTTTGACTTTGCAAATAAAACAAAAGAACCCGCGTCATTTTCACTATCTCATGCAGTGACCAGTGTCCCATGCAACGAATTTCGAAATCAACTGTCGAAGTTTGCCAACCGCTACCTTGCTGAAGAAAGTTGTAGTCGAGTAATCCGGAGTTTATCCGCCATAACCAGTACCTGTTTTCATCACTGTTTAGTTCCCGGAAAATAGGTATTTACCCAAATTCCCGTTGAACTCTGTAAAACCCTGGTTTTTGTTTTGAATTTCACAAAAAAAACTGAAACAGGGTTTATAATTGGTCTTTAGTTCATTCCTCAATTCCCAAAACTACAATTGCATTCCTAAACCTGTGATTGTGCCAATTTTTTCATCAAAACCCGCAATTCATTTCTGAATCCACAAGAACCAGAAATGGAAATTCCCGTGGCTTTGAATGTCGCAGCCCTAAATGCCCCTCACAGAGATTTGGACCATCTACCTCTAGTAGATAGGGATTTCTAAATTAAAGACCTTGTTCTCAGTGAAAATCCTCTTCGAATTTTTTTCCGCTGTAGAGATAACTACCTAAACGGCTCTGACATTTTTGGATTATGGGAATCCAATCTTCCCATGTATCTTCTCCCTTCAGTCCATATTTTTCCTTAGATAATCCATTACTGCCATGCAAATTATGATCCTAATCAACGAGCAGTTTTGTCCCCAAGTCAAACCATTCTTTTCCCAATAACGGCTTAGTCTATCAATGAAATGTTACAGTTTCAGCCTGGTCAAGCCCTGACTCCCCCTTCCATGGGAGAATTACTTGAGAAATCTACCAATTTATCCCAAAAAGAGTTGAATCACCTTTACCAAACCTTCATGTTACCAGAACATTAGCCCAAAGGCCCTCCACCTTATGTTTATACCTTTTTCACTGATGTGAGTAGGCTTATTCTGAATATTATATCCTCTATAATGGGTTTCAATACTAGTGAATATGTTGATCAATTAACCCTAGTATTGTTGTCAATTTTTACCCCTGGATATCCCCCTGCTATCAAGTATGATTTTGCTTCCTGCATTGCTGATAAAATCCATGATCAGTTCATGAGATTGGAGAATGAAAGAGTGTTCAAGTATTCCTATGTTATATACCATCTCATGCTTTACTTTCAATCAAAGATTTTCCCTTTCTATGTTAAAAAACTTGATGCCAAAGGAAATCCTAGGTCTGTAATCTTTTGATCTGTCATCACTCATAATTCCTCTGATTCTCCTTACTCTTATAATGAGTTTATTGACCTATTTGTACACCCTACAACCACATTTTTGACAGGAGTCTCCCCTCCTAGGGTCAGTAGTGACATCAAGAAAATTCTCCAACTCTCAAAGCAATACAAAATGGGTGACTAGTACCTATACCGAAATCACACAGAAATCAGAATATATGGGTGTGAGTTATGCCCTTTCAAGTTGCCAAAATATGTCCCAATGAGACTTTTTGCATTAGAGTATTTCAGACAGATGATTAATTCTAACATAGTTCATTTCTGCAATGCAAAGAAAAAGGCTCAACTCAGGATTAAAAGTCAATTAGGTCCCTTTGTCTGTAACTCTAAGGATGCTGGAAAGGAAGCTGAAAGATTCTTAGAAGACTATCTCAAATTACAAAAAAGTTTCTATTGGGTACCTTATGACCCAAACAGCTTTATTTGTGATAGAAGAATGAAAAACAAATTATTACCATACATTCATCAAAGAATCCCAGAAATTGAACAGTATGCCAATATGGATGAATGGATGGAAGGGACATTGATAGAACAAGATAGTGAGCAGGTCAATGTTGAAAATGTTATGAAAGACCTTGAAAAAATACTTGACCTAGACTCTTTTGAATAGGTGCAGATACCATGTATTGGTTCTTATTCTGTTGGGACTTCTCAACAAAATTTACAAGAAATCAGTGCATTAGCTACAATAGCATCTAAAGGAAAGGAAAAAGAGGCTGATATACAAGTTATAGAGAAATTTACAATGACAGAACAACCTGAAACTTCTAAAGAACAGGGTCAAGTACAGATTTCTCCTACTCAGACTAATGTGGCAGAAATGTCAATTTTACAAACTCCTCTCAATATAGAAAAGGGTAAAAAGAGAGATACTGAAGTAGCTACCCCTATCAGTGGGTATTCAGAACAGCCTGATGTTAAAAGATAAAAATTGAATCCTCTTCCAGAAGTGGAATCTGTTCACGAAATCCCTGATAGTCAGACGCAAGAAAAATTGGGTAGTCAGAAAACATGTACAATCAGTGGGACATCTACTACTTTACAGAGAAAAGAGCTGCAAAGGCAGCAAAGTGCAGAAGTATCATCTTTCAAACCACCAGTGAAATATGCCTGGGATATTAAAAGAACATTCATAAATATAAAGGCTAGAAATGATCCACTCAGACTTCAAGTTTACAATCAATATTTGCAGATTGATGTCAGCCTATGACATTCAACAAGGTAAAATGGTAATGAGTCACTTCAAACCCAAAGTGCAGCAACCTCAAACAACTGCAGATTATATCATAACTAATTTTGAAGTCATAGCAAAGGATACTCATCCTTTGGATCAAATTGAGCTGCATAAATAGACAGGTGAAATGATTTATTCTACTCTGACAGATAAATCAATGATGACCCAGAAATTGCAGGATTCTTTGGAGAATACTAATGCTCAATTAAATCTTGAAAGAACCTCTTCTCAGGCTAAGGACAACAGGATAAAGACTTTGGAGGAAATAATTATTGGATTGGGTCATAATCCCAAGGATGTTAAGGGTATAGAAGCTTTGATCAAGAAAAAAGATGATGATATTGCAGCCTTGAGAAAACAACTGAAGCTACTAGCCTCAAGACATCCACAGACTGCAGAAATCATAAAGCAAAATTCTGAAGAATAATTGATGGATTTGCTCTTAAAACTGAATGAGCAACTTAATGAAACTAAAAAAGAGCTTGAAAAGGCATTGAAAGATAAGCAGCCTAATACTCCAGCATCTACAACTGAAGTGATTACAGGTACTATAACAATAGGTCAGCCAACAGAATTATCATAGGGTAATATTTCCAATTTAAGTACCGAAGAGTTAATAAATTCAATGGAGGAATTGAAACTCCAAGTGACAGAACTTCAAAGAACAAAGGTACAATTCACCACTTTAGAACAAAAATATGATCTCTCGAAGATGAATGTTGTAGATAAAACAAGGGAGGTCAACAGATTAGAAAAGTTGGTCAAAAAATTGGAGAAGGATCTCACATTGGAGAAGCCTTTAAATGAAATAAATGAAATTCTTTGGGACAACATCATCCAGTCAATAAAAGATGTCTGGCCCTCAATTCAAATAATGTATGAACATAATGATTTAGTCAAATTGGCTCTGGAAGAAATCCTAAAAGCAAGAGAAGAATTAGGAAACATGCCTGAAGAAGCCAATGAACTTATCCGCTTTTTAAATACTCAGAACAAGCATCAACTTGAAGAACTTGGCATTCAAGACAGGACAGGAACAATTTTGGAAATAAAAAGAGTTTTTACCAAAATAACTCTGATGCAGAATCTAGAATGAAGGTGCTCTGATATGCAAGAAGAAATCAATGCCTTTATAAAAATATTTGATATTTTGTTGAATAAAGGATTGCCCAGTCCTTTAGTTTCAGAGGATAAATTGATGGACCTTGAAAGTTATGTTGAGAAATTGGACAAGCATGCTGACAATTAGGCCAGTTCCTCAACTAGTTCATCAACAACAGCATTGCCTACAGGAAAAAACCTTCATGATAGATTGGAAAATTTGTTTTATCTTGAGCATGAGGTAAGGCATTTGTTCCCAATTCAACCTACTTTCTTCAGATATACAGAGACTGATGAAAATCTTAGAAATATGCAAAGAACTAGAATACCGGAAGCTAAATGGTGGGAATAAATGTTAGAACTTTTGTAAAAATTATCCTTACAGGAATTTTTGATCATTGACTAGAGTAAAGTGATAGTAAGAAGGATATAAGGGTAGACAGAGGTTAAAGAGTATCAGTGCAGATAAAAAGTATCAGTAAAATGGAGCAGCCAGCACAGAATTACTAAAGAGGACAACAACGAGCCAAATTTTAGGGCCCGCATCCAGCACATTCTCAAAAGAAGGAAACAACACAACATCAGTCATCATTTTTCTTATCTACGAGACCATCTGTCTCTAGTTTGTTGTAACATACTAATGAGTCATCCTAGATTATATCTCAATCTGTTATGAGATATTTTTTATAATTTTTTGTATAAATACTCCCTCAATCAGAGTATTGAGGGGTGGATTCTTAGACTTTGCTGTAACATCGACTATTTTAGAATAAAGTGATGTTGGAGAAATTTTGTGTGGCCAGATGGATAAGGAATTGATGCAAAAGACTTTTTACAGGATTCTTGCGTCAGACTAAGGATCAATAAGTCATCTATCTCTTATGTTTTGAAGTGTTATACTTGTTTATTATATCATTTGTGTCTCATATCTGAATAATTAATGAAAAGGAATAAATCAGAAAGTGCTTAAGTGCAATCTGCTTTTACTCGTTGTTATTCTAAATGTTTTCTTCTGAACTAGTTTAAACAGTGAATTCTTAATTGCTCTTGATTTACTAGTTTATGCATTTTGATGATTTAGTAAAGAATACTTAATTGCTCTTTATTAATAATCACTCAATTTTCCTCTTTCGAATGTGTTGAAGGATTCTTAATTGCCCTTCATCCATTTTGATTCCATTCCATTCACTTTAGATCTATAATTGTTCCCTGTTTGATTATCTTTCCCTGTGAAACCATATTTTGT
This sequence comes from Pinus albicaulis, assembly GCA_034641835.2. Taxonomy (NCBI): domain Eukaryota; kingdom Viridiplantae; phylum Streptophyta; class Pinopsida; order Pinales; family Pinaceae; genus Pinus; species Pinus albicaulis. Next base: position 1,466,368,554 of record CM076584.1, on the reverse strand, counting down.
TAAGAAACTTGATCCAGTTAAGCTATCCTCTTTGACTCCATTAGCCCAATGGCCTAAACTACTCAATCTTACCACAAGCTATTGAATTTCATCACCCAAACTCAATCAAAATCATTGGACTTTATAACTAGCCTAATATCTTTCAAAACAAAGCTAAATTTTACAGAGAGAGCCCTCTCTGGGTACAGATTGGCTAGATTTTGTACCTAAAAGTTGGTTTGTGGTTACCTCGGACCCCTTTCCTCTTCCCAACAACTTCAAGGAAAATCTGAGTGATAACACATCCAGTGGGAGCTGGAGAAGAATGCTTTTCTAGATTCTAGGAAGTTGGAGCTTTATTTTCAATTGGAGTTGAATATTAAAGAATTATTAGAAAAGCATTAGGTGGGTTTCCACCTTAAAGACTATGTGCATGTGTTCCTCTTGTTTGATGCTATCATTGTACAAAAAATGATAATAATTGAAGATTAACTAATGCTCTAATTGAAAGGAATACTGATTCACCCCCCCTCTCAGTATTTCCAACATAACTAAATCCTCGACTATGACTAATACATAAATAAAATAGGGAGAAGACACAGTTGAGCATCAATATCCTAAAAAAATTATCATTACTTCTCCTTAATTCCCTAAAAGAATAATAATACCCAAACCAATTGTTTATGTAGACTTTGATCTTCTAGGTGAACTTAAAAATTTATGTATTAAAATTCCTCTCCTCCAGGCTATCCAAGACATTCCTATTTATGCTAAAACGATTAAAGAACTATGTGCAAAAAATCCCGTGAGGAAAAAAAAATATTCACCAACTGTCCATGTCATAGGGACCTTATCTGATCTGTTTCAAGGTAGGGAAGCACCAGTAAAATACAAAGATCCAGGGAATCCCATAGTTACAGTTCAGATATATGACCTTTCTTTTCCACACACACTAGTTGACTTGGGCATAGCCATTAACATTCTCACAACAGAAACCTACAAAACACTTGGTATCACAGATTTGGAACCAACGACCACCTTGCTAGAACTTGTTGATCATTTAGTCGTTAAACTAGAAGAAACCTTACAAGAAATCATGGTTTCTGTTGACTTATGGGAACACCCAACCGATTTTCTAGTTATCAACCCAAGAAGCCGATTGGATGGACACCCTTTAATTTTGGGACGACCTTGGTTAGCAACAACCAATGCTTACATAGGCTATCATACTAGTAGCATGACCATCACAAAGGGGAATGTTGTAAAAAACCTTGTTTTATATCCCCCTACTAAGCCAAGTCTACCCATATTAAAAACTCATAAACATCCACCTACATACCTGGAAGAAAACATCCATTCACCTCTTACAGTAGCAGAAGCGCTTGAGTTCAAGAATCAGACTGAAGATGATGTAATTAATAGCTTTATAAATCAATCAACTGCTAAGAACAATGTGAAATGTCAAATGTTGAAAGTGATTCTTGAAAATGAATCACAGGAATACCCTTTGAAAGATACCGATGACCAACACATACCAAAAACTTTTTTTCATAACAGTAGGCTTGTTGAGATTGAACCGGAAATATTTTGAACATCAATGACAATATGGACAATGACCAACAAAAAAATATCATTCAATTTTAGTGAAAATGTAAAGGGGCTTTTGCGTGGGACTACCTAGACATGAAGGGCATAGATCCCCAATTGTGTACACATCATATCTACACCGAAAAGGATACCCACCCTATCTGACAACCTCAACGAATATTAAATTCGCACCTTAAGGACATCGTAAAAGAAGAGTTACAGAAATTGTTGGACTTGAATTTTATTTATCCTATTTCAGACAGTAAGTGGGTCTCTCCACTGGTAGTTGTTACCAAAAAGAATGATAAGTGGAAAATCTGTGTGGATTATAGGGAATTGAACAAAGCCACGCAGAAAGACCACTTCCCTCTTCCATTTATTGATCAGGTCCTCGATACATTGGCAGGAAAGCGATTCTTTTCCTTTCTTGACGGCTTTAGCGGCTATAATCAGATCCAAATTTCCCCTAAAGACCAAGAAAAAACTATCTTTACCTGCCCACATGGTACGCTTGCTTAAAGAGTGTCACATTTTTTTTAATGCAATGCCCCAGCTACATTTTAGAAGTCCATACTCAATATTTTTTCTGATCTGATAAATGAGGGACTCGAATTTTACATGGATGACTTCACCCCATATGGGGACGATTTTGACCAATCGCTACAAACTTTAGAGAAATTTTTAGAATGATGCATTGCTATGAGGCTGTATTTAAGTAACAAAAAGTGTCACATGATGATGATAAAAGGCATAATCCTAGGACACTACATCTCTGTGGCTAGAATACAGGTAGACCCAGAATAAATAGAGGTAATTCTTCTACTACCTACACCTTGCACTCAGACAAAGGTATGTAGCTTCCTTGGATATGCAGGATACTATTGTAGATTTATAAATATTTTTTCATGGATTGTTGCACCTTTGTATGCTTTAATAGGAAATTTTGACTTTAGATGGCCTGATAAATGTGACATTGCTTTTATAGATTTGAAGAAACTAGTCTCGACTGCTCCAGTGTTGTGCGGACCCAATTGGGAGCTGCCTTTTCATATCTCTACATATGCGTCAGACACAACAATAGGCGTTATCCTTGAGAAATAAGAGGACAAAAATACCTATGATATTTACTATATCTACAAAAATATTACTTCTGTTGAACTCAATTACACAACAATAGAAAAGGAATTCTTAGCTGTCATTTATGCCATAAACAAATTTAGCATTATATAACAGACTACCAATTTTTTCTATACACTGATCATTCCACCATTATATATTTAGCCAATAAATCAATAACTAATGGGTAGGTGACCCGTTGGCTGTTACCTTTACAGGATTTTTATATTACCATTAAAGACCCTCTAGGAAAGGAAAGCCCAATCAAATATTTTCTGTCATGGGTTCCTAAGAAAAATGATATGTTGGCTGTGGATGATCAATTTTGAGATGAAAATCTGTTTGTTGTAGTAGTTAAAGTGCCATGGTACGCAAATGTTGAAAATTATCTGGCGGTAGGAAAACTGCCCAGGCACTTAACAACAAAGGAGAGGAAGTTGATGGTCTAGCACAACACCTGACTTTCTTGGATCAGTGGATACCTTTTTCACATAGGGTCTGATATGTACATACACAGATGCATTCAAGAAGATGAAATCTATGATATCCTAAATTCCTACCATGAAGAACCTTGTGGAAGACACTTCGTAGATCGCAGAACTGGGAAAAAAATACTACATATGGGATATTACTGGCCCACTCTTTTTAAAGATGCCAAGAAATATGTCCAGGCCTATGATAGCTGCCAGAGGATGGGCCGTCCTGGTCAATCTAATGAAATTTCGTTATAGGAACAATTGGTAATAGAACCTTTGAACGGTGGGCATTAAATTTTGTTGGCCCATTCAATCCACCATCAAACCATAAGGCCTACATACTGGTTGCCACAGACTATGTAACAAAGTGGGTAGAAATAGTAGCTTTGCCAAGATCTACAGAAGTAACTGTAATTAAATTTTTTTTTGAATTATTTTTGCGATATGGATTACCCAGGGAAGTGATAAAGTATGGAGGGGCGCAGTTTGTAGGACATAAGATTACAACCACTTTGTGAAACCACCATATCACACATAGAGTCACTTCTTCGTATCACCCGTAGGTGAACGAGCAGGTTGAAAGCAATAGCAAATTCATTGAGGCAATTTTGAACAAGAAAAGTTTGCCACATCGGTGGGACTGGGCTACTAGACTGTCAGAGGTCTTGTGGGCTTATTGCACAACTTGGTGAAATACTAGTGGATATTCCCCATACCAACTTGTATTTGGAAAATAACCAATTTTTCCTATCGAATTTGAAATAAAGACTCTCATAACAACCCAGGAAGTGGGATTGGACATAATGGAGGCACAAACTAAACGAATTCAACAAATAAATGAATTGGATGAAGCTTGGATACTTTCTCTAAAACGCACCACAATTATTCAGCAGCAAAGGGCTAAGTGGCACGACAGTCTTATAAAAAAGAAAACTTTTCAGGAAGGAGAATGGGCACTCCTATATGATTCCAGATTCCAAGACCTTTTGGGTAAATTATAGACAAGGTGGCTTGGCCCATATGAAATTCAAGAGGTGAACAATAATGACACTATAACTCTAACCAACATTGATGGGTCTGGCTCTTTATTTTGGGTGAATGGACATCGGGTATGTATTTATCATAAACCACTCACCAAAGAGTCTTTTTGCCAACATGTACGTGATGATTTGACTCTGAAAATTTTAGCTGCGGGGAGTAATGACCCAACAACTTTAATTTCGTGAAAATACACTTCTCTTCAACTATAAATAATGTATATATTTTTAATATTTGGTGTAATTTGCCCTTTTTTAAAAGATAAGCATCACTGTGTAAATGTGTGGATTTATTTCTTTTGAAACAGTCGCTTATGATGATATGCCTTCCTTTTACTATTGGTTTGCGTCACAAGCAGATGTTGTTCAGTTATTTGAATAACTATTGTTCATTTTCAACTGAACAACTACATTTATTTTCGTGAGAATTTCTGTTGTTCAATAGATTGAACAACTGTTGCTCAAAAAAATGAACAACCGCGATTTATTTTTGAGTGTTTTAATAATTGTTGTTCAATAGATAGAACAACTGTTGTTCAATCAATTTAACAACTGCTGTTCAGAAAAATGAACATATGTGATTTCTTTTTTTGGTGTGTTTTTGCTGTTCAATAAATTGAACAACTGATGTTCAATCGATTGAACAACTGCTATTCAATCAATTGAAAAAATATCGTTCAGAAAAATGAAAAACCATGATTTATTTTTCTTGGTGTGTTTAATAATTGATGTTCAATAGAATGAACAATTATTGTTCAATTGACTGAAAAACTGTTGTTCAGTATATTGAATAGATGCGATCCTTTTTTTGGTTTGTTTGATGCCCTTTTTGATGACTTTCATGTATCATTGTTGCTTGATAGAACAAACATATGTTGTTCAATACATTGAACAACTACTTTTCAATTAAAAGAACAACTGTCGTTCCAATGACTGCACAAGTGCCATTCAATCTTAATCGAACAACCACCTTTTCTCTCACATGATTTACTATGAAGATCATCTTTTTGGATTGGAATTTAGTACCCAATATAGAGGAAAAACAGTGATATTAACAACATTATGATTTTTAAACCTTTGATGGGTATCTTTATTCGGGAAACTGACATGGTTCACCTTTATAATGACTTGCTGAATATATCCTCTTCGAACATATCATAAAATGATTCATTATCTAAATTCCATGCTGGTTTATTTTTCACACTTTCAATTGATAATTCCATTTGGTATGATGATGTAGGGATAATGTCATAACTTTTATTTGCATTCTTTTACTTCTCACACCATCCCTAACTCTTAAGGAGTTAATGATCCTCCCTCCATTTATAATGTAAACTTGAAAACGTAATGCAAACCTTCTTGGAGAGGATAGTGGGTCTCATCATGAGCCAACCTACCATGATCATAAGGATGTAACAAGTGACAATCCCATCATGAACACCACACCAGGCCAATGACCTTCCAAACAGTTAAGCTATCAGAAGGACAAGAGGTCTCATCATGAGTCGGCCTGATCACTTTGTTATACCCTGGTGAATGGCACTATGATTTTGGTCACCATGCCAGCACAATGATCTCCTTATAGAAATAAATAAATCATGTAAGTCCTAAATAGAGGATTTTGGCTCATTTTTTGGGTCAAAAAGCAACCCTGTTGAGGCTATGGACACCTAATGGCAACAGTGGCTCTATTTATGGTATTGGAGTTTTATGTTATATTTCCAATTACTCTATATCCCACTATTTCCTATTGATTCATATCCAAAGACAAATTTATCATTTGAATAGTGTTTATATCTATATTAACTGATATACATGGTAGACTATAATTTTATGTGAATTATATCAATAATGTCCAATCAATTGATATCAACAGTCGTTATCATCTATCACATGTCATGATTTCATCATATATTTCCACTTAAGGGAAAATATTTTCTCATAATGGTTATTTCTCTGTTTTACTCCTTTTTCGGTCATTTCCTAACCATTTTTTTGTAATTTTCATGGCTCTAACCGTTTGTTACCATATGTACGCTACTTTGACCATTTTCTGCTGCATTTATGATTTCCCAACGTCCTTTCCTCTTTTCCCATGCTCTATGGTCGTGGACACCCTTTTCTAATTGGAGGGGGGAAGGTATGTATAATGGTACAACATGCGAGATAATTACTAAACTTCGCCAAAATGTGCTGATGTGACAAATAAAATTATGGCCCTTATATCAAAAATAAAAAAATTCAAAGAATTGTATAAAGCTTATTGGTGCTCTTCCAAACTGAGAAAACCGTGAGAAGTGCATGCAAAAGTGCGAATTTGGCTCCTGAAGCACAACAATCATGGGAAAAAAATCTATTCGAAGTGAACCCAAAATACTTCGATTAAAAAACTAGGCTCTCACAGTTCTTGAGCGCGCTAGTTGGCTTCAATATTTTGGTCAAATTACAAGGATTCCATATAGAAATAACACTTGAGTTCTTGCAAAATCTATAGGGTGGATGCACAACTGTAAGAGGCAGAAATATAACTATCTAAAGCAATCCTAGTTGAGGTCTCGGGATTTCCAGTAGAAGGTACAAAATGGACCGATCAACATGTTTTGTTGCATGATGCAGTCGCAGTATTTCAGGACCCAGATGAACAATTGGTTTGCGAAGGTAAAGGAATCCATCTTGCATCTCTAAGGGAACCATGGCGAGAATTTTCAACCACTGTTCAAAGGTACATCACTTGTGACGGATGTCAAGAAGTGGTAAAACCTCAACAAGTTAAACTATTAGCCATACTTAAACAAAAAATTACAATTAACTTTCCATTATTTTTGAATTCTTCATTGGATGATATTGCTCGTCTGGCTAGGAAGGCTAAATATCCATATATTGTTATCAGCCAACATGGCCTGATCAAGTTAATTATCATCCATGACTTAGCCTAGCGTTAGAATATATGCATCCTCATCCTGCGTGGGATATGTACTGAAGTAAAATAATGCATCTCTGAACACAATATCTGAGATGGTGGTACCATATATCTATATGCTTGGACCTGTCATGGAATACCAGATTAACCGAGAGTTTTATGCAACTCTGGTTATCACAATGTATCACTGTTGGATCCATTTGATGAATAAAGAAACCAACAAGAATCCTTCTCATATGGATGGCCTCACATGCAGCTTGACTGGCTACCACGTACTCTACCTCGGCTGAACTGAGTGCAACTGATCTCTGCTTCCTACTGTATCGAGAAACTGTTGTCGATCCTATGCTGAAGATCCCTCCTGATGTTCTCTTCTGTCTGATGGAATTCCTACCCAATATGCATCAGTGAAGCCTTGAAGCTTCACTCCCTCTGTTCGTATGTATTATAATCCATACTCTATAGTGCCCCTGAGATATCTCAAGACATGCTTCCCCATCTTCCAAAAGAGATCAGTCGGCTTAACCATAGCTTGACTCCAGTAATTAACTGCATAGAAAATGTATGGTCATGTGTTCACCAAGTACATGAGTGAACCCACAAGCTGCCTGTAAACAGTAGCGTCCACTACCTTACCTGAAGTAGCATCCTCCTTCCTCCAGTTTCCCACAAGAGAGTCTCCATGGGTTTACATCTCTCCATGTGGAACTTTCTCAAAATATCTTTGGCATACTTTCCTTGAGAAACAAATAGCTCCCCATCCCGCTGCCATATCTCCAAACCAAGGAAATGGTGAAGGAGTCCCATTTCCTTTATCTCAAACTCTCTTGCAAGATACTTTTTTCAAGAAGTTATGAGAAGCTCATCACTTGTCAAAATAAGATCATCAACATAAAGTAAGATAATCAAGAGCTTACCATCAACCACAATCTGGTACAGGTTCGCATCCGTTTCACTATTCGTGAAGCCCAACCCGGTGAAATAGATGTCAATCCTGGTGTTTGCTTCAATCCATACAATGCTCTCTTGAGTCTGAACACATGTGACTCACTGTCAAAGGTCTCAAAACCTTCTCGCTGCTCAGTCTACACTTCTTCCTCAATAAATCCATTGAGAAATGGAGTCTTCACATCCATCTGATGTATCTGCTACCCCATCCGCGATGAGAGTGTAATGATAGATATAATCAATTACTACCTCAAAATTGGTGCAAAAGCATCCTCATAGTCAATCCCCTCAACTTGTGAGAATCCCTGGGCTGAAAATCTAGCCTTATACTTCTCCACACTCCCATTTGTTGCCTGCTTCACCTTATAGATCCATCTATATCCAACCACTGATTTCCCAACTACTCTTGGGACAACTTCCCATGCACTGTTCTTGACAATGGAGTCATACTCCTTAACCATGGCATCAACCCAAATTGGTTGTTACCATGTGCCTTCCTCAAAAGAGGATGTTCTGTCACAATAAACTTGCTCATAAGAGCCATGTATCCAGTAAACCTGTCTGGAGACTGTCTCTGTCTGCGCAGTGATGTAGGAGCTCCTACATGTTCTGCTGCATCCAGTCTCAATCTATCAGCTTCTGTGGTCTGCCTTCTACTATGTCTGGTGGATGGCTCTGCATGAGTGTTTTCTTCCACTCCATGATCCTCCACATGTGGCTACTCCACATCTTGAGGTTCATCCTTTGGAATCAAGAGTTCCTCATCTACAAGCAAATCAAGCTCCCTCTCAAGGGACAATTGCATGGCTTTCCCCTCATGAAATTTTATATCCCGTCTCACAACAGTCATCCTATTGTTCGGAAAATACACCCGATAGTTTTGGGGAGTATCAGTGTACCCCAAAAATATCCCAATCTCAGCTGTTGGTTCTAGCTTCTTTCTGGAATCTTTGGTTGCATGGAAATAGACAGATGTGCCAAAAATTTTAATATACAAAACATCGGGTTTCTTACCAAAAAAAGCCTCCTTTGGTGTACTCATACCAAGTATCTAATAAGGACTACGGTTATGCACAAATACCACTGTGTTTTATTGCTCTGCCCACAAATGCAATGGTAGGCCCTGATCATGAATTATCACTCGTGCCACACCCACAATTGTTCTATTCTTTCTTTCTGCAACCCCATTCTGTTGTGGGTTATGAGGTGCAATCGACTCTCTCCGAATTCATTCTTTGGCATAGAAGTTCTTGAATTCATTGGAGAGGTACTCACCACCACTGTCTCTCCTCACAGCCTTCACATGATTCCATGTATCTTTCTCCATTAGTGCTTTGAACTCACAAAATTTTGAGAACATCTGATCTTTCTTTTGCATGAATTAGATCCAAAAATTTATAGAAAAATAATAAAAAAAAATCAAATAATACCCATGCTTTGTTGTCAAAGCTGAAGAGAATGGTCCACACACATCTGAGTGAAATATCTTTAGTATTTCCGTTGCTCAGTTCTTCTTCTCATGAAAAGTGGCCTTTGAATACTTCCCCATGGTACATCCCTTGCATGTGTCTATCTGCGTAAGAGTACCCTTTGAAAGCCCCATAGAAATCTGCTGCATGACCTTCAAAGCTCCATGGTGTAGAGGGCCCAATCTCCTGTGCCATAACTCACCCTCATCTCGACTCACCAGTTTTTTTGCTTTACCCATCAATGCTAAAAAACCATCTACATCAAGTTTGTAGAGATTCTTCACACAAATCCCAATCTTCTTGACTTGTATTGTGGCTTTGTGATGAAGGAATGTTTTCCCTTCACTGAAAACCAAATCATATCCTCTATCCTCCAACATAGAAACGTAAACTAAATTCTTTTTCAAGCCTGGCACATGCATTACAACTTTTAATAAGAAGGGTTTACCTGACTGTCTCTGGAAAGTAACTGTACCAATCTCGGTAGCGATATACCTCCTGTCATCACCCATTTCAATATGCATTTGGAGATCCTTCTCCTCCAAGATACTAAAAATTTCTTTGTCTCCTGTCATGTGGAACGATGCACCCCTATCCAAGTACCACACTGATCCCATCGCACTAGACACCATGCATGCGATAAGTGAGAAGTCCAACTCAAATTGTGAGGCCAAATCCTCACCTGCTATAGATCTTGAAGCCTTCTTGTTGTTGTTCTTTTTCTATGGACAATTAGTGGCATAATTTCCATGCCCGTGACAGTGAAAAAATTTCACTCTAGACATGTCATGCTTCTTGCCTTCTTTTCTGGTCTCAGATTTGGAATAGGATTTCTTTCTCTTCCCCTTCTTTGCCTTACCAGCCAAGGCACAATTTTCCTCATCATCTATCTTATATGAGGATCCATCCTTGGTATTCCGCCTGAATTCTTCTTGTACCAAATCTGACCAAAGTCACTCCTAATCTGGTAGCTTCTCCCTCCCATTGAAAGAGTCCTGATAACTATGCCAACTCTTGGGAAGGCCTAGAAGAGCTAGGATCACCAAGTCATCATCAAATACAGTAATTATGAAACTCCCAAGCTCATATCGACATTGGATGAACTTGGTTAAATATTTCAGAATAGTGTCACCTTTCTCCATTTTGATTTTCTTGAGCTTGTGATTTAGTGCCAATTTTCTATGGTCACTGTGAAACAGATCTGTCAAAGCCTTCCACATCGCATATGGAGTTTATTTTCCATGGAGACTCGAGACAATGTGGTCTCGAACTCCCTCTAATAATATCCTCCTCGCCTTTGCAACCTTCTTTTTCCAAGCATCAAGAAGAGCCACATCTGCTGCTGCGGATTTGGGAATATCATTATCAATGAATTCTTTCAACCCATTGTCGTCTAGAACTGCCTCCATTCTGTCTTTCCATGCAATATAATTAGAATTTCCCTCGAGTGCATATTCAAATATCAAGCCATTGAAATCCATCTTGATCCGCCTGTCACACCAAAGAATATTTTTGCAAATTTGAATGTTATTCAACACAAAATCACTTTCTTATCCATTATAGTGATTTCTCGTGCTCTGATAGCATGTAGAAATTATATAAACAATATGTATACCAATGGATTCAATCTGATCATGTGATATGCTAAAGAAATATATTTCATCCTTCTAGAAATTAATTGTGGAAAGTAAAAACGACCGCCAATCACAACAAGTAAAAGAAAGAAGAAAAACAATCCACAACACAGATATTTTCCCGAGGAAAGCTTGCTGCTCAAAACCTCTCTATCTTCTATTGTATATTCACCAAGGAACAATGAAACAATTACAATGAAATCTTCTCAAAAGAGTCTATTCTTTAGGAATTTCATCCTTCCTATTAACATCCCGATGATTTGGAAGATTGGTAGAAAAAATGACAGGGTAACATGGAACCAGTCATTTGAGTCCTAGGACCTAGCCTTCTTGGACTCAAAGAGGGCTCTCTCTATTGGGTGCAAAGGATGTGTTCTTTTTGCTCTAGGGTTTTTATTTTAGGCTAGTTGTTATGTGTAGGGTTTGTTGATTGTTTTGGTTGGGTGAGATGGATTGGTAGAATAGCTGGAGTGAGAGGTCTTTAAATCATTGGGATATGGAGTCAATAAAAGTCAAGGGTGTCTTAATAATGAATCAGAGTGCAGTGCAAGGCCAATCTAGCAAGGTTAATGGATCCTTTAAGTTTACGAGTGAAGTGGGATGGACATCAAGTTTGTGAATAAGGTAGGGAAAAGGGCAATCAAGAATCCTTTGTAAAATACATATGAACAAGGAGGTCTTAAATATGATTAGCACAAGATACTAAGCAAGAGCTAGGGAAAACCATTTACTCTATGATAATATTTTAAACCAATAAATATTCAAGATAAACATGTTAGTGAAACATAGAAATCATAAGAGCTTCTACCTTTAGTAAATTCACCTCCAGACTTTGGGAAAACATACAAGATCACAAATAATTTAATATATGAAGAGAGAACTCATAAACATCATAAATTAAGCTATAGAGAATTTTGAAACAAGTTGGTAGGCATGGGCAAAGGGCAAGATCGAACGAGACCTCTTTGACTTAACCTAGCAAACAATATTCCAAAGAAAGGTTTCAAGATAGAGTTTTGAAAGCTTCAAATAAGCAGGGCATACCATGAATAATAATTTTAAACTAGCATACTAACCATACATGAAACAAAACAAGTTTAGGTGAACCTAAGGAGCAATCAAGAATTCCTTAAGCTGACCAAACAAAGGAAAACATCAAAGCTATAACAAACAGGAGGACTGAGGTGCCTCAAAGAGCATGTATCAACCTATATTGTTCTGATTTATAGAAAATAAGAGGAATGAAACATAATGATAACAAGAATACATAAACAAATTGAGAAGACGTCACCATTCACCAAGCTAAGGAATCCTGCAAACAAGCCTCTCCATCATCAAGCCAAACAAGCCATTCATCAACTTCACAACACCAATTTCTTCTCCAAGTTCATATAAACCATGTATTGCTCTCAAAGCTCATCAAATGCCAACATTTACAATGAAGCCCTAATGCTCTATTTATCTTAGAAAGAGAGGGAAAAAACCCTAGATAGGGTTGGAAAATGTCAAAATCACTCATAAATGTCATTTATGGCCAAGAGACCATGAAAGGCCCAAGGCACAAAATATCTCATGGAATAAATGCCAAAATAACTTCTAGCACCTAATTCTAGAGTGATTTTCCTCAAAAAACACTAAAATAAGATTTTACAATAAATTAGTGTGTTTTGTTGACTTTTGGCCAAAAACACACTTAGACAATCCATGTGCGCAACGCCATTTCAACAGAAAATAGGGTCTTTTGTGACTAAGTTTTGGACCCCTTCTTGATGTCAGATTTGGCTCCGTGATGGCTCATTGGAAAGCCAGATGAGTCTAATTTCCAGAAATAGTTGATTTTCCCTGAATGAGTGCCATTTTCCTATCCAAAAAATTATTCTCCCAACACTTCTCTGTGCACAACACCTCCTCCAGCAAACACATCCCTCTTCCCTTGTGGTATGATAAATCAAAAGGTCTAATGATTTTTACACTAGGGACCTTGTCATGAATGTTATCATCTGCTAGAAAGCCTTCTTTCTCACCTTTTGGACTGATGTGTGTAGCCCCCTCTTCCATCTCATCCTCACTACTATGTCTCCCATCACTTTGTGCATCATCATCTTGTTCATTGGGAGAGCTGTGAGCCTCAATGCTGCGTTCAACACTCTGATTTTTACCACTGTCACCTTAACTGTCATGACATTCAAGGTCATTTTTGAGCTCTGTTTTGTCCTCATGGTCCCTTGGCAAGTTTACTTCAACATTTAATGATGTGTCATCAACCTACATATCTTTGTTTTGTTGTTGAGATTGGTCATCAGTTTGTCGTGCATCTATGTCAACATCACAGCCATTTTGATTCTTCATTTCATCCTCATTGTGACTATGATCCTCTTGACTGTCTTCTCTGCCTTTACTTTCTGCCTCACTGTCCTCTTCCATGCTTTGTGCCTCAAGGTTGCTTTCTTGCCCATAAATGTCAAGGGAATCACTATTTTATTCATTTGATTATTTTTCAACTTGTGTAGGATCCTGAGGCAAACTTGAGGAGGAAAAGACTGATTTTGACCAATTTTTGGCAATTCTGGCCAAACTTCTCCTGTGCGCAGTGCCAAAAAGGGTCAACTTGCAGAAAAGTTTTGAGGACCTTCCCAAAGTTGGATTTGGGCCCGTGATAGCTCATGGGAAATTTTAACCTGTCTGATTTCCAAATATACCATTTTTTCCTTGATTGGAATTCATTTTCCTTGTCAAAAGTTGAGTTTCCCAATACTGTTCAAAAAGTACCGAGTGATGGTGCAGAAATGCAGAGTGCTGGTGCAGACAATTTTTGGAGGCATTCCTTAACTCCAAATTGAGCTCATGATATCTCATTGGAAATATCTTCAAGTCAAGTTTTCTTTTGACTCATCAAGAAAGTCATTTGGACACTCCAGCTGTGAGAAAACATTATTTTCCCAAGGCCACCCCAACAGTGCAAAAATTCTCCTAGGACACCTGTGTTTTTTATATTGCTCCAAAAGCATGATACCCGTGTAAAAAATGAAGGAGTTTTTTCTTCTTAGGCCTATATTGGACAAAAACCTCTCTCACTTTGGTCAAATCCATCTCTCTTTTGTCAGAAACACAATTTGAAGCAAAACTGGCCCTAGGCATGACACATGGCTTGTCTCTTGGAATGAATTATTGGAAAATGATGGATGTTAGTATGAATCCTAATTCCAAGCATACGAAAAAATACCACTTTAGCTGTGCATAACAAACAACCCTAACAACAAATATGGCTGCCAATATCCGCAGATCTACGGTTAGGTGATCAAGATAAATGCTGCAAAAAACTAGATCTATGCATCAAAATACATTAAGTAGTAGAAAAACAAGATTTACTCTAAGCATCCAATAGAAAATACAAGAATATGTTGAATGGATTTTGTATTAATGGAACCTGGGAGGAAAACACAGAAGGGTGTTACCAGTTCTCCTCAATGGGATGGGTTCTTATAAGTCCTCAGCACTTCAGATCTAAAATTCCTCTCTCTTGATGGTGTAGAAAACCCAGACAAAAATGGTAGGAAAATATGACAATGATGGTGGATCAAAGTCAGACCAAAAGTATATATCCAGAGTGATCTTTAGGCAACAAAAGATGGTAAATGAATGGGAAAACCCTTCTATTTATAACAAAATATTGAGTTAGTCTAGATATTGGTGCATAATTAAAATATTATTAACCAAATCAAGATCCAAATTTTATGGAATATTTTATTATATTTGTTGGAGGGAAAAGGAATTTGACTTGGGTCAAATCCCTTTATTTGTAAATAATAAATAAATAAATGTTTTATTTATCATTTTAAGAATGTGGTCGAGTAATAATCAAATAAATAATGGTTTATTTAATTATTTATGGGTGATTTAGTCATATTTAAAAAAAGTATTATTTAAATAAGGTTTAAATAATTATTCTTTAGAAAATAATAAGAGAAATAATGATTTATCTAATTAATTTCCTTGTTTTGAGTTAAATATAACCAGGAATATTAATTAAACTATTGTTTAACTAATTATTCCTTAAGGAAAATCAAACAAATATAGATTTATTTAATATTTCCTCATGGGGTTTCCTATTTAGACCATAAACAACTTAATAAAGGTGGTTTACTAAGTTATTTTCATAGTGAAAGCAATTTTACTTAGGGTAGAATTGGTCTTACATGGTGTACTTGGATCCATATAATGATAATATTTTAGATGACCAAAAAATGGTGTAACAGGTTTCCCCCTAGTGTGCGAGCGTTAGGAGTTAATCGTATGACTGAAATACGTTGTAAGAACTTAATCACTAGACATCGAAAAGGAAGTCAAAGAGAGAGAAGTATAAGGTAGATCACAGTGCTGAAAGGACTAGACCCTGAGGAGACAATACTTACAGGTGTGATAAGTCTCTTTTATGAGTGAGTACTTGTGCTATAAGTGGTGGGGGAGGCATACCTATGCCCGTTGAGACAAAGTACAAAGAATAAGGCATCCAGTAAATAAGGGACTAAACAATGTAGTACATGCTGGCATAAACATGAGCCAGATAAACAACATGATAATGAATCCCACATACATATTTTGCCTGGGATAACAACCTGGACTTGTACAATAATATCTGAGTACATGAGATATAAATACAAGCTGGATGCCCCTGTAAACAGGAAAGGGCTTTGAAAGTCTGACTGATGCATGCAAACAAAAAGGCACTGCAAGCGGCTGAGGCTGACATCATAAAATATATGGAGCTACATCAAAGGCTGTAATGAAGAGGTCATCTGGGCATGTGGGGGGCTACCTGTAGGGCCACCCCCTCATGAGCGCTGAGACATCTCACACACACCCGGGAATCACCGATATTAGCTACTGCATCACTGGACCATCAAGTATACGAATCTCGATCAGGCTGAAAGGAGATGGAGCTGAGAAGTAATCAAGTCAAAGGGCAATAAGGAGTCCCTTTTCTTGATCTGAGGCATCGGACAAGAGTGGAAGCTGGAACCAAGGTACACCGCCCTTTAGACCTGTCTTCTGGAATGAATGAGCTGATGTCGACAGAAGGAGGTCTGCCATAGGTGAGGCAATAAGGGATCCTCAACTAAGGCATGAGAGAAAATAGTAGAGTGATTGACAGACTGACACCAGGGATGATGATGAAATGGTGGGTACTGAGTAGTGGACGGATGACTTCCCTTGTTAAAGCATAAAGGGAATCGATGACCTGGCAGCGACTGACACAATATCATGAGGGATAGGGGATAGTGGGACTGAAGGCCATAATGGGCGACACGAGAGAGGAACCAAGAAACGAAGGATGGAGTAATATAACGGGATACAAAGGGACTCGGGATAAACTCCATGAATGCAATGATGACTCATCTCGGATGCTCTAAACAAGGGCGACTCAATGGTGCTGCCACACAGAAAAAGGCCCAATGGGAACCATACAAACATGAGTATATGATGGTTACTCACAACGAAGATTGGCACAAGCATGGAAAAGTATGAAGGAAAAGGGGTGCCCCCAAGTACAAGTGTGGCAGGTGAAGAAATTCGATTTTGAGGAGTGGTGAAGTGACCCTTCTTGGAAAAAATGTGTCTCGATGAAGTATTAGATCATGAAAAATTAACAGATATTCACTTGAGGGCTCAGTGAGAGCTTTCCAACGGTACAGATGGTTTGGCAAACTGAGCTACGGTTTGGCTGTAGCAGGCGAAAGAAAAATCAAGGGTTTCTCTTTTAATAAGGAATTTTCTCTCCAAATTCACTCATTTGCATGTGGAGCTGTGGTGAATATAGAGAGGAGAGAAGGCCCTAAATCTTGTAGTGATCGCAGCGGACAAACCGGCCGTTGGAATCGAGATCCGTCAGTTGCAGGTAAGAGGCCTAATCCTACTCTTTCATTTCAGTGGATTTAAAGTTTAGTTTAGGTCCCTGGGGCTCAGAAATAGACCCCTGCTCCTCTTCACAGCTGGGTCGCACTTTTTGGAGCAAAAAGTGAGACCTGGGTAGCAGGTTTGGGGTAGAAAGCTACAACCTATCCCAGGCTTGGGCCTGAAAAGTGCGACCTGTTAGGGAGGGGGTTTTCTGTGCTATTTTTGGGCTGAGCACTGGGGTTTTATGTGGAGATATAGTCTTTCCTATCTGTACACTGAAAAATATGGTGGTTTTATGCAGATATGGAAGAATTGGCGATCAACCGGAGAGAGAGGGACCCCGGGCGCATTACTTTCGGGCCGGAAATCCGGGAGGACTGTGGTGTCTCAGTACCACAGTTTGGGGTTCTGAAGTTTGTGGAGAACCCTTTGATGAGATCTGGAGAGCCCTTATTGGCCCGGATTGTCAGCTATTGGGATCCGGACCATGAGGTATTTATAGTGCAGGGGCACAAGATCGTGTTGATGGTCCAGGATATATATTTCTTGACTGGTCTCCCACCACTTGGGATGGTAGGGAATACTTAGCAGAATATCATAGAGTTTGTAGAGCGCCATTGTTGACTAGGTCTCCAAGTCAAGGGGACTCAGATACCCATCGGAGACTCGTGATGTGGCCGTAGCGATGCTGGCGGATCCCCGGGGCACCAGTATTCCACCACATCATCGGGAGGTCGATGATGTCAGAGTGAGTGTGTTGAGTGGGACCTCACTATGGGTGGCCCCAGATGATGTTTTCATCTTTGAAATGACAAATGGCCGCGGTGGGCGGTGACACCATGATCGGCATATATATTTTTAAAGCGTCTTGAGAAGATCCTGACACTTCGACCTCGTATACAACTCCAGGATGGGGGCCCAAGAGAGCCCAGGATGCACCAGTGGGGGCGAATATTGTGTATAGGAGGAGGTGGGGTAGTCGAATGGGTGTTCCGACCCGAGTTCTTTGCGCATTGGGATCAGATGCCATTGTACATAGACGACTATCCCTATAGTGGGATGAGTTATTTTGGGGACTCGGATTTTCCACTGCCTCTTGGTCGAGTATGGGGGCCCGATGGTAAGTGAAAAATTGCTAATATTTTTATGTGCATTGTAAAGTTTTAGAATATTGTATATGGTACTGATTCTTCCACTTTTGGTATGCAGATATAGCACTGGTAAAACCGGCTGGGTATATGGGATGACCTGCAGTATCAGGAGTTGCAGGACCGCCGTAGATGTGAGAGGCTTCTGACCGGTGTTTTAGAGCGCGGCTGGCAAGACTTGGAGGACCAGTACAAAGAGCCATGTATTGGTCTACCCTCGGAGTGGTGAGGGGTCATGCGGCGCATGGCGATGGTCGGACAGGGGATGCATGATCAATGAGTTGGAGGAGCAGAGCCATTGGCTCAGGATCCTCCAGATAATGATTAGTTGTAGGAGAAGGCGGTGCCCCCAGTTTTGAGTTTTTGTAACATGCTATGGGCATGTCATATGTATCAAAGTTGATGGACTCTAAAACATTTTATACGACACATATTATGGATATGCATCATTTTGATAGTTTTATGTTATTGTCTTGTGTTAAATGTGTGTGCTAAATGCCAATATATAATATGGTTTGCAATGCTATCTACATAGTGATTTTGTGCTCTAGGTACATGATTGAATGTAATGATTTCAAATTCATGCATCAAAAGCTTCACTCGTAAATATCTTCTAAAAAGGATAGGATTGTGCACACGATAGACACCATTCAATTGCATGACAAGAAGCAGGGAATCTAAATGAACATGAAGGTGGAGGATGTGATGTGAAAGGGCATCGGCTAATAAACCTCGCACTGCATCATATTCGTCCTGATTATTGGTAGCAGTACCAATGCATACACCGTTCGAGAGAACAAGGGAGTGCAAGGGGGTAAAGATGGCCCAACCTGCTGAGGCTAGATTCCTGGAGTAGCGACTTGCACCATCAGTAAAACCGATATAAGGTGTGGACAGGAGGTCCATATGAAAGGTGCCACAAGATAATAACGGTAGGATGATGAACAATGCTGGCAACCTGAGCGTAAAGTAGAAATCGAACGCACTCTGTGGGAGGGAGTGATCTGGGTAGGATGTCTACTATGCACACGCCGACGGTGAGGTGGAGTGTGGGAGCTACTAGAGGTGTAGCTTGTGCTGAGGCTGTGAAAGTCACCATAGGCATGGATGGTGCCATCCCGTTTATGGGCGGGAAAGATGAAGTCATGGGTGGACATGGCTTCCATGATGTCATCAGCACAATAGAAGATGGAGTGACTGGAGGAAGGGAGACCACATGATGCGGTGAAGCTACCTAATTCATCATTATGAGAATAAAGTTTCACATGAGCATCGTTACGGGGGACGACGTAAGAACAAGCAGATAAGGGATATACTGATGTTGAGCCCAAGGTGATCGCTGAAGGGAGGTTGAGCAAAAAAATAGGGGAAGATTCAGAGGGAGCTTCCACCGAGGGTCTCATGGATGATGATAGGTGGAGGATGGTGGCCGCGGGCTCCGTCATCTCGATATCAAGAGGGGGAATTTCAATGGAAGCGGGTAAATCCTCAGTCTGGCCTGTAGCATAATACACAAGTACGGGAGAGGCGGATTGGTTCTGTTCAATCTCGTACTCTCGAACTACCTCTAAAGAGGCACGGTAATGCGTAAGGCGGGGAAAATGGTGGGAATAATGGCCATGGAGATCAAACAAAGCACAAGGTTGGTTGGTGTGAATAGTTTTAGGATTCTTGGCTACAGTCGAGGAAGAAACCGAGGCTTCAGGGACCGTAGATTCAGGAAACACAACTTTAACCATGGGCTTGATACAGGGTAGTTCAGGACAGTGATGGGTGGCATAGCCGACGACATCACACAAAGCATAGGGCTTTGCGAGCATGGGAGGTGCAGGGTTTGTCGGGGCAGCCTTGTCCTTGGAGGCCCTCTTGCGAGATTTTCCCTTCTTACTGGAAGGGGTCGCAACACGAGGTGGTTCCTGTTGAGGTGGTTGAGGCATTGTTGCAACAAGAGAAGTCATGGGGACCGGTTGAACCAGGGTCAAAGCAAGATAAGGTTTGGGTTGACTAGGTGGGGTAGCAGCTAGAGGATCAAGGTACCAGACAGGAATCCCAAGGGTCAGGTTCGGAAGAGAGAGGATGGCCATGATAGGTGTCGTATACACTCCTGGTGGGGGAGCTAGGAACGGTATCTGACCGGAGGAGTAATGGCCAGGCGGGATGGCTCCTAAATGGTTAAGGCCTAGAGGAACCATTCCAGGAGGGTAAAGAGGCTCATGGATGCCAACTGAAGGGCCAAGAGGAGGAGGTCCAGAAGGTTGAATCGAAGGGCTAGGAGTAGGTTGCGGAGGGTGAGGAGGTTGCTGACTAGCTGAGGCAGGCCGTTTGAGGGCAGCCCGAGATAATTGCATCATGCAAACATTTGATGAGCTGGGATCAAAGACAGGAGGAGGAAGACCAGGGAATGTACCAAGCAATGAGGAATATTTGTAGACTCCGGGTGAGACACTGGTCAGAGGATCGATGGTTTGCTTATTAGCCATCGAAGAGGTGGACTCAGGGGAGGTTTGAGACTTCGGTTCGTAATATGTCAACTGGTCAATGATGACTATCTTTCCGTTATGAGGGAAGGAAATCTTACGGTAGACTGTGGAAGGGATAGAAGACATCACATAAGTGTAGCTACGACCCAATAGAATTTTATAATCTAAGGGGGCATCTATAACTTCTATGTCAACGCAAACAGTCTTGCCTGCAAGAGTAATAGGACAATTGCGGAATAGGCCAATGGGCTGGTAGGCATGGCCATCCCACGCTCAGAGATTGATTGTGGAAGGAGCCAACTCAGGTGATCCGATTTGCTTCCAAACCGAAGCAGACGTCACACAGGTGGCTGCCCCCTCATCAATGATGCACCGAGAAATGTTGGCATTCCAGATCTTGACTGGGATTTGGAAAGCGATGGAAGCAGGGAGAGGAGGATGTTCTGACCGGTCAACATCAAATACAATCAATCAATCGTCGGAAGGATCTATAGCGCCCATGGCAGAAAGTAGAGATTTTCATTGTGAAGGGCACGACTAGAGGAGTTCCAACATTGAAATGGCAGCAGGAGATTGCGCCAAATCATCTACTATGCTATACGAATGGGTAGCTTTGCCAGAAGCAGCATTTCGGCGTAGTGGTCCTTTAGGGATCTTGGTATGAACCTCCGCCTTAGGCTAAGGGATCTGCAAGGGACCATTAGGTGTCGAAAGAGGCTCTGTAGAGACTGAAGGTGACAGCTCGGGGACATACATAGCGGGAGGCTTGTTGTACTGACGAGACTAAGTCTAAAGATTGATATCTATGGTTAGAGGTTGATCAGAGTTCATCATGAGAATCTGGTAATCAGAGGTACCAGATGGAAGAGGTTGAGTGGCCACCTGACCTTCAAGTGGTTGGGTAGCCACAAATCCTTGCTGAGGGAAAGGATTAGTAAGCGCAGCCAGCTGACTAGGCGCAGCACTGGGAGGCACGGAAGGGGAGGCTTGATGTCCTCGCAATGTTGCTTGAGACTCCCACATCTACCGCATCCATTGTAAAAGAGGACAATCATGTGTGTAATGACCATAAACACCACAACAAGAATAGGGCTTGTTCGTGCGAACAGGCCTGTCCTGCTTGGGCTGAGTGCCCTGTTGCTGGTTCGTAGTGTTAGGAGCATTACCTTGATTAGGTCCAGGATTACCAGAGGTAGATTGATTTTGAGTGCCTTTCCTCTTATTTTTGGAAGGAGGAGGATTAGTCGTGCCTTGCTGTGTGTACACCTACTCCTGAGGGGGTGGTGGCTGCTGTTGCAGGGGTTGAGAAGGCAAGGGAGGTGGAGGTGCTAATGCTGGAGGAGTTGGAGCACCAGGTTGTGGATACGGATAATAAGGAGGTTGGGTAACAGTGTGGTAAACATGAGATTGGGAAAAAAGAGGAGGCATGCCATATCCTGGATACGTGCTACCGGGAGGGGGAATAGTGCACGAGGTGCTGGCCCCCCCTGAGGAAAGCCATAACCCATGGGAGGTTGAGCGTATGGATTAGAGAGAGCTCCAATGATACCGTCGATGGCGTGAGATGCCCTCGGTGCGTTGGCACCACCGGGTCTGGGAAAATCAGGTAGAACAATATAAACATAACCTGACTGAGCGTAGATCAGGTCATATTTTAACGCAATTTGGAGAGCGGCTTCTTTGGTTTGAGGAAAGTGTGATGCGACATCTTTCCCGATAGGTGGCAAGAGAGATCTAAGGATCCAGTCCATGTAGACATGGTCTTTGAAGGTAGGGGCTCGACATAGGCTCTTTCTTCTTCGCCATTCCTAGACATGGTCGGATAGGCAGGTTGCAGACGATTGACGGAAAGAAGTTAAGAGTTAGGTACCAGTGTCATAACGAAGGGGAAGCTGGAAGTAAAACAAAAAATCTTGGGAAAGAGTCGCAAAGGTGGTATGAGAGGAAGGGGCCTGATCAACATACCACTTAGAAGCTTCACTAGTAAGCGTACGTTGGAACAACAGAAGACGGATAGAGTCATTGGTAATGGAGTTAGACGAACACCATATGTGGAAAGATCAAACATGATTTGTAGGATCTTCTCCAGCAAGGCCTTCAAACTTGGGGATGTCGAAAGGGAGCTTCGTCAGCATAGCAGGTCAACTAGCGTCATGGTGTATAGGGTCATTTATCAACTGGTCAAAATCGGGAAGGCTGAGGCCTGCCATGAAGGGGAGCAAGGGTGCAACCGGGGTAGTGTCCGTTGCAATCCCACTAGTGGTATTCCCAGCATGAGGTCCGGGGTTACCACCAGCATTAGGTCCAGCACCAGGCATGGTGAAGGTGATAGGGGGAGAACCGAAGGCTGAATGAGAAGGAGAACCCAATGAACCAGAAGAAGAGTTCAAGAAGTATCCAGGGATAGATCTCTTTGGTAAGTGGCCGAATGATGAGGCGACAACACACAATAAAGGAAAGAGACTTACAAGGAAGAGGAGGTGCAAGATCAATCCGAAGATCATTTACAATGTGGAAACAAGGGCGGAGAGGTGCAGGATCAATTTATTTCAATGTTTTAGAGTCTTTTCTTGGCGATGTTAACCAAGCGATTTTTTTCTTAGGGTGTGTGTGCAAAGTGTGTAAATTTTAATTTTTAAAACCCAAACGTTTGTAGAGAAAAATAAAAAGTGTGTTGTGTAACTGAAAATAAACCTGCAGATAACAGTATATGAAACTGAAATAACAGTAAATAAATAGTTAATAATGCAATAATCTAAACCCAAGGAGGTGGGCCTCTCAACAAGTAGTCTGTATATGGGAAAAAAACTAGTAAAAACACACAAAAATAGCCAATCAATCTAAGGTCAGGAGGGACAGGGATCTAAAGGTCAAAATCTGCTGGAAAGTGGTGCAGAAAACAACAACAAATCAGAGGAAAATTTGATGTAAATGAGGTGGCGAAAGGCTATATCCTGGAGGGAAACAGATTGAACCATAGAGGAAAACCCAAACAAAGCTAAATGAGGTGATTTGGATGGATAACAAGCCAATCTGAAGCGGATCTGAAGGTGAGGTATCAGATCTGAAAAATGGCTGAACACTCTGAAAATTTCAGACAACCTGCAACAGCTAAAACTCTTCCAAAAATGTGGACGGTACTGAAGCCCTATTGTTATAGCATCATTTTTCACCCTCATGTTATTCATGATTGTCTCTATGGCCTTGGGCACCCATTCCCACATAATTGAACAAAATTCATAAAAAATAGTGTTAAAAATCCCATACGCGGGTATGCCCAGATTTTTCTACGTGTATACGTGAGTCCACATATACTTTTCCACATATGCCATTAAAATCATTAAAAATATATATAAAAATTCCCTATTTTCGGCCGATGGTTACTCCGTAGTTCAACCACCTCAAGACGTACAATCGTTTCCAACTGATTGAAACTACTTTGAGGGAGTATAAAATCCCCTCATGTGTGTGGCCTAAGGGAGAGAGAAAATTATAGACATTATACTCTGTTGGAGCCCCAATTCAAGTCTGATTTCCCGTTCTCCTGCACTTCCATATTTTTACAGGAAACCCTTGTTTCCTAGAGATGTTCATCAGCTTATATGTCATCTCATGTGCACAAGTCTTAAAAGTATCCTAGCGAGGCAAGGGCAGGACGGATCCGGATGACGGTCTGTTCGAAGATCGTGGAAGGATTCAGGTGATCTCTCCACCTTTCTATTACTGTACATGTTGTTCGTAATGAAGAAGAACCATCTTGTTCCCGAATTCACGTGTTAATATCTGCTTGCATATGTGAAAAGATTATTATTTAAGCATTTAGTATTGTTTATATGATGTTTCACATGGATTTCACTGACATTTAGGAGAAATATATGTTGTACAACTAGATTTCCGTGCACGTTTCTTCTTGGTTTTCAGGTTGAAGAGGAAGAAGGGTTGTTGGGGGTTTGGACCCCATAGGATCTACATCAAACGTAGGATCTACGGGTGAGTTCTGCAATCGATGTTATCTAGTTTTTAGCGTACAAGTGTGATTGTGTGAGTCCTTCTTGAATAGCATGCCTTGATCTGTGGAGGTTTTGACCCAATGACCTCTAGGGAGTTATTTCCCGAAACAGAACTGGCGACTCCGCTGGGGATCACATTCTTGTGATTCCCCTGTTGGGTGGTTTCAGCTGTTTTAAAGGTTTCCGACAATTTTAATCACTATTTCCAGTCCAGTTAGTTTTTTCTCAGTAAGACTAAAGACCTGGTTCTTTAGCCAGGCTTGATCATTTTTGTTTTTCATTATTTACCTTTCCATACGCGAGTTTTTCTATACAAAAACGTGTATACACGCAGTTTTTGTTAAAGGAAGTCGTGTATATGCGTTTTTCCTTTGACACAGTCGCATATGCATGCTTGTTTCAAAACTGTTAAAGCGCATATGTCTGGGGGAAAATTTTGAAGTTTTGATTTTTAGCTTTTCTGGTCTTGTTTGCCTGTGGTGACCTGTTTCTACAATGTTTTTTAATCTCTGGACTGTGTTTAAAGTGTTTATATGTCTATTTCTCTCTCCTTTGTGTGAATACTCTCTCGGTTGGTGAAATTTTTGGTTGTTACGTTTGCAATTTTGGTTTGAGTACCAAGGTCTTTTCTTGAAGATTCTTGGTTGTTCTGCTTAATCAGAACAGAGAGCTCCTGCTCATTTACTCTTTCCTTGTGTGTCGCTACGCATTTTTATTTTTTACCTATTTGGTTCGTTTGGTTTCCTTGATGTTCAGTAGACTAGTTTTGTTGCAATTTTCAAAGAGTCTCTTTTGGATTCTTTGAAGTTTTTATTGCAAGTTTATACTATTGTACTGAGTTGATTTATTGAGTTTCTTGTCTTCCTTTTTGCTTGTATAAAGCCCTGCTGCGAGAGTGGCATGGTTGGCTTTGAGCATTTTGTTGAAGTTATACTCGAAATTCAGAGTTTGTTTGACTTAGTTACCGGATAGTTCAATTGGTCTTCTTGAAATCTCTTTTTTATAAACTAAAACTAGCATATAGGTTAGAAAATCCAATTTCCGTTGCATTTTTCATATTGGCCTCCATTCTGATCACTTGCCATAGGGTCGATCCCATCAGGTCATGAGTATTTCACCCATTTCACTCGCCGATTTTTTAATCATGACTTGGTGGTAGAGCCTTCCTTTACATGGGCTTCCTAGTTAGTTCCTCGCTATCACTTGTTGCCCATGTCGTGTTTTATGTAGGCTCCCTGAGTCCTCTTTTAGTCCTCGCGTTTATTCTATGTGTCAAGCTCATTCTTATTCTTCTCCACCATCATTTTTCTAGCTCTTTACCCTAGAGGCTCCTCGGTGTTGTTAAGGTTGTTGAGTTGTATTATCGCATTGCATATTGGCTACTTGTTTATCCCTGCCTTTAGCCAGCTTCATTTGACCAATGTTTAAGCCAATCCTTGACCTTGACTGTCGTACAAGTTAACCATTGCATGCATTTAGCTATCGCGACTTGACACCTTTACCCATGGATGGAACATTCCTCCGAGTATCGGCCACGCTTCCGCCACCTTGCATTGAGCATAGGATCGTTCCAATCCCAGGAACTAGTGCATCCGTTTTCTGATACTCGTTCTATCCATTGTACCATAGCATTTCCTTATTCTTTCTACTTATTATATGAAAAAGACAAAAAAATAAAATATAACAAAAAGAGCGGGAACGGGATGTAACTTCGTAATTTGATGGCAGTACAGTGTCAGTTTTTCGCCCTTGAACAAAGCATATACACTTATATTTTTCCTTCATTTGGGATGGTTTTAGTTTTGACCTAGGTTTAGCCTTTGCCTTGTTTCACTAGTCAGTCCTCCCTCGGTTGGTTATCTCTTCCAATCATATGAAGAGTTTGTTTTGCCTCCTGCATAACAGGCTTATACAGTGTCAATTTTTACTGCCATGGTCATCACGAGTCATGATTTTGTTCAAGGGAAGTCTAACTAGAGTCGGCCATTCTACGGTGTCTCTTGACTCATTATTCAGTCGGCCTTCCCGGTTTTGTTAGTATCTTGTTCTATCACATCAGATGTTTTGGTCTTCTACTCGTGCTGGTTTAAGAAGGTCTCCATTTACTTCTTGCTGGCGGGTTTGTCTCTTATCGACTACGACACATTGCTCTGAGAGCAAACCTAGAGCCGCACCCTGGCCCTATTTCCATCATTGATAGGTGACCTTGTGCTCAGCATTTGATCATCATTATGGTTCTTTGACTGAGTGGTTTCCCCTGTGTTCGACGTCAGCATACATTATCACACTTGGGATTCGTGCAGTACCTTGATATCCATTTGACCCTATTGGTGGATATCTCGCCTCTGTGTCAGCTTTAATTATTGGTTGGTTTAGAGGGTTTCTTCCGTGCGCTAGCTTCATCTTGTGCATGTTGGAAACATACTTTGGTTTGGTTCTGTCACTCTGCTTCGTCTGATTCCTTCCAAATTTTGGTTGCGGGTTACACTCGTGCTAGACCGATGTGGGATGCCTTAATGCCTTCCTTCCAGTAGATATTTTCCCATCGACATCGACTCTTTGCTCTGGGAATAAGGTCTAGAGTCTTTTTGTCAGTACCTTAGGGTTTGTAGTCATCAGTGGCAGACTCTTCGCTATCGACAGTGGGGATTCATCATTGCCTCCTGATTGGTAGATTCTTCCAAGTGTTCGACTTCAGCTCATTCATTCGCACTTGTTAGTTTGTACCGGGGCACCTTGTCGACACTCATTTTCATTATTGGTGGGTTGTCTCGCATTGGTTAACGCTTACATTATTGATCGGTAATCCAACGATTTTCACATGGTCGACTTCAGCTCATTTATTCCCATTGTGTAGAATTGTGCCGTAGTGATCGGTGAAGACCTCGGGTTGCATCAGCATTTCTCGGTTCACTTTTGACAGTCCATTCAGTTTCTTCCAGTGATGCCGTTCACCCTTATATGTTGCAGTGTCAGTACAGCAGCATCCTATATGTTGGCTCCCGATTTGCGTGATTGTACCATTTATTCCACCTTTTATGATTTGGTACTTGGAGATTCAGTTACTTATATGATCATACATTCAGTTTCAGCATCATTGATCAGCTTTCTATATGTGATACTTAGACATTGATTCTGACTTGTACTTCCGAGCCATGCTCAAATGATTCATTGTGTACTTTCAGTTCAGCTATACTTGTATACATTTTGGATCTATTATGTACTTTCGATATGATGTATTTTTGACTGAGCATGGGTATGCATGCCTCAGCATGAGTTGACTCTCTGTTTTCTTTCATTGGTTTTTGGCATGCTGAAATCTGGTGAAGTCCTTTGTTGTCCTTGCGAAGTTCTTTCTATGTGCATAATACATTTCGGCCATTATGTACCCCTTCTGACCTCATATATTAGGGGGCATCTATTATAGCATCATTTTTCACCCTCATGTGATTCATGATTGTCTCTATGGCTTTGGGCACCCATTCCCACAGACTTGAATAAAATTCATAAAAAATAGTGTTAAAAATCCCATACGCGGGTATGCCCAAACTTTTCCACGTGTATACGCGAGTCCACATGTACTTTTCCGTGTATGCCATTAAAATCATTAAAAATATATATAAAAATTCCCTATTTTTGAGCTGGGTTGATGGTTACTCCAGTAGTTCAACCACCCTAGCACGTGGCCAACTCGTTTCCAATCGTTTGAAACTACTTCGAGGAGTATAAAGCCCTCATGTGCATGGCCTAAGGGAGAGAGAAATTTTATAGATATTATACTCTGTTGGAATCCCAATTCAAGTCTGAATTCCCGTGCCTCCTACACTTTCCCAGATTTTTACAGGAAACCCTTGTTTCCTGGAGATGTTCATCAGTTTATATGCCATCTTGAGTGTACAAGTCTTGAAAGTACTTAGCGAGGCAAGGGCGGGACGGATCTGGACGATGGTCTGTTCGAAGATCGTGGAAGGATTCAGGTGATCTCTCCACATTTTATTACTGTACATGCTATTCATAATGAAGAAGAATCATCTTGTTCCCGAAGTCACGTGTTAACATCTACTTATATATGTGAAAAGATTATTATTTAAGCATTTATTATTGTTTACATGATGTTTCACATGGTTTTCACTGACATTTAGGGTAAATATATGTTGTACAACTAGATTTCCGTGCATGTTTCTTCTTGGTTTTCAGGTTAAGGAGGAAGAAGGGTTGCTGGGGTTTTAGACCCCATGGGATCTACATCAAACGTAGGATTACGGGTGAGTTATACTATCAATGTTATCTAGTTTTTAGCATACAAGTGTGGTTGTGTGAGTCCTTCTTGAATAGCATGCCCTGATCTGCGGAGGTTTTGACCCAACAAACCTCTAGGGTGTTTTTTCCCGAAACACCTAGGGGGCTAGGTTCCCACTTAGTTGAGTAAAATAGAACAATTACGGTCCAAAATGGGTGGAGATGGAGGTCAGAAAACCCTGAACAGAGGCCTAGACAAACCTAGAAAACTTTCAGAAAAACTCCCGCAAAAAATCCAAGTCACATTTTTTGACCCTCGTTTTCTGGCGCAGGTTGCGCTTTTGGGTTGATTCCTCGCCCCGAAGCTCCACATCACAGTTTTGGGCCAAAAAGTGTGACCGCACTTTGGCACTTTGCAGATTTCGTGAAAAAAGTGTCATCTCAACTGCGCCTGATGTTTGTCACCTACACAATAGGTCCGAAAACACACAAAAGTTAGAATTTTTACTGTTTTAGGGTTTTATAGGTTAAAAAAAACATCAAGAAAAGAAAAAACAAGAGGCTGAAGAGAAATCCCAGGGCTTGAAGTAGCTGGATATGCAAGGATCAGAAAAACTATAGAGGTCGTAATCGTAAACCCGTGTGGAGTCGCTAGTTGTTAGTATGAATCTTAATTCCAAGCATACAAAAAAAGACCACTTTATCTGTGCATAAAAAATAGCCCTAACAGCAAATATGGCTGCCAATATCCTCAAATATGCAGTTGGGTGATCAAGATAAATGCTGCAAAAATCTAGATCTCTCCATTAGAATACATTAAGCAGTAGAAAAAACAAGATTTACTCCATGCATCCAATATAAAAGACAAGAATATGTTCAATGAATTTTGTATTAATGGAACCTGGGAGGAAAACATAGAAGGGTGCTACTAGTTCTCCTTAATGGGATGGGTTGTTGTAAGTCCTCAGCACTTCAGATCTAAAATTTCTCTCTCTTTATGGTGTAGAAAACCCAGACAAAAATGGTAGCAAAATATGACTATGATGGTGGATCAAAGTAAAACCAAAAGTATAGATCCATAGTGATATTTAGGCAACAAAAGGTGATAAATGAATGGGAAAACCCTTCTATTTATAACAAAATATTGAGTTAGTCTAGATATTGGTGCATAATTAAAATATTATTAACCTAATCAAGATCCAAATTTTATGGAATATTTTAATATATTTGTTGGAGGGAAAAGGAATTTGACTTGGGTCAAATCCCTTTATTTGTAAATAATAAATAAATAAATGATTTATTTATCATTTGAAGGATGTGGTTGAGTAATAATCAAATAAATAATTATTTATTTAATTATTTAAGGGTGAATTAGTCATATTTAACAAAGAATATTATTTAAATAAGATTTAAACAATTATTCTTAGAAAATAATAAGATAAATAATGATTTATCTAATTAATTTCCTTGTTTTGGGTTAAATATAACTAGAAATATTAATTAAACTACCGTTTAACTAATTATTTCTTGAGGAAAATCAAACAAATGTATATTTATTTAATATTTCCTTATGGGGTTTCCTGTTTAGACCATAAAAAACTTAATAAAGGTGGTTTACTAAGTTATTTTGATAGTGAAATAAATTTTACTTAGGGTAGAATTGGTCTTACATGGTGTACTTGGGTCCATCTAAGGATAATAGGTTAGATGACCAAAAAATGGTGTAAAAATGGAGGCATGATGTTTATGAGTTGGTATGGACTTATTATTGCTAACTTGATCTATCAAAAGAATCCTTTTCTCTTGTGCCTCCTTTTCATATCAAACCCTAGCTTAGTTGGAAGAGGAAATTAGGGTTTGGTGTAGGGGATTTAGGACTGCCTTGTAGAGGGAGGGGAATGAAGGGGTTAAGGGTTGTCTAAATTCTTGGCGAAATTTTGGGGGATAGGGATAGATGTTAGAGAGTAGGGGAAAGTGTAATTTCAAGAATTGAGTGAGGGGAAAGGTCCAAAAGGGAAAAACACAGGCCTAGTCTCGAAAAAGTGTCAAATTGTAGCAATAGGCTAGGTTTTGTAGAAAATGATGAGTTTGAGGGATAGGAGTGATGAGAATTGTTTATGAAGGTATATTAAGGATAGGAGGAGGTGTAAGAGAATCAGGATACAAGCCTTGTTGATGTTTAACCATGGAGGTCATGAAACCAATAAAAATGCCCTTAAAAACCCTAGATGGACAATGGAGGAGTTAGGAAAAACAAAATAGAGGGCTGAGGCAAAAGGTGAAACAAAAAAGACAAAATGAGTGACATGAGCCCATGATGGGTCTTCTGGGATGGTTGATCTGAGCTTGACATAATGGGATGATGAAATAGTAAAAAAAATTATCCTAAGGATAATGAAGGTAGTGAGATTTCTAGAACTCACAATGTTCATGAACTTTGTTTCTAGAAATATAGAACTGATACATAGTCATCTTCAGATAGTGAAAATTATGGATGACTAACACTTCCAAAACTGTGTAATTCTCATGGATAATCCTATGGGTGTATTACTGCATGTGGACAGTTTTCTAATAATACAACTGATAGTTAACATCCCTTTAACCTCTGTCTCAACTGGGTCTTCATCAGAACTAGCATGCATGCAACTATTAATAGTAAATCATCAGTTACTTGAAAGATATATGCATGTGAATTAAATCCGATTTAATTCACTTGACCTCTCACTAGTGGCCTTCACGGATCTATAACTAGTTAACCCATTTTAACTCAATTAATTGAGTTAACCGATTTCTCATGTATTAAACTAATGCACTAACCGCAACTTGGACTAAAAAACTAATAGAATCACTCTACATGCCTCACCAACCACCCTCAACTTGAAATTCATGAGCTAACTAAGTACATCACACTCAGTTAACCATTTCAAGTGATTATGAGATAAGATTACAATTTATTGTCCAATTTAATTAAGGGAAAATTAATTTAGACACACGTTTCTTTTTGAATTTTCAACAAACATAACCCAATTCTGAAAAATGAGGCAGGGCTATCTCATACATCCCCTCTTAGCCCGCAGAGTGATTCATTACAGGAATATGAGGAAGAAATGGCCCAAGTACTAGAGAATTTGGGTACACTCTGTGAAGAGAGGGACCAATCTTGGAACTCTGAAGGAAAAAAACTTGACTAGTCTACCTCTGCTGGTAGTACTGGCCATAACGAAATTTTTTCATCCACTGAAGAGATGGGATATTTGTAGGACCTGAGGGAACCAATTCCCTCTAAAAATGAATACCCCGAGGAAGAAACTCACACAGAGGAAGCTTCTGAACATGAGAATCAGTCAAGAGATACTGTCCCATTAGAACATGATCTTGATGTTGGTACAACCCCTCTTGTTCCTCAAAGAGATACTGTCCCATTAGAACATGATTTTGAGGTTGGTACAACCCCTCTTCTGCCTGAAAGTGATACTATCCCACTAGAGCATGACCTTGATATTGGCACAACTCTTCCTAAGCCTGAAAGAGATACCGTGTCCTCTCCAACTGAAAACCCCATTAAGGAGAAGAAATCAAACAAGGGAAGATTAAGGAAGCTGAGTAAGAAGTACAAAAAATTGAAGAAAATGGTCAAACAATTAAGAGAATGGTTAAAGGAAGAAGATAAGGCCTAGAATTCAAAAATTCGAAAGTATAAGTGGAAACTATTAGGACCCAAACAGATCAATGCTCCACTGAGGTTATGGAAACCTAAACGGAACCATGTCCCATAGAGGATATTGGTACTCAAACTGAAAAAACTTGTGTTTGTTCAATAGAGACCCAAACAGAATTTCTTATGGATTCCATAGATGTTGTTGTTCAAACATATTTCAAGGAGAATGTCCAGACCAATCATTGTATTCCCCAAGAAACAACTGAATCTGCTATGCAAAATGATTTGGTGCTAACACATGACAACAAAAAATAGAGAGAGGAAACACCTCACTATACTCCTATAGTAAGAGAGGCTATTATTTTGAAACTACAAAATGAATTGACACAGACTCAACAGGTGTTGGATCAGTACAAGAAAGAAGTGGCGCCCTTACAAATACACCGGGAGTTGATGAATAAATTCGATACACTCACTGCAAGAAAATATGAAACTTTCGCCAATATCAGACATGGGTAGGAGAAAGTGAAGAAGGTGCAAACCCAACTTCAGAAATCCATGGAACAATTTATCACTCCGTAATTTCTCAAGGTTAAAGAAAGAAATCACCGAGGTAACTATCAACCACTTTGGAGATTATGATCTAGCCTTCCTAATGCTCAGAGAGGGCTCTCTCTTTATGATTTAATTTTTTTTTTAATTGATTTTAGGCTAGTTATGTAAGCTTGATTTGGTTTGATTTTGATTTGTTGGTGAAATTACTGATTTAGATGAATAGATGTATGTCTATTTTCCATTGGGCTATGGAGTCAATGTATCAAGAAAACAAGATAGAAATAGATTATAAAAGTAGTGTTACAGGGAAAGGTAGCTGAGCAAAATCAAATCTTTAAGGTTGAATGGTGAAGTGATTTTCAATCAGGATCAAGGAGCAGTTAAGGATTCCTTAAATCTGATAATGAAGGAAGGTGAAAGAGGTAAATCAGGATGGGAGAGAAATTATGGATTTTCAGATCTAGATATCAGAAGAAAACATTAAAATAAATAACAATTCAGAACAAAGTGTACTTAAACAAATTCTGTAATAATATTCCTATTATAACATTTAAATTTGGAAAAAAACATGCAATTTTATGGAATACTTAAGGGAATAACATGAACAATTGAAATATACTTCACTGAAGTGGCTCAACACATGAATCTTGTAAAGAAATTTCTTTATTATTGTCCTGTCTGTCAACTTGGAAAAGTTACAATAAACCCTCTAGTAGTAGATCAATTACAACTACAGAAATGTTCATGAATCCACCCTCAAAACTTTGAATTGATGAAGTATTTATACAACTTATTATAAAATATCCTATTCAACTGATTAGGATTTATTCTAGGAAATAAAATATTTGGATGCAAAAAGGTAGTGACACCTTTCTAACTAACGAAAAATTGTTCCTGTTTTATTTGATTGATGTTATCTGTTTGTTTCTTTCATGTTGGCTTTGATTCATGTTTTCTTCTTCCTCTGTCTTTCATATGTTTACTTTTTCACCTGTCTTTTATCTGCAGTAATTCACACAGGCTTTCTTGTGTTCTGTGTTTTTAGTAAAAATATATTTTACTAAAAGACATGTTTAACTTTATTTAAAATATATCTTGAAGAGTTAATTTGAATAACTTCATTGTTGTTGGTGTAAGTGTTCTTATCTCTATTTAATCATTGGTGGTTTACCTCACATTCTAGGAGTGGACAGGTGGTTTATCGCACGGTGTAGGAGCGGTTTGGTGGTTTATGCTGGGGGAGTGCGATAGCACATGGGAGCGTCGCGTGGCAGGGGAGTGGGGGTGTGAAACCACCCATTTCGCAACCCCCTATGGCGCTAATATTTGGATTTTTGGAGGATGCGAAAGGGATTGGGGGCCGTCTGATTTGGTAGTGGAGATCAGATGATTGTCGATGTTTTTCACTTTTAGAGATGATGGGATCGGGAATTGATATGCGGAGGTATAGTTTATATGCGAAGGTTTATAATAAAGCGGGCGAGGGAGAATATATTATGAAGGGATTAAAATGTTAGTGGGAAGGGATTTATACATGCGGAAGGGTAATATAAAGTGGGACCCGGGGATGGGTTAATATAATATGGGGGTTAATATGGGATATATATAAACTATAATCTAATATATTAGAAGGGGGGAATTGTAATGGGAGGGGAATTAAATCAGAAAGGGAAGTGGGGGCCTGATCCATATTAATGCGCATTAAAACTATGCAAAAGTGGGTTTTGCAAGTTTAAAGTGAATGATGCGAAATTAGTGAAGTGGGAAGGGGGTTTTAACTAGGGAAAGGGATTTTAGGAAGGGAAAAGGGGTTTAGGGAAGGGGAAAGGGTTAGAATAAGGGGAAAAGGGAATTTTACAAGAAAGGGATTTTACAAGGGGAAATGACTTCCAATGGTGGAAATAGGATTTTAGCAAGGGGAAGGGGATTTAGGAGGATATTGGTGATATGAGATGAACCAAATGATGCTTTCCATTACTTGTGAAAGTAATCTACCTACCCTTTATTTATCCTATCATTTTTATTTCCTTTATTGGGTGCATTTGAGCTTGTTGGCCCTTTTGTTTTTCTTTTGATAAACAAACTAACCTACTTCTAACCTTATAACTTCCAATGGCTCAGATTAAATTGATGAGCTCATTTTTATTCTCTACCTAACTACTGATCTGCCAAGATTAAATGGTTTGGCTAGATCTTTATTCACTAACTATCATGACCTGAAATTTAAAAGCATGAATGAATCAAGATTAAACTGTTTGAAAATCATGAATTGTGGCATTTTGAAAAAGATGGACACAATATTATTTGCAAAGTAAAGTAACTAAAATTAGTGGCATTTGAATGTGCAACACTTTCAGGATCTATTTTCATTTCTTTTTGTGGGGTTCATACATTATATCCTTTTTTAATCTTCTTTCTTTTGGTCCTTTAAGTTTTCTTTCAGGACATACCCTCTTTTCAATTTTTAATATGGGAAAACATTTGCAGAAAGAAAATGTATGTACAATATTACAAGATTAAAAATATCCAATTCAAAATTATGATCCCTATTATTATAGGACCCTAATAGAACAAACTGAAAATAATTGTTCTCTTTACTCTGATGTTTTGTCTTGCCAGTCACCTGCCACTAAATATGTATTATTCTTATTGGAAAGATATCTATTATTGAATATTAAAGTTTTTAGGGCTAGGAAGCCAGCTGAATTTAAAATCACTGCAGAATTCATCTAATGCTGTCAAGAAAAAAAATATAAGGTAACACGCCTTTTATGTTGATTATACCTTCACAATTTTTTCGTGGAGGATTAACGAGATGGTAATCCTTGTCCCTTCATTGGGGACATTCAATTTCAAACTTTCCTCTCTTTCGCTTCTAATCAGATTAAATGGGATAAGGCCT
Source organism: Pinus albicaulis (assembly GCA_034641835.2). Lineage (NCBI taxonomy): Eukaryota > Viridiplantae > Streptophyta > Pinopsida > Pinales > Pinaceae > Pinus > Pinus albicaulis. The sequence goes on along the minus strand of CM076584.1, from coordinate 1,466,332,501 downwards.
ATAACATTTTCCAAAAGAGGGAACATGGTTTGGATCTATGGGTAAGAGGAGAACCCAGGAAACCCTTGCATATTTTCATTCAACATAGAAGATTCATGAAACAAAGTGGCTAAATTAGGACCACTTCATAAAGATATTGTATAGGCCGGAAGAGATTATTTCCAGGACATTAGGGAAGAATATTTGTTTGCAACAAAGCAAAGATGGAAGGCTTCCACTAACAAATACAAAAACCGGAGTCATTTGGTTATAGAAACTTTAAAGCTATTTTTGCTCGCCTAAACATGTATATCAATATAATCCTATGCATGGGCCCTAATTGGAGAGGATTCCGTTACATGTGTCCTATTATATGGTATCCCCCTGAAGGATATTACCATGCTATGATTTTCTATAATGTCATGTGAACCAGGCCTTTGCAATAATGAAACAAAAAAATGGTTTTAGGCTATATAAGGTGTTATTCATTAGTATTTTTCATTGATGACTAAATCCATAGCTGAGTTTTCTAGAAGCTGATCTCCATATGTCAATTTGTCATCTAGAAAACCCTCATAAAACTTTTTTTCGCCTTCCTACTTTTCAGCCTGCCCATGTCAAGGTGAAACCTCATCATCACTATCCTATCTAGCTTTAGCCCTACTAGTCTGCCCATCTGCTCTAAAAAGACAATCCAAGTCTGTTTCAAAAGCCTCCCCTAAGTTAGGAAGTGGCGCTTTAAGGCATTTTACCCTTGGAAACCATCAAAAGGCCAAAAACCCTCCATATGCTACAGACCAGTCATAAAAGACCTCCTGCTCTGCTAATCAAGTTGATCACAACTCTAAGACGCGCCACTTACACACCCCTAAGTCTCAGCAATGCATAGACCACAGTATCAAGCTGATTTTAGGTGTTTTACAGTGTTTTATAGATTTTACAAAGATAGGAAACATGTCATCATCTCAAGAGAAAATTCTTGAATCCAAATTTAGAAGAACAACTGCTTCTCAATGTAAACAGGAGCCTGAGATACATCTACAGGGTAAGGAGTTACTCATCAAACTCTTACAGCTTCATTCAGCCTGATAGCACAGTAAAAGAAAGACAACACTGTCAAACTAACTTGTTATTTGTCATGGCCAAAAACCTCCTTCATCTATAAGCAGAGGGTTAAGGTGCCTCCTTCATCTACAAGCAGAGGGCGATGGCCGATGTTGACTTGAAGAATTGCAAAAATTACTATAAGCACAGGTTTGTTTTTTACTAGATAGTGAAACAGTGACTCAAGGTTTCTGAGGGAAAGTGATGATCAAAACAGGGCTAAGATCTGAAATTTGCATGCGTAGTTTACTGGTGGTCCTAAGAAAGAGGATCATTTAAGTATCAGTCATCATCATGGCGCATAAAAAGGACTCCTTTAATCAAAGCTGTCATAACAAATATCTCTGCAGGGGTGTTAAAATGAACAACTCAAATCAGTGCTGAGCAGGAAATTATTTCAATAAAAGGGACCTCTGTGTATTCTCATTATTCCTGTTGAGTTGTGGAATACAGTTCATGGCTTCTGGATGAACATAAAGACAAGGCAGGCAAGTAGTACACAGCCCCAGATATAAGACATCTTGATATCAGTCAAAGCACCAGTGTAAGTCCAGTTGTTGCAAGCTACACACCACCACAAAGACAAATGTAGCCTTCAGATGCAGCAGGTTTGGTGATTTCAAAGCTCCATTAGAAGAAAATGGCTAATAAGAGCCCTGGTGTTTATGAGTAACTCTAGCTGATTTTTACACCTCATATGTTTGTCTCCTCAAACACAAGGATATTAAAAGGTTTATCATAAGTTGACAGAAAAAATTTGAGCCTGGTTCTCCAAGAGATATTGCAGTTAGTATACAGATTCATAAAGTATAAAAGGACTTTGGCATACTCTCAGATTTTGAAGAGGTTTTCAAAACAAGTATAAACCTGTCATTATAAAAAGTTAGAGGTATCATATCAGCACACTGTGAGCAGATGAAAGACTGTAAAAAGAAGGCACCTTCTTAGACAAGGGATGATCAAACATAGGTGAGTACAACTACATTTTACACCTATAGTCAAATTCCAGTTCACAATGGGCATCATTTAATTCCAAAAAAACATTAAGAGCAAAGTGTTGGTTTATACTGCAAAAAGGGAAAAGGTTCTGTAAAAATGTCAAGGAATACTCCCTACAGTTTACGAAATCCCCTACAAATGTCCTTTTTCATAGCGAAGCACCAGAAATGTTAAAGGGTTTTCAAAACAACAGTTGACTTCCTTCCTCAGCAAAGGACTTTCCAATAAGTATACAGGTCAAGATACACCATAGTGGTATGTTTTGAGCAGAACAAAAGATTGGAGGAAAACTCTTCTTATTTGATAGGAGATTACAAAGTCTGAATAAATGTAGAAATTTTTGACACCTACAGTTAGGGAAAAGAGTTGATGAAGCAATTAGAGACAGAAGTTGTCAAAACAAGTTAAAGGATAAGCCTCATCATTTCAAAAGACAAAGACAGGTATGACATTCAAGAATCAGGAATATAAAGATATTGGGGTAACATTTCAGTTTCTTTTTCAACAAAGAGCACTGAAAATGAATCTACAAGTTCATAAGATGCAAGAAAGACCTTGGCACTTTTCTCAGGTTCTGGAACTCATTAAGAGAAAAGTAGGCATGCCACTGTCACAAAGGTATGGCACTTGCCTTATGAACACAAGTCAAGACACTCTGCTGTCACGTTTTGAAGAGAGGTAAAGCAGTAAATTCTAAGTTAGTTTGCAGGAGTTTCATTACCTTGGAAGCACAAAGAAGAACATATAAACTAACAGGTTTCATCCCCATGGAAAAAGATTGTGAAAACAGATAATCAAAATGGTAAAAAGGGGTCTTGATCTCAAAACAAACTCTTCCATCATGGTCAAAAGGAAGCCAAGCATTTGTAAAAAATGCCATCCCCCACAGTCAAAAATAAGCTCAAATATCTCATCTCATAAAATACAAAGGGATAGTAAAATTGCATGGTTGTTGAATCATAATACCTCTGCCACAGTGAAATTAGGGTTAAGGAGCGCCCGGGCAGTTTGATTCAAAATGATTTTCTGACCAAAAAGAGATGAAATTTACAAAAGTGAGAGAGGTTTTTGTCCCTTATAGGTTCAATAAGAAAAAAATCCTTCAGTTTCTACACAGGTATCATGGTTTGTGAGAAACGTGAAAAATTCAGATGTCACGGGAGAATTTCTGCACCAGGATTCATCATTTTGACCAGTGATGGGAAAGTCAGATTTTGAACAACCAAATTGAATCCAAATGAAACAATTCAAGTTTTTATGGAAAATATACTTCCATATCTTTCCGATGAGCCATCTCGGGCCAAATTCCGACAACAGGAAGGTATCCAAAAGTAGCCTGCAATCAATGCTATGTTTTTCTGCACCAGCATTCACCATTTTTGACCAGTGATGGGACAGTAAGATTTTGAACGACCAAATTGACTCCAAATGAAAAAATTAAAACATATTTGGAAATTAGACTTCCCTATATTTCCAACGAGCCATCTCGCGCCCAATTCCGACACTGGGAAGGCATTCAAAAATGGCCTACAAACAGCTCGATGCATTTCTGCACCAGGATTCACCAGTTTTGACCAGTGTTGCGAAAATCAATTTTTGAATAATGAAATGGACACCAAATGAAAAAAATCACGTTTTTATGGAAAGTATACTTCCACATATTTCCAACGAGCCATCTCACACCCAATTCTAACACCGGGAAGGCTTTCAAAATGGACTGCAAACTTGCGCGACGCTCCTGGAAAAGTGCGCGGCGCTCCTGTGCACAAAATTTACAAAGGAATGCACTGCTGCGTGGCGCTCCTGTAAAACTGGTAAAAAAATTACCTAAAAACCTTCCAAATCTATTTTCAGAGCTTCTCAAACTTTTCAACAACAGCTACCACCAAATTTTCAAGGTTTTCATGTGCCTTTTGGTATGTTTAAATCTCTAAAGGGTAATCATATATCAAAGGACTAAGTAATGGTGGAAACAATGAAACCTTTGGTGCAAGTCAAAGTGTATCAGTGTGGAAAGATTTGAGGGTGGTTGTTACAAGTTTTCTGAAAGGGGGTGGCCATTCTTGTCCCAAAAACTTAAATCTGCCCTCAAAACTGAGATGAAAAACATGATTTCTGCCAACCTTATGCAATGAAGAAAGCAGTGCTTGGAAGGGTCGACAGTTTTGTTTAAAAGATCAATATTTGCTATGTTTTATTCTTACTAAAGGTGAAACAATAAGAATGTGAGCTCTTATTGCTGTGATAAGCCCATGAAGCTGCCTTCTAAGGAATATTGAAAGAAGGAGGCATTGATTTAAAAGCAGAAACTCAGCAGTTTAAAAAGAAGCAGTGGTCCGAATTTAAACTACAGTAACCATACATAGGTTACTTGGTCATTGCTCAAAATTTTCCTCTGTAGGATGAAAAGAAAAAACAGGGTTTTGATTTTCCATTCCCTAGAGCACAGTCAGTGAGTAAAGATACCTTTTCTGTTTACAGGTGTGTAGAGAAAAACTGGGTATCATGAACAATGAAGTATAAGAAGGGCAGTCTTTTGTTTGATGAGGATGTTATTGTTGTTTGAATGCTGTAAGACTTTTTGTGACCCCATCAAAAACTGCAAGGCTTGGTCACCTAGTCCTATGACACAATAGCCTTTTGAATGCACAGAGACTTGTTGTTTTGACTATGTATATGGTGTGAATTTGTTTGATGGAGTGACATACCCACGGAGAGCAGTGAAGTATAATAAGGGAACAGGGTTTTTGTTAAAGGGAACTTTTACTGATTGAATGCTACAGGCCTGGTTACTACATCACAAAACACAATGAGCCATGTTAACCTATCTCACAAGCAGTAAGCTTTGGACTGTATAAAGACATTGTGGGTGACTGTGTGCATAGTTTTGAATTAATTAGTGAAGTGGCATAAAAGAAGCAATATTTTGGTTGAAAGGAGCCTTGATTGTTAAAAAACTCCCACAGGCCTGTGTTAACACCTCACTAGCTTTATAAACTCTGTCCCTTATTGAACAGTGAACCTTGAACTGTGTATTCAGATTTGTTGAAATAACTGAGTTTATATTGTTAAATACATTGGTGAGCTGCATACGAGGGGTTAATGTTTTGATCAAAGAGGAGTTTATTAGCATTGAACTGCTATAGGTTTTGTTACCACAGCATAAAAAAAATTTCAAACTCTGTCACCATATCCCTAAACAAGTGCTTTTGCTATGGGAATATCCTTTGTTTAAAGCTGTGGTATAGTGCTGAATATACTGGTGAAGCGCCTGCAAGGAAAGAGAATGTTTTGAACTAAAAACTGTGTTCTCACTTTCCTCTAACAAGACAAAGGTGTTTTATATCCTCAAAATATCAAAGGACAAGGTACCTCTCGCCACACACATAGAGAAAGATCATTGTTGGCTGTGGGTATTGATTGAATATTTTTTTTTCTCTCTTCAAAGTTCATTTTTCAAAGGTTGATATTCAGAAGATGGAAAGACAGTTTTCTAAAGAAGCAGGGGTTTTATATTTAAAGGGGGCATTTTGCAAACATCCAGAAAACATTGTTGCCTTATCAAAACAAGTGAGTTGACAGGCTAGGACAGAGTCTTGTTTGGAGGAAAACAACAAGAGCAAGAAGAGAAGAGTGCTAGGCAGCAGAAAACTGATGATAAGGGAAACAGCTTGAGCAACAGAATGAGCAGGAAATGGAGACAGAGCAGCAGAACGACAGTGATGAACAAGGAGGCTAAAGAGAAGCGCCTGGCACGGAAAGAGAAGAAAGGCACATAATCACTTGAAATTTTGGCTTCAGTTTCGGAGCATGTTGCCAACGACCCTTGAGGGTCATGCGGGCCAATTTTGCGCACATTTTGACAATTTTTGGTTTCTTGGCATTTTTGAGTTTTTGTTAAAAAACTCATAAATTCGCCATTTCATTTTGAGGATTCGTCAAAGGAGGATAATGGTATCTATGGATGCCATAATTTCATGAGCGTGCTCTCAGCGATTTTCAGAACATTTGGAGGTCATTTTTCCCCTCAAAACAGTGAAAAAGGCTCTCTTTTTGCACACTCTGCCCGGTCTATCAACAGACTATATTTTTCTGGCTTTTTACACACAGGTACAGATTTGGAGGACTTCTGGGCATCGGATTGGATAAATCTCAGTTGCACCGGAAATTAGACACTCAGATCTTTCCAACGAGCTATCATGAGCCTCGTTTCGAAATCAGAAAGGCTGCCAAATGTTTCCGGAAAGTCAGGGGACCTTTTTCTGATATAAATTTGAAGTATTTTTGTAATTTTTGAACCTCAAAAATCTGCTTTTTCCAAATGTGCGTTTAGCTATTTTTGTACTTGGAAAATGATGCAAAGTCAATTATTTTTCCTTTTTTAGCATTTTCTAGATATTTTATGAGATATTTTGTGCCTTGGGCTTTACAAAGCCTCAAGGACAAGTTTAGATATTTTGATTAGGCCAATAGGAGAGGAAGTTGAACCATGAGGTTTTCCTCACTTGAGCCTATATATTCCAAAGGCTTTCATTGTAAAACAAGGCTGAACTTGAGAAGAGAAGAAATATATGGTCATATGAGCTTTGGAGAAAATACTTGTGTTATGCTTTTGGATTGCCCCTTGGATGTTCTTGGATGAATGATGAAGGATTGTTGATGGATTCCATGACTTGGTAGAATGGTATAGTGTCTCTTGCTTTGTTGTTGTCTTCTAGTTTTCATTCATGAATACATGTTTCTTGCTTGCTATAGATCAGTAGAGAAAAAATTTGAGATATTCCCATGGAGGCACCTCAAATTTCCTGAATCTTCATAGCTTTTATGTTTTCTTCTTCCTTAGTTGCATTAAAGAATTCTTAACTACTCTTTAATAACTTGAGGATATTGTTGCTAGTTTCATTAATAGTTCTATGCATGTTGAGTAGGATGTATGGTGTGCCCTGCTTACCTATGACTATCCATAGTTCCATCCATGAAACTATCTCTTTGACTGATTAAGATTATCATTTTGTTTGAACCAAGGAGGCCTAGTCCCGATCTAGCCCTTTGCCTAAAACTATGCAAATCTTGTTGTTCAAAGTGCCCAATAACTTGAAGTACTGTGTTTAGGCATTCCGGCATAGTGTTTTGAGTTGTTTGTCTTCCTTAAGTGTTTTCCCCAAAGTCTGAAAGCCATTTCCCAAAGTTAGAGGGTCTTATACTTCTATGCATGGCTTGAATGTTTATTTCTAAGTATTGATTAGCTTGTAGTTACATTTTGCATGATTAATGGCTTTCCCTACCATGTTTATGTTATCTATCAAACTAGTTACGCTTGAAACTCTTTTTTGTTCACAAACTTGATGTCCATTTACTCCATTTTGCCCTGAGATCCTTTCTACCTTGAATCAAATCGGCCTTTTAACAGCCTTGTATCGTCATCTAATAGCTTTCTTGGCCTTTTGACCCCATAGCCCAGTTAATCTAACATCTTGTTACCTGTTCCATATCTTTGATCAGTTTCATCCCTCACAACTTAAAAAACAAAAAATCAAAAACTTACTTCATAACTGGCCTAAAATCAGAACACAAATAAGCAAACACACAGATATCCCTTACACATATAGAGAGAGCCCTCTCTGAGTCCAGGAAGGCTAGGTCCTTAGGCTCCAAAGCTTGGTTTGATGTTACACTGTCATTTGGCTTTCCAATCAGCCAAATCATGGGACCCTAACATAATGGCGATCACGGTGGGACCTACTGAGTACATGACAGTCTAGCGAACTCTTATAGACTCTTTAGTCCTTCAATCCTAAACTCAGACCATCAGCCTGTAGAATCATTTAGAGTAAACTCTCTGTTTCACCATCTTAGCAAAGTGATGAATCAGTTTTATAACACTCTCACAGACTAGGCTACACATAAAACTCATAAAAACCCCAAAAAACTCCCTTAGATTGGTTTTTGTCAGTACTGGTGGTGGACCATACACATATACCTCAAAACAACTAAAAATCCACCTGGCGACTCCACTAGCCTCTAGTAGGCCTTACTACTTTGCTAAATTTTAGAATACCATCCGATTTAGCCACCTCATCGCCACCCTAACATAATGGCGATCACGATAAGACCCTGAGTATTAAACAAACTTAGTTTCCCTAATCTTTAGAGACTTTTGAGAATATTAGTTGTTGACTTATCCCACCGCTCTCTAACATAATGGCGATCACAGTGGGACTTTTCTGAGTTTATTTTAATCTGAATATCTTGCAAGACTCACGAAAAGCCCCTTTTTGAACTAAGCATACCTACCAGTGAGCCACCTCATCGCCACACTAACATAATGGCGATCACGGTGGGACTCTGAGTATTAAACAAGCTTAGATTCCCTAGACCTTAAGAGACCTTAAGAATACTATCTGATTGACTTATCCCACCGCTCACTAACATAATGGTGATCACGGTGGGACTCTGAGTGATAAACAAACTTAGATTCCCTTTACCTTAAGAAACATTTGAAAATACTAGCTTGTTGACTTATCCCACCGCTCACTAACATAATGGCGATCACGGTGGGACTTACTGAGTACATGACAGTCTAGCAAACTCTTATAGACTTTTTAGTCCTTCATCTAAACTCAGACCATCAGCCTTTAGAATCATTTAGAGTAAACTCCCTGTTTCACCATCTTAGCAAAGTGATGAATCAGGTTTATAACACTCTTACATACTAGGCTGTACATAAAACTCAGAAGAAACCACAAAAACTCCTTTAGATTGGTTTTTGTCAGTACTTGTGGTGGACCATAGCTGAGCTTTTCAAAAATAACCAAAATCCACCTGGCGACTCCACTAGCCTCCAATAGGCCTAAAAACTCTATAAAAAGCCAAAAAATTCATAAACTATACATTTCTGCTCACTCAGTCTTTCAAAACTCAAGCTTAGGGTGGAAACTCTGTAATCAGTGACAATCTAAGTATAACTTAGCGATTCAGAAAACATCACCTAAACATAGGAGGTCAGCAGAAACCTTCTTGCCAAGAGAACCATTAGCTTGTCCATGCAGCCTAGCAAACTGTAGAAACCAAGTGAATCACTCTTCTTTGCAAGTTGCCATCTCAAATTTTGCGACTAAAACTTTTTCCACAAGCATCTTTAATAGTATTGGTGGTGGACCATAGTTCTCATAAAAATCCACCTGGCGACTCCACTAATTAATCCTTCTGGTTTTGACCATCCTTCACATTAGTATAACCTTAGAGAGGACAGCTATCCAGAACCTTCACAAATACCATCCTCTCTAAATTCTAAACTCGAAATCTGGCTCCACGAAGAATCAACACCAGATCCCATCCAGACCCAAATCCCCCTATCATAGTAGATGACCCAGAGAAGATTCTGTGGTAGGCTTCCGAAACTGACCATCTAGCTACTGGTAGATCCATCCGTAAAACAAAATCAGTACCTAAACATCTCACTATCCTACCTGATTCACCTTTTGAATTATAATCATCAAAAAATATTTTCAGAAGCAGGTCTCATAGTAAAATAAAATTTGACGATCTTGAAACCCTAGACCAATCACACAGTCATAGTAGAGAAGCCTCACCTTCCACCTCCCCCCCGACTTTCAGCTTCTTTATCACTTTGGCTCCCACCATCCCAGATCTGCTCAAAACCAGATCACTAGTCCAAGTTCATCCGCCACACCTGTTCAAACCACCTCATCTCATCCCACTAGTCCTCATCTTTTACATCATCCATTAGCTCCCGTCATGGGAGCCTGGTACGCACCTCTGGTGTTGCCACCGCCTTTGGCTCCTCTCCCAAATAAATATCAAGACAAAATCCCACACTTTACTGGAGAAGACACCACTACACCTCAACAGCATATAAGTAGGATGACTGATGCTTATGAATACCTGGAGGTACAAGACGAGACCGTCAGAATGAGAATATTCGCCCAAAGCCTAGGTGGTGAACCCAAAACATGGTTCAAAAGCTTGACTCCAAACATCATCCACAACATCCCAGAACTGCATCAAATCTTCAGAAATAGGTGGGAAGTCCGAAGGAACCCTATTCAAATCCTATCAGAATATAACAACCTAAAACGGGAAAATGGGGAAAGTGTCCAGGCTTACTGCACTAGGTTCAACAGTGTGTATAACTCCCTCCCACCTCATTTCAAACCCCCACTTGGTTTAGCCTTGGCAAAATTTCCCGAGGGTTTTGATCCGGACATGACATATCATTTGAGAGACAAAGATCCCCCTACCTTAGAAGAAATGCAACAAATAGCAATAAAAGCAGATGCCAACTTAGCAGAAAAAAGGGCTAGGACTAGATCAGAAAGAAAGGTCACATATAAAGACGAGGTCTCCACTTCATTGCCTTCCCTAGATCCTAGAATAGATGATTTAGTCAAAACCATGGCCAAAATGTGGGAAAAGATAAATGAAAAAGCTCCTGTTAGGGACAACCATACAAACCCTCCAAACAGAAACCAGAACCAAAACTTTAGGAGGGAACAGCCCCAAAACAGACCAAGGGAAAATGACCAACAAATTAGGCCACCATTCAATGAAAACTATGTGGAAGAGGATGACAGGGATATAGAACCTCTTGATGAACATCATTTAAACCTCATAGGATCTGATAATGAGAGTGAGGTGTACCTCACTGAAGAAGAACAAGTGTTCTTTTCTCCTAATCAAGATGAGACCAACTATGAAGTTCTCGATGACCCTGCCATAGATTTTCAAAATGCCATAATAGAAGCTCACCGGCAATATGACCTTAGAAGCAAAAGAAACCAAGATAATTCCAAGAAAGGTAACACAGATACTGCTAAAACCCCTGATACCATCCTCAAGAAAGCAGTAAGCAGTGACAAAATCAAAGTCGAGAAGAGTGACCAAAACAAAGCTAAATTTACCCAAACTAGTCCTAACTCAGCTGCTCCGAGTACTTCCACAAAAGTTACCGAAGCAACTATGGCAAACAAAATCCTGAAACAAAGCCAACAAACTCAGAACATAGAGAAGGTCGTGGCTGAAAAAATTGAAACAAACATATCTAAACTTCAGCTGCCTTTTAGCTTTGAAGGAGAAATTGCCAAGATCAAGATCACCATGCCTCTTACTGAACTCATTGCCCAAAACTCTTATAAAACCCAAGTGTTAAAAGTCCTAAATCTAGGAAATGATGCGAACACTGTTAATCTGGCTGATGACACTCCTGAAGTGTTGTTTGGTCCGAAGATAGAGGGAAAATTCCAAGAAGGAACTACTCTTCCATTTTACATTAGCCTAAACATCCACGACCAAATCCTCCATAATGCCATGCTAGACTCCGGCGCATCGCATAATCTTATGCCGAAGGTAGTAATGGAAAGACTAGGCCTAGAAATCACAAGACCATACAAAGACTTATATTCATTTGATTCAAGTAGAGTCAAATGCCTGGGTTTGATCAAAGACCTTTGTTTTAGTCTGGCCCAAATACCTGCAAAACATCTAATCATGGATATAGTAGTGGCAGACATCCCTCCCAAGTACGGGATGCTTCTATCCAGATCTTGGGGAGCCAAACTCCAAGGGAATATTCAACTGGACATGTCATACGCCACCATTCCTGTGTTCGACCAGACAAGAATACTCTACCGAGAATCACACATGAAATACATGATTAGTAGTCAAGAGAGGCCAGACAACATTCCAATGTATTCCTTACATTCTGACCTGAACTCTTTCATTATGCATATTGATGAAAACATGGAGGAAGAGTCAGAAGAAACTGAAATAAACTTAGATCCACCACATCAGCTGTCCCTGGTGCTTTATGATGAACTAGACACTCAAAACTACCATGATCATGAACAGCTATTTCATGAAGAAAGTAAGTATGTCCCTTCTAAGGTGGGATTAGAGCAAGAAGCGCAAACCCTTATGTACTATCAAGCGAATTACTCTAACCCTAGTCAAACACCAGCAGTAACCTGCGGAAATTTTTTCAGGGTAAAAGCTTTAGAAGACTTACACATCATAAACCTGTTCAGAACTAGGGAGCAAGGGAGTTTAATGTTTCTACCATATCTCAAAGATTTACCATCATATGGATCATCCACTACAAATGAAACTTTTATTATAACCTCAGCAGCTCAAAATCTAGAAAAAATGCCTGATAAAATTCTTATGAGCAAGAATGATAGTTGCAGTCCCAGCATACCTGAGCTATTGAAATTGGCTCATATTCTGTCTTTTCATGAAGAACTTAGAAATGCTAAAATTAGAAATCTCATGCAGAATACCAATTTCTACAGGAAAAACAAGGGAAAATGCTGTGATACTTATTCTTCCTCAAAGAATAACCTTGACAAGAGAAAACATAAAAATATGAACCAAACTATAATAATCAAGGATAAAACAGCTGGTCATAGAGTTTGTTTCGATTTTAGAAATATTACTGCATATCCCTATAACAGAAATTATGTTTTTTCTACCCAAGACCATGATTTACCAATTAAAAGTGCTTTTAATCATGTGTTTTCGCAAGATGATGTTTCAGGTCATGTTCAGAAGATTCCCTTGCAAATTAGACAGCTTAAAGATTTTTTCCAGTTTGCGGGAGGTAGATCTAGTTTCAAAATCAAAATTGCAAAACCACCCAATATCAGAAATCTGTTCATGAAGGCCATGTTCCCAGTTTTAAATTTCTGCATTTTTGCATACCTTGATGATGTCATTATCTATTTCAAGAATGACCAAGAGTACATGCATTACTTGAGGAAAATGTACAGTAAGGAAAGGAGTGGAAATCAGATATTCAAAGAGGTACAGCGAGAATATACCGGGCTATTCAGAGATTCTTGCATGAATCCCTATGTCATGTTAGAGAGAGAAAACTTTCCAATTTTTTCTTTTCAAGAGTTGAGTGGGCCAAGGGTGAGAGGAGATCCTTACGAGGATAAGATGCTTAAATTCCGTCATTTCCAAGATTTCTGAGTTTGAAATACTTTCATTCATTGTATATACCACCGTTTTAAACATAGAAAAATAGAAAAGTCAAAAACAATAAAAGATAGAAAAGGGGGCGAGTGAAGATAGAACAAAGGCCCCATGTTCCAAAAAATAGTCCTTCAGAAAGCGCGCAAGTCTAAATGCCGCTACTAGTACTTCAATGTCTTGCTCAGCTATCTAGCCTAATCATAGCTGAGCATGTTTAAATTTATTTGCTGATAAGTTAGTGAGTGAAAAAGATAGTCAACATTGTGTAAGATTGACTTATCACAGAGTTTAGATTAGGGAGAGATTCTGGTTCCACATGCCTAAAACAGAACCAAAGAGAGAAGCGAGGGATGAAAAATACATTGTACATCTTAGCCTCGCTTGTCTAGTTTTCCTTTTGTTGCAAAATAATATTTATGTGCAGCTTGTCTTTTATGCCGCAAATTCATGACAAATCAGACTGTCTAATCCTGATTTGATCATTTTGAATTTCATGTTTTAGATTAGAGAACAAAATCCTGTCAAACTGCTTAATCTTGATAGTTGATCTAGCATAGGTAGAGTAATGAAGGAGTTCATCAGTTTAATCTGAACTCCCGGCAGATATAAGAGTAGAAATAGATAGGTTCATTTTGCAAAAAGGAAAATATACATTGTCAAAAGGCTGCTAGTCCAAATGCGCCAAAGAGAAGAAAAAAATGTTAGGAAAGATAGTGGGGTAGGTAGAAGTATCATTGATGTTAACCATGTTGTCACTTTTTAGAAATAGCATCAAAGAAGGGTGAAATTTTGCGCCAATGGGTAAGGCACTGGTATTCATAAGCCAAAGATCTGAATTCTGGACACCTCCTGACGAGGAGCTGCCCTCCCCAAATGGAGCCACTGTTAGTCATCAGTATTTTTCACTTGTTAGTGATGACTAGATCCATAGATGAGTTTTCTAGAAGCTGATCTCCATATGTCAATTTGTCATCTAGAAAACCCTCATAAAAATTTTTTCGCCCTCCTGCTTTTCAGTCCGCCCATGTCAAGGTTAAAACTCATTATCACTATCCTATCTAGCTTTAGCCCTACTGGTCTGCCCATCAACTCTAAAAGGACAATCCAATGTCTGTTTCAAAAGCCTCCCCTAAGTTAGGAAGTGGCGCTTTAAGGCATTTTACCCTTGGCAACCATCAAAAGGCTAAAAAACCTCCATCTAATACAGACCAATCATGACAGACCTCCCACTCTGCAAATGAAATATATCACAGCCCTAAGTCGCGCCACTTACACACCCCTAAGTCTCAGCACTGCATATACCACAGTCTCAAGCTGATTATTAGGTGTTTTACAGTGTTTTATGGATTTTACAAAGACAGGAAGTATATCTTCATCTCAGGAGAAAATCCTTGAATACACATTTAGAAGAACAAATGCTTATCAATGTAAACATGAGCCTGAGATACATCTGCAGGGTAAGGAGTTACTCATCAAGACCTTGCAGCTTCCATTCAGCATGAAATCACAGTAGAAGAAAGACACCACTGTCAAACAGACTAGTAATTTGTCATGACCAAGAACCTCCTTCATCTACAAGTAGAGGGTTAAAGCGCCTCCTTCATCTACAAGCAGAGGGCGATGGTCAATATTGACTTCAAGGATTGCAAAACTTACTATAAGCACATGTTTGTTTTTTACTAGACAGTAAAACAATGACTCTAGGTTTCTGAAGGAAAGTGATGATCAAAACAGGGCTAAGATCTGAAATGTGCAAGACAAAAGAAAGCAGAGTTTTTGGTCTTGTGTCCTAAGAAAGAGGATCATTTGAAGTTTCAGTCATCATCATGGCGCATAAAAAGGACTCCTTTAATCAAAGCTGTCATAACAAATATCTCTGCAGGGGTGTTAAAATGAACAGCTCAAATCAGTGCTGAGAAGGAAATTATTTCAATAAAAGGGACCTCTGTGTACTCTCATTATTCATGTTGAGTTGTGGAATATAGTTCATGGTTTCTGGATGAACATAAAGACAAGGCAGGAAAGTAGTACACAGCCCCAGATATAAGACATCTTGATATCAGTCAAAGCACCAGTGTAAGTCCAGTTGTTGCAAGCTACACACCACCACAAAGACAAATGTAGCCTTCAGATGCAGCAGGTTTGGTGATTTCAGAGCTCCATTAGAAGAAAATGGCTAATAAGAGCCCTGGTTTTTATGAGTAACTCTAGCTACTTTTTACACCTCATATGTTTGTCTCCTCAAACACAAGGATATTAAAAGGTTTATCATAAGTTGACAGAAAAAATCTGAGCCTGGTTCTCCAAGAGATACTGCAGCTAGTATACAGATTCATAAAGTATAAAAGGACTTTGGCATACTCTCAAATTTTGAAGAGGTTTTCAAAACAAGTATAAACCTGTCATTATAAAAAGTCAGAGGTATCATATCAGCACACTGTGAGCAGATGAAAGACTGTAAAAAGAAGGTGCCTTCTTAGACAAGGGATGATCAAACATAGGTGAGTACAACTACATTTTACACCTATAGTCAAATTCCAGTTCACAATGGGCATCATTTAATTCCAAAAAAACATTAAGAGAAAAGTGTTGGTTTATACTGCAAAAAGGGAAAAGGTTCTATCAAAATGTCAAGGAATACTCCCTACAGTTTACGAAATCCCCTACAAATGTCCTTTTTCATAGCAAAGCACCAGAAATGTTAAAGGGTTTTCAAAACAACAGTTGACTTCCTTCCTCAGCAAAGGACTTTCCAATAAGTATACAGGTCAAGATACACCATAGTGTTATGTTTTGAGCAGAACAAAAGATTGGAGGAAAACTCTGCTTACTTGATAGGAGATTACAAAGTCTGAATAAATGCAGAAAATTTTGACACCTACAGTTAGGGAAAAGAGTTGATGAAGCAATTGGAGACATAAGTTGTCAAAACAAGTTAAAGGATAAGCCTCATCATTTCAAAAGACAAAGACAGGTATGACATTCAAGAATCAGGAATATAAAGATATTGGGGTAACATTTCAGTTTCTTTTTCAACAAAGAGCACTGAAAATGAATCTACAAGTTCATAAGATGCAAGAAAGACCTTGGCACTTTTCTCAGGTTCTGGAACTCATTAAGAGCAAAGTAGGCATGCCACTGTCACAAAGGTATGGCACTTGCCTTATGAACACAAGTCAAGACACTCTACTGTCACGTTTGGAAGAGAGGTAAAGTAGTACATTCTAATTTAGTTTGTAGGATTTTCATTACCTTGGAAGCACAAAGCAGAACATATAAACTAACAACTTTCATCCCCATGGAAAAATATTGTGAAAACAGATAGTCAAAATGGTAAAAAGGGGTCTTGATCTCAAAACAAACTCTGCCATCATGGTCAAAAGGAAGCCAAGCATTTGTCAAAAATTCCATCCCCCACAATCAAAAATAAGCTCAAATATCTCATCTCAAAAAATACAAAGGGATAGTAAAATTGCATGGTTGTTGAATCATAATACCTCTGCCACAGTGAAATTAGGGTTAAGGAGCGCCCGGGAAGTTTTATTAAAAATGATTTTATGACCAAAAAAAGATGACATTTACAAAAGTGAGAGAGTTTTTTGTCCCTTATAGGTTCAAGAAGAAAAACCTCCTTCATTTTCTACACAGGTATCATGGTTTGTGAGAAACGTGAAAAATTCAGATGTCACGGGAGAATTTCTGCACCAGGATTCATCATTTTGACCAGTGATGGGACAGTCAGATTTTGAACAACCAAATTGACTCCAAATGAAACAATTCAAGTTTTTATGGAAAATACACTTCCATAGCTTTCCGATGAGCCATCTCGGGCTAAATTATGACAACAGGAAGGCATCCAAAAGTAGCCTGCAATCAACGCTATGTTTTTCTGCACCAGCATTCACCATTTTTGACCAGTGATGGGACAGTCAGATTTTGAACAACCAAATTGACTCCAAATGAAAAAATTCAAGCATATTTGGAAATTAGACTTCCCTATATTTCCAACGAGCCATCTCGCTCCCAATTCCGACACCGGGAAGGCATTCAAAAATGGCCTACAAACAGCTCGATGCATTTGTGCACCAGGATTCACCAATTTTGACCAGTGTTGGGAAAATAAATTTTTGAAGGATCAAATGGACACCAAATGAAAAAATTAAAGTTTTTCTGGAAATTAGACTTCCACAGATTTCCAACGAGCCATCTCGGACCCAATTCTGACACCGGGAAGGCTTTCAAAATGGACTGCAAACTTGCGCGACGCTCCTGGAAAAGTGCGCGACGCTCCTGTGCACAAAATTTACAAAGGAATGCACTGCTGCGCGGCGCTCCTGTAGCAGCGCGTGGCACTCCTGTAAAACTGGTCAAAAAATTACCTAAAAACCTTCCAAATCTATTTCCAAAGCTGCTCAAACTTGTCAACAACAGCTACCACCAAATTTTCAAGGTTTTCATGTGCCTTTTGGTATGTTTAAATCTCTAAAGGGTAATCATATATCAAAGGACTAAGTAATGGTGGAAACAATGAAACCTTTGGTGCAAGTCAAAGTGTATCAGTGTGGAAAGATTTGAGGGTGGTTGTTACAAGTTTGCTGAAAGGGGGTGGCCATTCTTGTCCCAAAAACTTAAAGTTGCCCTCAAAACTGAGATGAAAAACATGATTTCTGCCAACCTTATGCAATGAAGAAAGCAGTGCTTGGAAGGGTCGACAGTTTTGTTTAAAAGATCAATATTTGCTATGTTTTATTCTTACTAAAGGTGAAACAATAAGAATGTGAGCTCTTATTGCTGTGATAAGCCCATGAAGCTGCCTTCTAAGGAATATTGAAAGAAGGAGGCATTGATTTAAAAGCAGAAACTCAGCAGTTTAAAAAGAAGCAGTGGTCCGAATTTAAACTACAGTAACCATACATAGGTTACTTGGTCAATGCTCAAAATTTTCCTCTGTAGGATGAAAAGCAAAAACAGGGTTTTGATTTTCCATTCCCTAGAGCACAGTCAGTGAGTAAAGATACCTTTGCTGTTTACAGGTGTGTAGAGAAAAACTGGGTATGATGAACAATGAAGTATAAGAAGGGCAGTCTTCTGTTTGATGAGGATGTTATTGTTGTTTGAATGCTGTAAGACTTTTTGTGACCCCATCAAAAACTGCAAGGCTTGGTCACCTAGTCCTATGACACAATAGCCTTTTGAATGCACAGAGACTTGTTGTTTTGACTGTGTATATGGTGTGAATTTGTTTGATGGAGTGACATACCCACGGAGAGCAGTGAAGTATAATAAGGGAACAGGGTTTTTGTTAAAGGGAACTTTTACTGATTGAATGCTACAGGCCTGGTTACTACATCACAAAACACAATGAGCCCTGTTAACCTATCTCACAAGCAGTAAGCTTTGGACTGTATAAAGACATTGTGGGTGACTGTGTGCATAGTTTTGAATTAATTAGTGAAGTGGCATAAAAGAAGCAATATTTTGGTTGAAAGGAGCCTTGATTGTTAAAAAACTCCCACAGGCCTGTGTTAACACCTCACTAGCTTTATAAACTCTGTCCCTTATTGAACAGTGAACCTTGAACTGTGTATTCAGATTTGTTGAAATAACTGAGTTTATATTGTTAAATACATTGGTGAGCTGCATACGAGGGGTTAATGTTTTGATCAAAGAGGAGTTTATTAGCATTGAACTGCTACAGGTTTTGTTACCACAGCATAAAAAACTTTTCAAACTCCGTCACCATATCCCTAAAAAAGTGCTTTTGCTGTGGGAATATCCTTTGTTTAAAGCTGTGGTATAGTGCTGAATATACTGGTGAAGCGCCTGCAAGGAAAGAGAATGTTTTGAACTAAAAACTGTGTTCTCACTTTCCTCTAACAAGACAAAGGTGTTTTATATCCTCAAAATATCAAAGGACAACGTACCTCTTGCCACACACACAGAGAAAGATCATTGTTGGCTGTGGGTATTGATTGACTGTTTTTTTTGCTCTTCAAATTTCATTTGTCAAAGGTTGATATTCAGAAGATGGAAAGGCATTTTTCTAAAGAAGCAGGGGTTTTATATTGAAAGGGGGCATTTTGCAAACATCCAGAAAACATTGTTGCCTTATCAAAACAAGTGAGTTGACAGGCTAGGACAGAGTCTTGTTTGGAGGACAACAGCAAGAGCAAGAAGAGAAGAGTGTTGGGCAGCAGCAAACTGATGATAAGGGAAACAGCTTGAGCAACAGAATGAGCAGGAAATGGAGACAGAGCCGCAGAATGACAGTGATGAACAAGGAGGCTAAAGAGAAGCGCCCGGCACGGAAAGAGAAGAAAGGCACATCAGCACTTGACATTTTGGCTTCAGTTTCAGAGCATGTTTTCAAGGACCCTTGAGGGTCATGCACACCAATTTTGGGCCCATTTTGACAACTTTTGGTTTTTTGGCATTTTTGAGTTTTTGGTCAAAAACTCATAAATTCGCCATTTCATTTTGAGGATTCATCAAGGGAGGAGAATGGTATCATCGGATGCCATAATTTCATGAGCATGTCCTCAGAGATTTTCAGAGCATTTGGAGATCATTTTCCCCCTCAAAACAGCGAAAAAGGCTCGCATTTTGCACACTCTGCCTGGTCTATTAGGAGACTGTAATTTTCTGGATTTTTACACACAGGTGCAGATTTGGAAGACTTCTGGGCATCGGATTGGAGAAATTTCAGTTGCGCCGGAAAGTAGACACTTAGAGCTTTTCAACGAGCTATCATGAGCCTCGTTTCGACACCAGGAAGGCTGCCAAATGTTTCCAGCAAGTCAGGGGACTTTTTGCTTATGAAAATTTGAAGTATTTTTGTAATTTTTGAACCTCTAAAATCTACTTTTTCCAAATGTGCGTTTAGCTATTTTTGCACATGAAAAATGATGTAAAGTCAATATAATTTCCATTTTTAGCATTTTCTTAGATATTTTATGAGATATTTTGTGCCTTGGGCTTTGCAAAGCCTCAAGGACAAGTTTAGATATTTTGATTAGGCCAATAGGAGAGGAAGTTGAACCATGAGGTTTTCCTCACTTGAGCCTATTTATTCCACAAGCTCTCATTTGTAAACAAGGCTAAACTTGAGAAGAGAAGCAATATATGGTCATATGAGCTTTGGAAGAAAATACTTGTGTTATGCTTTTGGATTGCCTCTTGGATGTTCTTGGATGAATGATGAAGGATTGTTGATGGATTCCATGACTTGGTAGAATGGTATAGTGTCTTTTGCTTTGTTGTTGTCTTCTAGTTTTCATTCATGAATACATGTTTCTTGCTTGCTATAGATCAGTAGAGAACAAATTTGAGATATGCCCATGGAGGCACCTCAAATTTCCTGAATCTTCATAGCCTTCATGTTTTCTTCTTCCTTAGTTGCATTAAAGAATTATTAACTACTCTTTAATAACTTGAGGATACTGTTGCTAGTTTCATTCATAGTTCTATGCATGTTGAGTAGGATGTATGGTGTGCCCTACTTACCTATGACTGTCCATAGTCCCATCCATGAAACTATCTCTTTGACTGATTAGATTATCATTTTGTTTGAACCAAGGAGGCCTAGTTCCGATCTAGCCCTTTGCCTAAAACTATGCGAATCTTGTTGTTCAAAGTGCCCAATAAATTGAAGTACTGTGTTTAGGCGTTCCGGCATAGTGTTTTGAGTTGTTAGTCTGTCTTATGTGTTTTCCCCAAAGTCTGATAGCCATTTCCCGAAGTTAGAGAGTTATACTCCTCTATGCATGGCTTGAATGTTTATTTCAATGTATTGATTAGTTTATAGTTACATTTTGCATGATTAATGGTTTGCCCTACCATGTTTATGTTGACTATTAAACTAGTTATGCTTGAAACTCTTTGTTTTTCACAAAATGGATGTCCATTTACTCCATTTTTCCCTAAGATCCTTTCTACCTTGAAATCAAATCGGCCCTTTAACAGCCTTGTATCGTCATCTAATAGCTTTCTTAGCCTTTTGACCCCATAGCCCAGTTTGTTGGGAAAAATACTGAGAGGGGGGGGGGGGGTGAATCAGTATTTAGGGCAACAATAAAACTTTTTACTTTTTCATGCTCTAAAACCCATACGCTACTTTGCTGAAGCAAACTAGCGTATACACGCGAATATCCTTCATAAAACTCGCGTATACCCAGAGATCTAATTATGCCATTAGTTCTTCACTTATATCATTCCATCAATCATTCATTAGATGTTCTATAAACAGTAAACATGAGCAGTAAGAACAGAATAAGCCATCACACAAAGAATCACACATGAACACCAGGATTTTTAGGTGGAAACCCAAGTCGGGAGAAAACCACCGCTGCAGTTGCTCAGCCTTCAATATTTTTATTATAGAGAAAACATCTTACAACATATGTGCTGGTGCAGACTCCTACCAGCACGCAGGCACCCACCTGCGCTCGTTTACCAGCCTCTCCTGGAAGGGAGCTCCAACCCCCTGACTCGTTTACCGGCCTCTCCTGGAAGGGAGCTACGACCCCCTGATCTCGTTTACCAGCCTCTCCTGGAAGGGAGCTACAACCCCCTGACTGAAGGCTACAACCCTCAGCACCTCTATGGACCACGTTTCATCAATTTTCACACTAGATCCAAAGCTTCCTTTAGAACACCACTTGCAGGCCACATTTCATCATATTTTCAAACTGGACCCTTTCCATACTCTTAAGCACAGTCAACTATGAAATAGATACATATAACTCACTGACAGATATCAGTAAACCAGCAGAATAGATCAGACATTTCTTACCACAGACTTCAGCAAACCCTAGTTTGCATACGCGATTTCCTTGTTGGGAAAAATACTAAGAGGGGGGGGGTGAATCAGTATTTACTGAATATTCAAACTTTTTACTTTTTCATTCCTTTAAAACCCATACGCTACTTTGCTGAAGCCAACTAGCGTATACACGCGGATATCCTTCATAGAACTCGCGTATACACAGAGATCTAATTATGCCATTAGTTCTTCACTTATATCATTCCATCATTCATTCATTAGATGTTCTATAAACAGTAAACATGTGCAGTAAGAACAGAATAAACCATCACACAAAGCATCACACATGAACACCGGGATTTTTAGGTGGAAACCCAAGTCGGGAGAAAACCACCGCTGCAGTTGCTCGGCCTTCAATATTTTATTATAGAGAAAACATCTTACAACATATGTGCTGGCGCAGACTTGACCAGCACGCAGGCACCCACCTGCGCTCGTTTACCAGCCTCTCCTGGAAGGGAGCTCCAACCCCCTGACTCGTTTACCAGCCTCTCCTGGAATGGAGCTACGACCCCCCGATCTCGTTTACCAGCCTCACCTGGAAGGGAGCTACGACCCCCTGACTGAAGGCTACAACCCTCAGCACCACCTTGGACCACGTTTCATCAATTTTCACACTGGATCCAACAACTTCAATAGAACAACAGGCCACATTTCATCATATTTTCATACTGGACCCTTTTCATACTTTTAAGCACAAACATACATCATCAACAGATACATACCAATTCAGACAACCCAGATCAGATAGCAGTAATACAGCAGAACAGATCAGATGTTTCATACCCCTTGCTTCAGCAAACCCTAGTTTGCATACGCGCTTTCCCTTCACTGATGTCGCGTATATACGCGCTTCCGTCCACACAAACCAGCGTATACTTCAGTGTATATTTTATTGCGCATACGCGCTTTTACTTCAGCGAAGCTGCGTATATACACGCTTCCTCCGCGGCGAAGTAGCGTATAGATCTTCAATCATTACAGAGCAGCAGACTTCATCAGATCAGATCTTCAGTTCAGATTTACCCTTTTTACTTCAGACAGATGTTCGCCTAGATGTTCGCCTCATCATAGATCTAGGCCTTCCATAAGCAGATCTAGCAGATACAAGTGCATTTCAGATCTAGATCCCATTCTTCATCATTGGTGCATCATACCTTCAGATTTATCTTCAAGTGTAACCCTTTCCATTCAGATCTACTCCAGAGAGAAGTATTCATTCAAGCTCAGACCTCTTGCACCACCACTCATGATTTGCACAATGAATTTCTTCTCCTTATATAGGTTTTCCTTTTTCAATACCATGAGCCCCTTTTTCAATACCATGGGCCAAAACAATACCATGAGCCCAAAACTACCTGGACAGGGTCAATTAGGCGGATCATTACCCAATACAATGGGTCAATACCATGGTGGTTACCCTTGGTTTTGCACTTTTTGAGCGCTTTAGCCCATACGCGACTTGGAACGTTCTTTTCCGCGTGCATACGCGACTTCCCCTAGGCTTATCCGCGTATTCCTTGAGACATACTCTTTTTATCATAGATTTTGCACAAGCTGAATTCCTTTCTTCATTGTCTTCTGTACTTACTGTAGATACATCAGATTTCCTTCATCAAGAACATATTCTAGCAAGAACAACCTGCCATCATCTTCATCAAATGGGTTGCCATTCAAGGACAAAACTTAGCATCATATTGCTAACAAAAATCATATCACATCAGATTTACATCATTTACCAAGTCCATCAAGTCAAGAATAACTTCATCAGGTGGATTGCCATCAAGGACAACACATGTCAACAGTCAAATGTCTTCATCTTCATTCAGTGGGTTGCCATCAAGGACAACATCCTGCATCATATTTCCAACATTCCTTTCACTGATGTCGCGTATATATGCACTTCCGTTCACATAAACCAGCGTATACCTCTGTACATATTTCATTGCGCATACGCGCTTTCTCTTCAGCGAAGCTGCGTATATACGCGCTTCCTCTGCGGCGAACTAGCGTATAGATATTGAACTATTATAGAGCAGCATACTTCTTCAGATCATATATTCAGTTCAGATTTACCCTTTTGCTTCAGACAGATGTTCGCCTCATCTCAAATCTAGGCCTTCCATGAACAGATCTAGCAGATACAAGTACAATACAGATCTAGATCCCCTTCTTCATCACTCCTTCATTGGTGCATCATACATTCAGATCTTTTATTCAACTGTAACCCTTTCCATTCAGATATACTCCAGAGAGAAGTATTCATTCAAGCTCAGACATCTTGCTCCCACACTCATGATTTGCACAATGAATTTCTTCTCTTTATATAGGTTTACCCTTTCTCAATACTATGAGCCCCTTTTTCAATACCATGAGCCAAAACAATACCATGAGCCCAAAACTACATTACTTCCGATGGTATTCCTGGACAGGGTCATTTAGACGAATCATTACCCAATACAATGGGTCAATACCATGGTGGTTACCCCTGGTTTTGCACTTTATGAGCGCTTTTTCCCATACGTGACTTGGCACGTTCTTTCCCGCGTGCATACGCGACTTCCCTTAGGAAAATCCGCGTATGCCTAGAGACATACTCTTTTCATCATAGATCTATCACATACTGGATTCCTTTCTTCATTACCTTCTGTACTCACTGTAGATACATCAGATTCAATTCATCAAGACACATTCTATCAAGCACAACTTCATCAGGTGAGTTTCCATTCAAGGACAACACTCTATCAAGTGGGTACCCAGCATCATATTGTCAACAAACATCATATCACATCAGATTTACATCAATTACTAAGTCCATCAAGTCAAGAATAACTTCATCAGGTGTATTGCCATCAAGGACAACACATGCCAACAATCTCATGTCTTCATCTTGATTCAGTGGGTTGCCATCAAGGACAACACTCAGCATCATATTGCCAACACAGTTAATCTAACATCTTGTTACCTGTTCCATATCTTTGATCAGTTTCATCCCTCACAACTTAAAAAACAAAAAATCAAAAACTTACTTCATAACTAGCCTAAAATTAGAACACAAATAAGCAAACACACAGATATCCCTTACACATATAGAGAGAGCCCTCTCTGAGTCCAGGAATGCTAGGTCCTTGGGCTCCAAAGCTTGGTTTGATGTTACACTATCATTTGGCTTGCCAATCAACCAAATCACGGGACCCTAACATAAGGAAGATGTCTATCCTGCTTATTCTTTGACACAACTACACCTAAACCATCTTATTGCATGAGGACATGAAAAAAGGTAAGCAGGGGAGTATGTTGGGCCATGGAAAAGGTATGTTTTATCCTCATATTAGCTTGATTTATCATTTAATTTCATGTACTTATCATCATTTTTGGAATAAATATAGAAGAAAATATTGTGAAAGTTGGAAAAGACCAATTATCAACAAATTGTGTGATTTTGGCATGAAAACTAACTTTCACTTGCTTTTTGTGTGCAGGAATCCAAATGGAACACTACTGTTAAAATGATGGGACAACAAAGACCAAGAAAAGGAAAGAAGACCATGTCTTGCTCCTACGGGCCAATAGAAGACTAGGAGGATCAAGTCTATTTTATAAGGTAATCTGATTGACAGTTGCGAAATCCTCATGATCTCCTAATCCTGACAATTCGCTCTCATCCGTTTGTTTTCTTTTAGATTATATAATTTTGATAGGTGAAATAGAATGAGACATTTTAACCCAGAAGCTATAATTTACATTTTGACATTATTATTGAAGACAAAGTTACTACATTGCGATGATGTTGTATTGTTATTATTGAATTTAATGAGAAAGACAATGTTTCCTTTGTAATTTCATTCTGAGTATCTTTCGACAGTGACTTCTGGAGACTCTGGGCCCGATCACTAGGAGATGTACTGCTTCTCTTGTGTCATATTCATTTCTTTCCCTTTTCGCATTTATTTATTTATGCTATCTTATAGAATTATAGTTAATTCAACAGTTGTTAGTATTTATCTTTATGATTTGCTAATACTGTGAGATAACTTTTAGCTACTGTTACCTTTATGCCTATGTGTTATTCCTTAATGAATTTATCTGATTAGTTCAAACATTACAATTTATTTTTTTTTTCTTTGAGTAACGTTATTGGAAATATTGAGTGATGAGTTATTGTTAGTTTCAGTTAAAAGTGTGAATACTAGATTTCCGTTCATTTCTGTAATATCTCTTTTTCAGTAGATAATTGCTAAGCAGTAATTCCTTGAGTGTGATTCTTGCAATTCATAATTTAGATTCATTTTTTCTACAACTTAGTTGAGGATATATTAAGATTCATGGTTTGTAATTTCTTTAAGGTTTTCTTTTGAGTTATTCTAGATTGAAATTTGAGAATTAGAAAGTAGTTATTGCAATGATTTAGAATCACTTATTCCTAGATAGCTTTTGATTTCACTCTACACAAACAATGCCAACACTCTTGAAACAAACATACGAATCCTTGGTTGATGATTAATGTAGGCATTAGGATTGATTTTTATAAGTCACCTTTTTTCACCAACAATTATTAAACTAACTATTGATTAAAGCCAAAAAAAATGGCATAATACTTTGATATTTTCTCTATGGGTTGATATAATAACTAAGAAGGCCTCCATAGGTACTTCTCCCTTTAATATGTTGTATGGTAAAGAGGCTATCTTTCCTCCTAACCTAGCCCTTCCCTCATTAGCCCTAGTATAATTTATTGAAGAAAAACCTTCTTCTCTGCAATTAAGAATTTCTCAAATACTTAAATTAGAAGCAGAATGGGAAAAATCAAAACAAATACATGCTCACCATAAAAAACTAGTAAAATATTCCTTTGATGTAAGCTCGGTTGATAAAAAAACTTTTCAAGTTGGAGATCTAGTCCTAAAATTGGATAAGGCGCATGAAGAAAAAGGAAAGCATACCAAATTTCAAAAATTGTGGCTTGGACCATTTCAAATTGTTGAGTAATTAGGCCCATCAACTTTCATTTTGCAAGATTTACAGGGAAAGAGAGATGCTCTTCCTGTCAATGGGCTAATTCTCAAAAATTTCTTTTCATAAAAGAATATTTGTTCTTTTGTAAATATGTAAATACTCACATATACATATAAATCTCTTTCAGGAAAAATAATGTTAGGTAACATTATTTTGGATATTTGTCAATATATCTAATCATCTTATGATATTTTCGCTTTTTGAAAGTAGAAATATTTAGGGAAATGATTACAAAATTGAAAATTTATAATTATTATAAAAATTTGAAATGTTTATCAAGGGAAGTTGTAATTTATTTTAACCTCAAACATTATAAAATCTTTGATTTTGCTATCAGTCATGAAAGGTTTCCTTTAAAAAAGTAAATACTATTGTATAGCGTTAACATTTTTAACTCTAAGTTATCATCCATTACACGTAACGAGTCAATGATCCTCCCCATCCATTAATCATACATTTTTTATAGTGTAATTCAAAAATATAAGAAACTTAAAAGATAAAAGGTCTCATCATGAACCTACTTACCATGATCATGGGAAAATAATAGATTGATATTATCATTACTAGACACCAATCCGGGATAATGGCTTATGATTACTCGAACATAAGACAAGGAGTCTCATCACGATCTAGCTTGTTCAACTGTATTACAACATGTGAATGGCATTGTCACCATATAGATACCAAACCAGGACAATGACTTTTAAGTATCTTCAAAAAAAAAATTTAGTATATATATATAATTACCTCTAAATATTGCAAGCATAAGTGGATGGGAAACTGGTTCATTGATGGTTAAAAGGTTACCCTATCGAGGCTATGGACACCTGCTGGCAACAGAGGCTCTACCTATGACAAAATGAGTTCATCAAAAAGATAAACATCAAAGGCCACCTACTTTATATTTATAACTGATTAATGACTGATACAGATATTTAGTATTTTCATATATAAGAGGTTCTAAAATAATTACAATAAAATGTTTTTTTTATTCAGAGTAATCTTATTTATCCAACATTTCAAAGCTAGTTTTCCTTTCTTAAATTGTTGTGCTACTCAACAACCCCCCATTATAATTAAATAGTTAGCATATTAAATATTGGGGACCCTTTTAATTTTTCTAGATTAATAAAACAAGTCATTTTATTTAAAAGGAAAACATATTTCCCATTGAAACTTAAGTTGTAGTTTTAATTTTCCAATGGACTTTAAACAAGAATTATTGAGGCTTTATCTCATATCGCATATCGCAAGTTTCCAACAGTAGACTAAAGCACCCTACCACGAAAAAGTGTGATGCGACTTTCCTAACTCCTAAAGAAAATACGTTAAAGTCCTTAAAAATGCTTTAACAAAGCAAAAAGCCTCTGATTATAATAAAATATGTAGTAGGTCCACCAATCTACCACGTCACTTATCACATCCCCGCCATTGCAAAATTGATATTGATGTTTCATTTGTAATTTCCGCTCCAATTCCCTAATGCGATATATCACAATTCTTCATCGCACATGCATATTCTTCAATCTTCGCGATCATGACACTCATATCACATCGCGAAAATTAAATCAAGATTCGCCTTATGATTTTATGATGCTATAAAGGCTCTGATGCATGCTTACCATTTCATCTTAGCTTCTAGCCATAACAAGACTCAATTGCATATCAACAAAAGCAAGAATATCGTGATTTCTAAGTTGTGTACTTAAGAAAACATGCGATGTGAGATATCCAACAAGGCACTGAGCTATCTATTAGAACATGTGAATTCATGTCTTCATTAATGATTGAAGCGTAACGATATTTATGTCCTTGAGAATGTAAATTATTTGCTCGCCTCCACTTAATGTTTCAAGATTTTTTCATTAAACATATATCTGATATCACTTCATTGTTTTGTCATAATTCTCTAGCATCCCAAGTGTTTTTTCTTCATTCTATGCTCTTTCTCTCTACTACAGGCTAGTCCCGGCAAGCAAGGCTTGAATGAAATGTAGAAATACACCAAGAAGAACAAGAAGCCCATGGTTCCACCACAGGAGACACCGCCAACTCCAGAGATAATTGAGATGCCCCCATTATTCTCTAATACAAAATGCACCACAAATTCAGGAAGCTCTTCATGGGAAGTCATATAAAAACTTTTTGAAGATGAAGAACCCAAAGTAATCCAAAGGGTATCCACGAATAAATATTCCTCCTCTTCTTCTGAAACTACTTACGCTGATGTCGCCAATTCCTTTCTTCATCGAATTGCTACTCGACCTAATATTTTACTGTTAGTAAATTATATATTACAGAGAAATGCAACACATAAAATATGCGGAAAACACAAGCACACAAAACACATAAAACCAAAGAGACATAGATATACGTGGTTCACCAAGTTTGGGCTACGTCTACACCGAACAGCTAGTCCTTCCTTTTTATTTTCCAACAAAATGAAGAGACACAACCTACAACAGATCTGCCATAATATCCTCTGTTCTCTCTCACAGTCTCTCTATCAGTTTCTCGCTCTGAGAATAAACATAAAATACACAGCCACAATAAAATACCCTCATAAAAAACGAGGGGTTTCCTTCTAGGGAAAAAAACCCTAAATTAAACATAACTTCTACCGTCAGATCATCCGCCTAATGAATGGCCCAGATTGACTAGAAATTATAATACTTTTACAAGAAAATTTTACATCTGTTTTTAGTTTCGAGGGCGCTTCCCCTGAAACCCCCCACCAGGGGGGCTCCATAAAGTCGTATCCAACCCCCCTGGACCCCCCAGGTAGTGTTTAATTACGTAATAACAGGGGTCCAACGTTGTGATACAAAATAAAGAAGATAATCAGGCTCCACACCCAACATCTACCATACATAGATATGGTTAAGTGGATTATTGAAAATATAAATATTTTAGAAAGGACCTTCCTAACCTAAATGTAGTATCCCAAAATGGGAAAGACAGGAATATAGAACATATGCACAATTCCAACTACTGTAAAATGAGAATAAAACATGTAGAACTGGAAAATGTTGGAATACATCAAGACATCATACATATGAGCTGAAATATCTCAACCATATCATTATAATCACATCAAATGAATATATAGAGTGCTCCAAAAAGAATTCACTCAAGCCACCCACAAATGGTTGAAACAAATCTAAAACCTAACATTGGAAATGTTGTGTTGTTGTTGCTGCTGGAAGGACTGCCTCTGCACAGTGCTGCTCGAAACTACTATTGCTGGGAACAAGAACCATGTGTGAGAGGCTGTTGGAGTGCTCCGAAATATCCAATATTTTAACCACAGATTCTACTCGACAAACCCAGAAAAACCTAGAAATGGTTTGGCCAGATTTTGAGTTTGGAATTTCGACCCTTTTGGGTTGAAAACTGCACCCCTGTTGGCCAACTTACACACTCCTAAAGGGTAACTGCTGAGATGGGGCTGATATGATGATATAAATTCTGTAATAGCACCTAATCATCTCAATGAATGAAGGTTTGGCCCCTTTCTCATGATTCTCAAGCTAAAAGCTTGAGTTCTAGCTCCTCCTCTCAAGTTACAACTACTGAACTGCACAACTGCTGGAAGTAACTGCACTGTCAAGAGGGATGATGTTGTAGCTTTCTGCTAGATGATTAAATTATTCTCACAACTAATGGAAATGATCTCACCAAGTGAGGGGCTGATCTCTCACAATATTCCAAGCTGAGATGCTTGGAACTTCCTCCTCTCAAACTACACTGCTGGAATGCGTAATTCTTGCAGGAACTACTGCTTCATAGAGGATTAGAATGATGGCCCGATGCTGGAGGTCACAATGCTTCCCTTGGAATACTACAATAGATGCACAAGGTGAAGGGATGATCCCTCCATAGGTTTCCTAGCTGAAATACTAAGAACTACCTTCCACCTCTCAAACCCTAGTGCAGGAATGTGTAATTCATGTAGCTGGAAGTGCGGAAGAGAGGGGTTGAATGTGGCACTATTTTCAAGTGATGAGTAGATGCTAAGAACCTTTCCATAGTAGGCACTCAAATTCCCTCGTGGATAAGGGTGGGATCTCCGCTCAGAGACACCCGTGTGCTAAACATCACAACAAACTTAGCTAAACAACTAAAGTGTGCAGAAAGTCGTAAAGACCAAACAATAATAATAATCAGACTCCCCTTCCTTTGCTTCCCTTGTTTTCCTTTTATGGTTGTGAGCCTTCCCTAGCCTTGGCCCACCTCATAACTGTGCTGCACATGTGGCCACTAGCCTCCATAAAGACTGCGCTGTCCTCCATGATCTCCATCACTACTATAATTACTCTCCACTTCCTCCATTGTGCATGCATTTAATGCACCACTTCCTCCATAATCTCTGCAATTGTTTCTCCACTACTCCATAATGCTACTCCACTACTCAATTACCCACATTCACACTATAGAAGTGGATTTTATTCATCTACTGGGTTTATGGGTCCCTCCACCCTTTTATTTACTTAACTAAATAAGAAAAGTAAGAACTCTAATATTCCAATTAGCTGATGAAAAATTTGGAATATTACAATCCTCCCCGCCAAAATGTTGCTTGTCATCAAGCAACTGCAAAAGTGGATGCTACAGAAATCCATCTCCCTCCCAAGTGGCATCCTCATATGGAAGGTTTCCCCATTTTCTCCAATGTGTTATGAATGCCCAGCTCCATAGCTTCCTTTCTAGAATATCTAGAATGGCCTCCAGCTCTGTAGCTAGATGCCTCTCCTCATCAATGATTCCCCAAGTGGCAATCATATGCTATATACGAGCCTATTATCTACATGAGATATGTGAAGTGTAGTGGTTCCTTCCCCAAGTGAAAAGTTCCAACTCATAAACTATCTCTCCAACCCATGCTACATGGAGTAGGTTGTGTCTCTCCATGCTCCAATCCTTGGCCCTGGTGGCCTTTCTTTCTCTAAGCATCATCTCAACATTGTTCAAAGTAAGAAATAGAGACATATGGATTGAAATGTGAAATATCAAACCATAATCTCCCAATAGCAACCACCACAGTAATGCCTCATACTTCCACACCAGCTCATGATCATACCAAGTATGGTGGCCATACTCTCCTAATAGAAGCCAACGCAGAAAGGATTCCTATCACCATCCCACATCATCATTATGAAAGGTATGGGAGAATTTCAATCCATATTCTCCCAAGAGTAAAAAACACAATAATGAATCTTGCTTCCACCTCACATCATCATAATGAAAAGCATGAAGCAATGATATACTGATTGACATGTAGAATGTCACACCATATTCTCATAATAGAAACCAACATAACCAAGCTTCTTGATGCGACATCATATGAGTATCATGCAAAGTCCCAAATAATAACATACCCATTGAAATGTGATATGTCATGTGATGGCCAAACTCTCTCAAAAGTAACCAGCGCAACCATGCCTCTTGCTGATGCATCTCATCACTATGGTGCAAGGTAGGAGACAATGATATACCAATGGGCATATAAAATGAAATGTCTTGGCCATACTCTCCCAAGAGTAGCCACCGCAACCATGCCTCTTGCTGCTACATCACCTCAGTACTGTGCAAGGCATGGAACATACCAATCTGAAATGTCGGGTGGTAACCATACTCACCCAAGAGCAGCCAACACAACCATGTTGCTTGCTGCCCTATGTCATAGATATGCAAGTAGCTTTCCAACCACTTGCTCATCATCTCCATCCATCCATCCGAATGTGGGTGATGACTCATATCATGCACCAGCTCGGTACCCACCCAATGGAGAAGCTCCTGCTAAAAACTTCTCATACAATAACTATCCCCATCACTATCTATGGCCTTGGGAAGACCATGAATCATGAAGATATCCTGGAAAGATAATCCAGTCACGGGTGAGGATATTTACTATGTGAAAAATGTCGAAGAAATGTGCATACCTCGACAGCGGATAAATGTTGGCAATACCATCCTCCACAATATGATGACAATATTTTCACTCCATGATATGTCAAAGTGCATCCTCCTTGAGGTCTCTCCATGAGAACCTCTCACCGATGGCTTGATAGAACCTATGAGGTTCTGAATATGTTGCATGTAGATACTTCTCTTTGAGCTGTGAGGTGCTCATAAAAAAGGCTTTGTCCTGATAATGGAAGATGTTATCCATTACATGATGTCTACCATCTACCATCTACCAATCCAATGCTTCATAAGTGAATAGGTCATTGGAATGCTCAAATAATAATTGGGCCCTCAAATCATCACTAATCCTCAGTGACAGCACTGCTAATCTCCATGATAGTGCATCAGCTAAATCATGGCCCTCTCCATACAAAATGTTGAACTCATAGTCCTGCATTTTACTGATCCACCATTGATACCTCTTCTGCAGCTATTACTCCTCCTCAAAAATATGCCAGAGACTATGGTGGTTGGTCTTCACTCGAAATATAATGCCAATAAAAAATTGTTGAAATTTGACCAATGCATGCATAATGGTCAATATCTCTTTTTCGTAAATAGAATACAACAGCTCATGCGACAATAACTTTCAGTTCTCAAAAGCTATTGTATAACTTCCCTGCATTACGATTGTGCTAATACCATCCACATAAACTCCACACTCCAACACAAAGTTTTGTGTGAAGCTCAACAATGTCAAACTGGGATAGCTATACATCTTCTCCTTGAACCAGTCAAGAGTCCTCTGCGCAGTGATAGTCTGCTGCTCCAAATTAGCAATTTGATCTAACCCTTAGTCATGAAATTTCCTTGATGGCATGACCCCAAAAATCTCAATATGATGTGATGAAATAATTTGGCATGGAAATGTTTGCATACCTTGGATCAGCTGATGCTAGGGAACATCTTGCAAAGCTACAAGATTTCCTCCAACTGGTGCAATTGGTTCTCCAAATTCTGGTGATTGTGATGGCTACTCCTCTACTACTGCACTAGCACTGGTATCTACTTCCTCTTTCTCATGCAACTCCTAAATCATGCTTTGGAATCTCAATGTCAAAGCATTGGGAACATCTTGCCAAAATGCAAGTGATCCTCCTATTGATGCAAGTACCTCTACTGCAACTGGTGGTGGTGGTAATTTCTCTTCTCCCGGTGTATCAATGTTGACATCTCCCTTCCGCTCCTCGTACACTTTCTCTTTATTTTCAAAAAATGTCTCAATGGAATGTGCCTCTGGGTTTCTTCTATCAAACCTCTTTACCAATATTTGAGTGAATTATGCATACAAAGTCACTCTTGCATGTTTCAATCTACCGAAACACCAATCATTTTCTTCACCCTCAAGGTGAAGCACTACAATCTCAATGGCTTCCCTTTCTACTATTGGGTGTAGCTGGAAGAAATCATCTAACTTCTCCATCCAAGCCTTTGTCATGATTTTGGATGACCCCTCGAATGTAGGAAGAAAGAATCTATTTTGCATATGCCCTCTTCTTTTATTGCTGATGTGGGGTCTCCGGTTTTCTTTAATCTGGAAAAAATGCTAGAAATTCAGATTCTCTTTTAGTGCTCTAGATTGAGGTTTGTACTCTGCAAGATAATCGCTCAGAGTTTCATGCTCTAAATATCATCCATATCCATTCCATTCATTTCCTTCTGCAAGGAAAGTGGGCATAGTAGGGCGTTGTGGAACTTTATGAACCTCTGGTTGCTTATACTATTGATAGGAAGCCCTCATACATTCTCCATTCTGAAACCCACTTGAGGTTTCCTTTTGCCTTTCCCTTCTCATTTCTTTGATCTCCATAGTGAGATCCTGCATAGATCCGAAGAGAAGTGTGGCAAAACTCAATCCTTTCGCCATTGTAGACTTCTTATTTTTCTGCTTCTTATTCTTATTCTTCTGATGTCATGAAATTCCCATAAGCTGAGACAAATATCATGCTCTGATACCACTGTAGTATCCCAAAATGGGAAAGAAATGAATATAGAACATATGCACAATTCCAACTATAGTAAACTAAAAATAAGACATGTAGAACTGGAAAATGATAGAAAACACAAGACATCATACATATGAGCATAAACATCTAAGCCATATCATTATAATCACAACAAATGAATATACACAGTGCTCTAAAAAGAATGCAATCAGGCCACCCATAGATGGTTGAAACAACTCAAGCCACCTAGCATTGGAAATGTTGTGTTGATGTTGTTGTTGGAAGGACTGCCTCTACACAGTGCTGCTGGAAAATACTACTGCTAGGAACAAGAACCATGTGCGAGAGGCTGCCGGAGTGCTTAGAAAGATCCAAGATTTTAACCATGGATTCTACTAGAAAAACTACACCACTGTTGGGTAACTGCTGAGATGGGGCTGAACTGATGATCTAACTACTACAATAGCACCTAATCAACTCAATGAATAATGGGTTGGCCCCTTTCTCCTGATTCTTAAGCTAAAAGCTTGAGTTATAGCTCCTCCTCACAAGTTGCAGCTGCTGAACTGCCAACTGCTGGAAGTGACTGCGCTGTCAAGAAGGCTGATACTGTATCCTACTGCTAGATGATGCAATGCTTCTCACAACTGATGGAAATGATCTCACCAAGTGAGGGGCTGATCCGTCACATGATTCCAAGCTAAGATGCTTGGAACTTCCTTCCTCCTCTCAAAATACACTGTTGGAATGCGTAATTACTGCAGGAACTGTTGCTGCATAGAGGATTAGAATGATGGCCTGATGCCAAATGTCACAATGTTTCTCTCGGAAGACTGCAATGGATGCACAAGGTGAATGGCTGATCCCTCCACATGTTTCCTAGCTGAAATACTAAGAACTACCTTCCACCTCTCAAACCTAGTGCAGGAATGCATAATTTCTGTAGCTGGAAGAGCTGAAGAGAGGGGTTGAATGTGGCATTGTTTATGGATGATGAATGGTTGATCATGTTGAGATTCAACAAGATGATGAGCTTAGTGAAAAGAGTCGCCTTCACTAAGTGGGCCCGCAGGCTATTTTTGGTGCAAGTCTATTTTTAGACTATGTCTATTTTTAGACATGATGATCATATTTTAGGAGTTGCAGGATGCTATTTGTGAATGGTTGGTCAAGTTGGAAAAATAGATGGACTTCTATTTTTAGACATACTGGGAGGAATCTATTTTTAGATTGCCAGTCTAAAAATAGATATGTCGAATATTATTAGCTCTTAATAATATTTGGACTATAAACATTATCTTATTCTCTTAGAGCACTTTAGTTAAGTGCACAGATGTGGCACAGGAGCTGACAGAAGGAATTACGCTATTCCTAAGGGTTAAGTGGAGCTATTGCATGGATACTTCAGTTAGAACTCTCCAAGTGGCGCAGTTATGACACGGAAGAAGAAGCAGGAGTTGTATTTAGTTTAACTCAGTTAGACTCAGTTGAGCTAGTTGTATCTAGTCTAACTGATTGATACACTAGTGAGAGTGGAGTGAATTAATTATTTAGTTAATTCACAAATAATAACTCATTAATCAACTGAACAATACATCAGTTAACTACAACGCGTGGTAGTTTTAGTGGAGACCAGTGGAGAGATAGGTGAAAGGGAAAGATAGACTATCTGTTGTGACTATAGTGATGCATTGATTGCATCCAACACTCAGTGGAGATGCCAATGAGGATTGTACAGTCAATCCAAGAGTAATTCGAATTCATTTAGAGCTATTCTTTAGTAGAGATTGCGCAATGGAGGCAGGCTAGCAGGTGGCAAAGATCGGTGCATGGATTTGCAAGATTAGGCCTTATTAGTGTATGAAGATTGTACTGTACTGAGAGCTTGTGATAAGCTTTGTATGCTTGTATGAGATTGTCATATGATCTCCATGTTACATAATATATAGTTGGGGTTTTTAGCTTCAGGATTTCCCAGTTAAAAACTGTGTTATGTGCGATTGATAATTTTTGTTTATGCTTCACATGTGTGTGCAATTAATTTTTCCGCAAAATATTAACAAGTGGAATAGATTCAGTATCTTGCATAAAGTTAAATAGTGTGAGATCAGGTGGATCTTGGACATATGCATACTTAGTGCATATAATTTCTATAGATCAAATAACCTTTCCAAAGTAGGCACTCGAAGTCCCCTATGGATAAGGGTGGGATCTCTTCTCGGAGACACCTGTGTGCTAAACAACATAACAGACTTAGCTAAATAGCTAAAGCGTGTAGAAAGTCGTAAATACCCAACAATAATAATAATCAGACTCCCCTTCCTTTGTTGCCCTCATATTCCTTTTATGGTTATAAGCCTTCCCTAGCCTTGGCCCACCTCATAACTACACTGCACATGTGGCCAGTAGCCTCCATAAATACTGCGCTATCCTCCATGATCTCCACCAGTGCCGCAATTACTCTCCACTTCCTCCATCATGTGTGCATTTAATGCACCACTTCCTCCATCATCTCTGCAATTGCTTCTCCACTATCTCCATCATCTTCCTCATTAATTCTCTACGACCTCCACTCTTTCTTCATTATTATGCTGCTCCACTACTCCATAATGCTACTTCACTACTCAGTTACCCACATTCACACTATAGAAGTGGATTTTATTCATCTAACGGGTTTATGGGTCCCTTTTATTTACTTAACTAAATAAAAAAGTAAGAACTCTAATTTTCCAATTAGCTGATGGAAAATATAGAATATTACACCTCAAGACAAACAATAATTAGGTATTTCAGAGCTGAATAATTGAAGAAAATGTATCATCTGTCGGGCCCACGAAATATATACGATAATAATTTCCTTCAGAAATTTGCATATGAAAACAAGGTTGAGTCAGAGATGATAAGACAATGGAGACAAGATCCAAACAAGCATAAGCACAATACAACAAAGCTTACTGTTGAATGGGTTCCCATAATTGGTGCAACAACATATTCGTATATAATGGATTGGGCCACTATGTTTTCGAATAATATAGCCCCCCAAATCCTAGGCTACATAAGAGACCAAAAAGTCTCTACCAAGACAATGCCCCATTTTTATATGAGCGCATATATTATGGATGTCGTTTGATTTAACTCTGATTTCCTGTCCATGGGATGGAAATGGAATCTGGAAGACCCTACTCCTATTCACGTCTATCAAAAAATCCTCTTGGAATCTAATTTCCATCCACATTTTTATAAACTATGTCATGAAGTCATGTTACCTTTACATCAAGATGTCTT
This sequence comes from Pinus albicaulis, assembly GCA_034641835.2. NCBI lineage: Eukaryota > Viridiplantae > Streptophyta > Pinopsida > Pinales > Pinaceae > Pinus > Pinus albicaulis. The sequence continues at coordinate 1,466,294,392 of CM076584.1, read as the reverse complement.
TGGTGAAAAAGCCCCAAGGTTATCTAATGAATCCAGAGTTATTTACATATGTTAGTGTTTTTGGTAGTTTGGCCAGGCCTCATGTTCTCCCAATATATGTCCCTAACAAACTGTTGGCTTGATAATTTTCCTTTCAAATAGTGGGAAATGAATTAACCAAAGCCTTGAAAGAATCCAAGAAATCTGACTAACCATCATTCCCCATCCACTGTGGAGTGTATGCTCTAGATAATTTCAAGCACGCTATCTTGAAATTAACCAGATATAATATCTAAATGTTCCCACCATTCCCAGCAGGCAGTATGACCCAAACAAAGTAGCTCAAAATGTCACAACTCAAGTTAAAGTGAGGCAATTCATACATGATCCTGATGACTTTGATGATCTATTTGAGTTTGCCCAAACATACCTGCAGGTAGAAAAGTTGGAAAAATATTGTATGAGTCCATAAAAACTAAATGATTCCAAAGAAAATGAAAATAAAAGGTTGGAAAATGTCCCTCTTGACACGTTGAGGGTTTCTCAACCAATTTTGCAAATAGAACAAGATTTATCGCAGTCTTCAAAGGACAATGATATGACACAAGGAACAAGGGAAACTACATAAACAACACAAAAAACTGAAGAAATTATGTTTAGCAGTGACTTGGATAAAGTCTGAGATCAGTTTGATCAACATATTAGTATGTCAGGATCACAATAGGTAAAGACCTCAATTTCAAGAGAAACAATCAACACTCCTGAAACTAACAAGTAGAGCTTGCTTACAGTTGGAGCTTCTGATAAAGCTATAAATACAGATGATGTAGAATTCATCTTGACATATCCCACTTTAGAAATTGTTCTTAAAATTGAAGATATTCCTCCTCTCGATATATTTTACAGTCCTAAGCATAGGGACGTAATGAGCAGGGAAAGGAAGACAAGGAGAATTGAGCAATCACAAACACTAGTTCCTGGAGATGTATCATTGGATGTTGTGCAAAAGGATCCACAAACAAATCCTTCTGATGAATTAATCAGGTTATCATAGTTTGTAGGGGCCTATGCAAAAGCTACCATTGACAAAGCTTCAGAAGTGCAACAATTAATCAAATATAAAGATGACATGATTCAACAGTTGGAACATGAACTGTTAAAAGAAAAACATAGCATTAATCATCAATGGAAAGTACAACTATCACAATTGCAACAGAGCTTTGATGAAATGAAACTCCAACATGAAACTGACATCAAGGTTAAAGATGCTCATCTACAAGAACTCCAAGTCAGAATTGAGTAATTAAAGGATAATCCTAACACCCTCCTAGCCCAGCAGCAAGTGCTCTTTTGAAAAATATTGGTAGGAATCAACGATCTATGTAATGCAAGTGATTCGCTGTTGAATCAATCGTCCAATATGAGGAAAATTTTTGATGACATTGATGAAAATATTTTTGAAAATATCACATTGCAATACATCGTAGAAGGAAGAGAAACAAACCTTCCAAGGATAGAGGATTCACACAAAGAAATCCTCTTTACATATTTGGATATAACATTAAAAAAATTAGAAAGATCCATTTTCATAGCAAGAGATATCACAAGCCATATTACTGAAACTATCAACAATAACCTGTTTGGTGCTAATCTAACTTAGGAATGCCCAGCTAGTTCCTTTCCCAATGTTAAATTATTAATGAGATCATGGAAGGAATGGTCGAAGAAGAAGGTGGATAATATTAAAAAATTCTCAAAGTTACATCTTGAGAAAGATTTGTAATATTTATTAAAGCCACATAGCCAATGGCTAATGTTGAGATGCCTTGTCGACACCACTTCACACATGCTTCCTGTGCTCTTAGTGTATATAGGAAAAATGCACATAAGGCCAGATCAGCCTCTTTAATTGAAGCCCATGATTGATATCTATGAACTAAATCAATGAATTAGAAAGAAACCACCTTCCCATTCTTGAAGTTATTGTTCAAACATACTCTATTTTCGTTCCTTTTACTCTTATTTTAAGGACGGTTTTTCAAACCTCCTTAGCATTTCATGTATTTAATATTTTTACAGTTCAAGTCTTAACTATTAAAACCTTTTCATGTATTTAAGAAAAGGGTTCTAAATTTTTGTAAAGAAGGCTTTGGAATGTCACACTACTGTATTTTTTGAATCATCTTAATAGAAAGGCTGGATCAAGGCTATTTGTTTCATGAGAAGAGCTATGATATATCAAGTACTTTTATCTTTATATGATTGTTGTGTTCTTATGTGATTGATAGTCATATTTCTCTCTAAATTTTTTCGTTATGTATTTTCTTTAAATATAATTAAGCACTAATTCATTACTGAACATTGGAGATTTCCATCCTTAAATATATTTATGAAACAATAAGATATTTCATGCGATATACGTTTAACGATTAATTTGATTAAGTATTTAATCAAATTAATCGTCTTACTTGCATTTAATTCTTTAAGTGTTTGACGATCTATATTATATTTCACTTAATAAAATATTTGAAATCGTATATAAAGTGTATAATTAAGTCCTAGGATATAAATAAATATTCATATACATACTTAAGTTTGATGTTACTTTCATTTATTACTCCCATTTCACTATTTTATACCACACCCACTCATTTATATTTCAAAGGGAAACTGGTCCCATTATCCCCAGTCAAAGCCACTACTCCAAACAGAAAAGGAACAATTTTCAAGTTCCCTACCAAGTGGTTATCTCCAATTTTGAGGCAGTGATTGTTGAGCCTTCAAAAATTTTTGTGCTAGATGGAGGGCCTGAAGACTATGAATGGAATTAAGGTGTAATACTAAATCCAAAGGCCATAAAAGGAGTCAACCCCCCTCCAAATCTCCTATGATTTTAAAATCTCATTCAAAGTCTCCAAGCTGTAGATCTGAAGTTATTAAATCACCTCCTAAATCTCCTAGTACACTTCATGAGGAAATACCTCAAGGCTATATTCCAGAGGTACCCAAATTCCAAAATTTGATTAAGAAATTTATATTTCAAAAGAAAAGTCTGTTCAATCTTAACCCTTAGAAGGAAGTATAACTTCCTCTTTACAAATTTTTTGTGTATTAATTCTGTCTCAAAGTGAAAAAATTGGAATAACTCCTTTTTAGTTTCCTATTCATTCTCACTGAAGAAAAATACATGCATTAGAAGCTCAGTTATCCACTAGTGAGATTACTTCATCTTCACCTCCAAAAAATCCATCGTTCATTCCTCCTTCATTTCCTTCTTCCCAACCAATCACTTCATCTATTCATATTCCTCAAACTTAGTCAACTAGTGCTCTCACAAGTTGTGCTATTTTAGGCGTTATTTCTTCTAACATCGCATCAACCTCTGTAACGATTGCAACATCTTCTATTCCCACAAATCCTATAATGGTAGCTTGACCATGGAAAAATGCAGGAGCTGTTCAAATGGCAGGACCTTTTCATGATTTACCTAAGCACCCTAAAAGATGGCTGCCTAAGTATAATCCCGATGATGGACTCCTTGTCGAGGAACATATTCATAAATTCATGTTAGCCATCAATCTCAATGGAGTGGTTGAATAATATTGTGTAGTTATGTTATTTCTTTATACCTTCTAAGTATCAATAGGTTCATGGTATTCTTCATTACCATAAGGTACTAATACTAGTTGGGACATATTTGAAGATAAATTCTTAACTAATTTTGGTGATGATCACAAAATTACCACTGTTATTAACGATATTTCCAATCTAAAAGAAAATTTAGGTGAAAATATCAAATATTTTAATTCCAGATTCAACAAATTGCTAAACAAAATCCCAACTACCTCAAATTCTGGTGTTGATGTGCAAATAGAATGGTACATTTCCTCTCTTCCTTCCAATATCGCAATTTTTGTAGACAATGCTAATAAATATACCTTAGCAGAAAACATGAAAGAAGACATGTATGTTGGGAAAAGGATAATTTCATTAGAAAAGAAAACTTCTCAAGAAGAAATAAATACAAAGAAGGTCACATTTAAGGACAAACCAAAGAAGAAAACTCCTAAAGATCCCTTTGATCTTGAAGGATTGTAAAAGGTCCTTAAATCCATGTCAAATGAAATGGTGGAAATCAAGAAACATGTAGTTGATTCTTCTAAGAATCCTTTTAGGTCTTTTAATAAAGCTCAAACATAAAATCCTCAACCTCCAAGCATCATATCTAATGTTGAATCTGATCAAGACGAAGATGAAGAATAAAAAACGTTATCTGCCAATGATTCCCAAGATGAAGAATTAGTTTAAGTGCATGGATTATGGGATTTTATTCTTCCAACATCTGATAATGAAGAATATCATGAAGATTTACCTGTTAGCACAAGAATTAAGGGACCTACAGACTCATATCAATCAATTCAAAAGAAAAAACCCTCTACTTCTATTACTAAAGACACAGGTCTAAATAAAAAATCCCCTTCTAAATCTTCTCAATTAATTCCATCTTCTTCCAATTCTCCATCTACATATAATGCTTTGGTAGTTTCTAACACCATTGAATATAATATAGTAGAGGATATGAAGAAGTTAAAAGCTAATATTTCCTTGTATGAAGTAAGTAAATTAAAGCAACAACAAATTTTTTTACTTAAGGAATTGAATATAGTACCTACATCTCCTTTACCTACTACTGTCACATCCAAAGCTTATAAAGGAAAAGGAAAACCTCCCAATGATTCTTCAAAAAATATTGACCCCACTGATGCCATTGTAATTAGGGATAAATCAAATTCCCATACTCCTGCTTTCTTACTAAATTTTTAAATCTCCAATAAAAGTGTGCATAATTGTTTGGTGGATTCAAGGGCATTTTCAAATACAATGCCTTATTCAGTCTTCCTGAAACTAAATATTTCACCCCAAAAGTTTGTTGTTCATATTGTTCAATTTCACAGAACTAAAGTCAAGGTATTGGGGGAAATTAATTCTGTTCTCATAAGAATTTCTTCCATTCCAAAGTATGTCAAATTGTTGATATAGTTGTTGATGATATTCTTGAATTTTACGATTTGATCCTAAATAGAGATCGGTATGAGAAGATTCATGGTTATTTTTCCACATACTAGTCTCATATGTGGCTTACTTATAATGGAAATCCTAATAAAAATCGAATTGGACGAGAAAATCATATAAAACATTCAACAACTGATTTTGATGAAGAAAATGAACTGGTGGTCTTCACCAACAATATCCTTGGGAAATATTTTTATGAATCCTTTTTGGGTAGTTTTAATGTGTAAGAATCTCCTTTCTCAATTAATTATGTCACTTCCCAAATTGAAAAATTTTCACAGACAATTTCATCCAAATGTATGAATATTGTAGATAAACCAATAGTTAAATCTTTGTTTTGGAATTTTTATTTTGATGGTTCTAAATTCAATGATGGTGCAGTAGTAGGATGAATTTTAATAAGTCCAAAAGGAAAAATTGTTTTTTGGCATGTAGATTAGAGTTTGAATGCACAAATAATATTGTTGAATATGAAGCACTGGTCCAGGGTTTGTACAAAGCAATAGGTCTTGGTGGTAAATACCTTCAAGTGTTTGGAGACTAATAAATTGTTGTAAAATAGGCGAGAAACACCATTCATTACGTCTTTGGTAATTTAAAGCATTATCAATCTCTCACTCAAACCCCCTCTTAAAATTTTCTAACATTTAATATTTCTCCTATTCCAAGACTTCAAAATGCTAGTGCTGGCCTACTGGCTAATGTAGTATCCATACTCATTCCACCTGAGGATTATAGTCCAGATAGATTTTCAATAAAATTAATTTTTCACCCATCCATTCCTGACAATGTCACTAATTGGAATGTGTTTAATGATGATGAAGACATTTTAAACTTTTTAAAATCTGAAGGGTCATACAATGATCAAATAATTTATGAAGATGAGAATACTAGACAGTTGAAACAATCAATTGAAGAAAATTACCTACCTAAGTCTGTGGTTAAGATGGGAGATATGTATGAATTAGAGGATATATTTAATAAGGTTACTATCTGTAAACTTCAGAGTTCAACTTTGAGGTTTGAATTAGTAAACCTTAAGACAGATCTTAAACCTGAGAACATAAATTTAGGTCTTGGCCTCTCAACAGATGAAATATTAGCCTTTATTTATTAGTTGAAAAGATACAAAAAAAATTTCACTTGGAGTTATGAATATTTGAGAACTTATGATACCTCCATCATTCATCATACTATTCCAATGGTATCTGATGTCAAACCTATTTACAAAAAAATTGAGAAAAATTTATCCAAATCTAGAAAATAAAATTAAGAGCGAGCTAAACAAACTTCTTAAGGCCAAAATCATTCTTCCAGTTAGGTATTATAAATGGGTTTCAAACTTGGTGCCTATCATAAAGAAGAATGGTGACATACACATTTTTATTGACTTTAGGAATTTAAACAAAGCTTATGAAAAAGAAAAATTTCCTCTACAGCTTATGGAGAAAATACTATAATCAGTAGCTGGTTCTGAACTTATGTCTTTCCTTGCTGGATTCTCAGGATATAGAGAAATCCTAGTTCACCCAAATGACAGGTTGAAAACTACTTTCAGAACTAAACAGGGAAATTATGCCTACCAGAAAATGCCTTTCAGATTAATAAGTACAGGAGCAACCTTCCAAAGAGCTATGGACATTGATTTGAGGGGTATGATAAATAAAATTTTTATTGTTTACTTGGATGATATAACCATATATTTCTAGAAAATTAGCAATCGTTTCCATGATTTAAAACAGATCTTTGAACGATTCAAAAAGTATGGAATCTCACTAAATCCAAAGAAGTCATACTTTTATCTCAGTGAAGGAAAACACCTAGGATTTATTGTATGTAAAGAAGGAATTTGCATTGAACCTGATAGGATTAAGGCAATCTCTAAATGTCATTGCCTCATAACAAAAAATCAATGAAATATTTCCTAGGACATATTAATTTTTTTAAGAGATTTGTTCCTAATTTTTCTCAAATTGTTTTATCTTTACAAGCTATGATCAAGAAAAGTCAATTTTCAAATGGGGACATAATGAAAGATAATATTTTGAGTCGCTCAAACAATCCATTATCGATGCTCCCTCTTTAACAACTCCGAAATTTTTTGATCATTTTTTTTCTATACTTTTTCTTCCGAGTTATCCTATGTTGTTGTATTGATACAAATAAATGATAAACAAATAGAGGTACCCATCTCTTTCTTTAGCTAAAAATTTCAAGGTGTAGAACTGAATTATTCAGAGGTGGAGAAACAAGCCTTTTCCATTTTCAAACCCATAAATAATTTCAGGCCTTTTCTTCTGAAAACTCATACCAAAGAAATTGTTCCATTTCCAACAGTAAGACAATTTCTTGTTCAAAAAGAGTTAGAAGAGAAAAGAGAAAATTGGGTCACAACTCTGCAAGAATATTCCATAGAGATCAAACTCGCTAAAATTTTCAGAGGTCAAGGTTTTTGCAAACTGTTGGGTCTGTTTACTGGGTAAACTAACACAAGTATTTTATTATCAATCTAGGTTTGTAGAACTTAGAAGCATCTCCAAAATATATGGATTTCAACTACAATAAATTTTAGAAGATGAAGTATTTAATTTAAAGGAATAGAGCTTAACTAAATTATTTCTAATTCAATATGTAATAAGTAGAAGAAGAAGCTCCTAACTTAGGAGAACTTGTTTGACCTTCTCTACAATACTACTTTATGAACAGAAATCAAAACCACTAATGAACAATAGCTCAATATGCATAAAATAATAATAGAAGAGGCTCCTAAATAAGGAGGTCCTTGTTGTCCTTCATTACAAATTCATTCATCATTAATGCCATTGTTAGAAAACTAGAAATTCAGAAAATCACTAAAAAGCAAGAAATATGAATTCTAGTTTCTAGTTTCTAATCAGATAGAAGGAGAGTTTAAATTAAACACTAGTGTGACCCTTCATATGCAGAATAGAATTAAGATTAATATTCATAAGAAATCATAACATAGCATCATACATCTAATTGACTTATTAAACATGAAACAAAACTAGTTCAGGAAATTGCAGCTAAATTAACCAGAAAGTGCACTTAGCTCGGTGTGGGGGCCCTCCACCCTTGCCCCACACACTGAAAGTAATTCTAAGATGTTGAAACCCAATCAGGTATTCACCATATAAAACAACAGAAAATAAGATAGAACTGGTTCTTCAATTAGCTCTCAAAGTTCAGAAATGTCAAAGTGAAATTGTACAAATTCTACATATTCATGCCTTCAATGTCTTTGGCTTAAATAGATAAATACGAAAAAAAATTAATTATAATTTCTCTAACATCCATGTATATCCTTATCCTATCTATTTTGGTCGAGCTTATCCATCTAATCTCTCAATATCTAGAAAATCCCACAAAATGCTAAATTTGTCCTATTTCCTAGGGATTTCTAGAATAACACGTCATGTTTGACCGGATTTGACTGAGCTTGTTTAAGCTCGGTTTGAATGAACTAATAGGTGGATGTCCATTATTAATTTCCAAAATTTCTATAAATGTGCTCAGTTTGAGCCCAGGTTTCCTGCAAGTATGACATCAATGAATCCATTACATGAATTTTTAGTCCTGTCCAAAAATGCACTTAAAATTCATTTTTTGTAAAAACATCTAAAAATTGAAAAACTTAATTTATATAACTGGATATGCATAAATTGGTCTAAATAGAGTGAATAAGGATGGTATATGGATGGATATCATGGAAATTTAGTTTCTTTAATTAAACAAAATTGGATAAAAAACGAGGGCCAACATCTCCCCCTTGCTGATGTACAAGCATGTCCTTATGCTTGCTTCTTTCTCTAGTACTTTCTGAGCTCTGATGTCAACACTATACCTGATCCAGATGCCTCTTGTTATGCTTCTTGAAAAATATATTATATCCCTTTATAATTTTATCCCTTATATATTGAAGCCATGACCTTTTTCCTTGCATACTTGTATTTCCATGTGTTTTTCTCATTAAGCCACCTGTAAGCTTGTTTAGAAAGAAGGGTATTCTTTGTCTCTAATTTTCCAACTTTCTCATTCAAATTTTAATTTTCCTTGTTCAATTTGGAATTTTTTTTCTTGTATTTCTTGTTCTCTTGCTTCAAATGTATCTCTAGAATTTTTCTTACCTCCAATTGATCTGTCAATTATTTTATTTTGCTAAGGTTCAACTCATTCTCTTCTTCTCTTGTGTCTTTGGAAAATGAAGTGTATTCTATCAAAGTATGAATCTCTCTCCAATGTCTTTTCATAGGCTTCTTTTTGAAATCTTTCAATGATTTCATCAACTTGTTTTGTTGTGGGAGGTGTTTCAACAATTTGTGCCTTAAGGTCTTTCTCTTTACTACTTGTGTCTACTAGACTTTTTCTTCTATGTATTCTGGGAATGGATAGGAAGGATGCTTATCTTTCTAACATGATAGTATCTTGTTGCTTCTTGGACTTTGTCCTTGGGTAAAGAGGTGAGTTCATTATGTTCATTGTTTCATGAACTGGTTTAAACTTCTCCTCTATTATTTTTTCTTCAAACTAATGTTGAGTTAAAAACTCTTTCCACACTGCACCCTTGGTTTTCATTTGATACTCTACAAGAATTTTGATGAGTCCCTGATGGTATATTTTTGCTTCCTTGGGTTTAGTTTCATTCTTCACATTATCTATCATTTTAATCAATTTTTTAGAGAATAAGTATGGAAAATTGACTTTCACTTCTCCCTTGATATGCTAGAGCATTCTGATATGATAGAGATGCACTACATTGTGCCTATTGTCACATGTGAAAAATCTTTGAATAATTAACACCAAATCTTCCTATGGCTCATTAAAACATTCCCTCAGAATACCTTTGGTTCTATCAAATGACCCCTTCCTATTTTTCTCCAAAAATAAATTCCATCCCTTATCATTAAAGTGCAAACCCTTATGATATTTTTCCCCTAACAATGGTAGATCTAAAGCTTGAGAGATGGATTCTATATTTAATGGGATAACTAGGTTTCCCACCATGGTTTGCTCCTCTGTATAATTGTTTATGAACTTCTTGGTGATGCTCTCATTTTGTCCATTAAAATTTTTGAGGAAGCCTATTAGACTAGCATGATCATGTTTTTCTATGGTATCTTTTTCCCAATGCTCAATCTAGAAAAATTTTGGTTCTACCCCGATAGCCATATGCTCTGAAAACCAATTTATGTAACCTTGCACTGTCAACATTCTCATTTTGAAAATAAAAATTTATGCACACATATAGATATTTTTTGACTTATTTATACATTCTGTTCATGGTGATAAGGCTTACCTCTTCTCTGATGCTCTTGACAAAGAAATGAAATCAATCTTCTCCAACCTCTGTTCTTCTACAAAAGTGAGCTCACTACTTCCAAAAACTAATGAAAACACAAAATTTTGATATAAAAATATTATAAAAACATTTTTAAAATGTTTTTATTACTCTATTTCTCATTTTCTATTCTCTGTTTTATCAAAATTTTGTAAAAAATCTCCTCTATTTTTGTGTAGAATTCTCTGCCTCTAAATTGACTGTGTTAAAAAAAAAGTTTTTAATTTTTTTTTATCCCACAGTGTCCTTCTCTTTGAATTCATACATAAACCTTCCTCTACAGAGACAATTTCACTATGCATTCAATCTGAAATGATTTAGGCTCACTGTTTGCAAAAATAATCAATGAATGGCTCACTGTGTATATATCAAGAAATCATCAAATGGCTCATTGTATTTTTCAAAATTTACTCACTATGAAACAATCTGTTATAAAAAAAAAATATGAAAATTCTGCAGCTGAATGTGGAAGAATTCAATTTCGTTTATGTGCTTTGGATCAATCCCGATATTTTCTTTGAGTTTAGCCTATATCCCTGCATTTTCACAACATTAACACTGTTAAGACTCCTCTTCAATAATCTCATAATCCTCATGTGCTAATAGGTGGCAGAGTTAAGATAAACAGTGGCAGAGACAAACATTTATAACTTGTAGTTTAACTCGTGTTCAACACACAACCTCGAGTTTCGTTTATTCTGAATATCCATTCACCAATGAGAAAAATCCAGAGTTTGTTCTTACTTGTTCTCTTCCACGAGATCTCTGCAATTTGTTGGCATGTTTTATTAACACGACAGGCATATATCTCAGCTCAAATCTCAGTCAACATCAATTCACCCGCTTCTTATTTCTCCACTTCTCTTTTTCTATTTCTTATGCTTGCTTCTCTCGAATTAAGTTTCTCTTCACAGCCTCCCCACGTTTTCTTACTCAATTTTTTTCTTCACAGGGTGTTTGAATGCACGCCTATGGTTTGGACAATGTTCAACTTCCTTTCTCTGAGCCTGCAATGGTTGTGATGGTGAAATAAGAATGCAATCATAAGGGCTTTCTAGTTTAAAAATGGTAGAGGCTTTAGTATTTGCACAAGGTTTGTTTTATGGCATAGCACTGTGTTTTTGAATATGTGTTGACCGTTTTTCATGCCGACCTCTAACTCGGATGACTCCGTGGCTTAGTTTCTCTGACCTGCACTATGTCCTTGCTCCACGGTGTTTGCATACGCTCCGTCACCATAACTCATGTTCTCCACTGTTTTTTTCTTCACTCATATCCGTCTTCATTCCTTTTCATGCCCATACCTTAATCGAAATGCATCATAATTCTTGTTTTCATTGCATTGTGTTTGCATTTCAACTTGGGTTTATGTCATTTGCATTGTGCGCTCCATTTCCATATCAACTTAGGTTTTATCAATTTCATTGTCCGCCCATTTCCATACCTTAGCTTTATCATATGATCTATTTTTTCATATTTGCGCTTATAGCTTAGGTCCTAATCTTAATGTTTTATTTTTTAATTTAATTTTAAAATGACCCTAGAATGGTCATGTTTAAAATTAAGTTTCTATCAGGACGCTAACCTTTGTTGTTTTTGTCGGTCAACAAGGATTTGAATATTGAGCCTTTAATTCTTGATCCATATGCTTAAGAAAATAATTAGGATTAATGTGATGGTTTAAAAATGATTGGAATGATGGTTAAATGTAGGAAAGGGGTAATGAAATATGCTATATGGAATGATGGTTAATGTATGAGGGTAAATGTAGGAAAAGGGTAATGAATAGGTAATTATAATGGGTAGGATAATGAAGGTAGTGGTAGGATATAGGTAAAATGTAATGGAATGCATATCAAGCACTAAATTAGTCTTAACAACTTCTAGAATTTTTTTTAAAAAATCGAAATTTTAAGATAATTTTTTTCACTTACTATACTTGTACTCCCATAAAATACTTGATTTCAATGATGTCCTCCGGTCAAATGATGGTCAACAATGTATTTATTATCATAGGCTCTTCCAAGATATATTGAAATGTAGAGACTTATTTCTGTTTCATGTTTTCGCATCTGACTATTGATTCAGGATCTTTGAATGTTGATGTTGTTCAAGTCCCTTTTGCAGTTTATAATTGATGTTTCAGGTCCCTTCTGACATGTAATTTTCAACAATATTTCAAGTTGCTTCTGTCATATAATACAAGTCCCTTCTGCATAATATTTCAATGATATCTCATGTCCCTTCTACATAATATTTTCAATAATGTATCAGGTCCCTTTTTTCATGGAATTCGGGTTCCTTCTACAATTCAATTGCTCAAATTATTTACATAGTTTTATTACAAACTTCCCCCTTGCTGATGTGAAGAATTGTCCTCGAGTCTTCCATGTCTTGGAGGATTAACTTTGCAAAATCATACTGAATTAAAAACAAAACAAAATACATAATTCATATTGGCCAAACAAGTTGGTTTTTCGATATGAATTAGAGTTTGTATTGTGCGAGTATCTGGATTTTCACAACCAAAATATTTTATTATTATTATATATATATATATATATTCTTCTGGAACTAAGGAAGGCATATTATGTTGTTCCATTATTTCCATATCAGTTTCTGTTGAAATTATTTTCATAAAATCCTCTTTATTTATAGGCTTATTGTAGACTTTAAGCCTATTTTCATTAAATACAAATGAAATTGACACTTCATCTATTGTTTTTATTCTTACTGCTCCATTGTCGAAGATCTCTTCTATCTCATATGGCCCAAGCCAATGAGTTGTAAACTTTGCCTTGAAATCATTAAACTTGGAGTCAAACAATAGTGCCCAGACTCCCTTTTGAAAAACTTTATTCTTGATGAATCGATCATGCCATTTTATTCTCTACTCTTGCACTAATGATGTATGTTCCACTGCTTTCTATCTTATTTCATCCAGTTCATTTAATTGATTCACTCTTTGTGCTTGTGCTTCAGATAGTTCCATTCCTTGTTCTGCTGCAATTTTATATGTATGTATTTGAAATTCTATGGGTAACATGACTTCCTGACTGTATACAAAATCGTATGGACTGAATCTAGTTGTGTTCTTCCATGTGATCTTGTAGGCCCATAGTGCATCTATCAACTTTTTTTACCAGTCTCTTCTATTCATCTGCACATTTTTTTTCGTTATATTCTCCAAAATTTGTTAGTGGACTCCACTTGTCCATTCGCTTGCGAATGGTATAGAGTATATTTTATGTGTTTGATCTTGTACTTTTCTATGAGATCCCTTACAAGCTTGGAGGTGAGTTGTGCTCCCTGGTCTGTAACAATTTGTTGCGGAACTCCAAACCTTACAAATATTTCTTCAAATAGAAAAGAAAAAATTATTTATTTCGTTGCTCTTGCCATTGTCTTTGCCTCCACCCACTTAGTAACATAATCTGTACATACCAGGATGTACTTATTTATATTTGATGGCGGGTTTATCGGCCCCACATAGTCTAGAGCTTGTTGGAGTAGGGTCTCCTAAAAAGCTGCAAAGTTTGTCCATTTTTGTATATTTTTGTATTGTTTAGTCTAACGCAGGGGTTTTGGGGTGGGTCAAAGCCCCTAATGCATTGTAAACGGGTCAAGGGTAGACCAAGAGTCCGCAAACCACGGTTTGCAGACCATTGGATGCGTAGGCTAAAATATATATAAATAGATGAACCTTTTTTGAGTCTTAGGTAAGAAAAGAATAGAGATTGATGCGAAGCACGAATTGTTATATCTGTAGTCGGGTTGTTGGGTAAGGACTCTTGCTAGTTGTGTGCGTAAAGATCCTCAGTCTTTCTATGTGTGGACCTTACTGGCTATGTGCAGAGGTGGTATTTTGGGCATGTAAGAGGATTTTGGTATTAATATATATGCGAATAACTGTTGGACATATGATGTTATCTGGATCTGTGTTGTTATGATTAATGGGAATGATTGGGTTGCGAAAGTATCTATTTAATAGCTGCGAAAATATATGTATTTCTGTTATATGAATCTTTCATCTGTAATTGTTGCGATTATAGTTTGTTGTGCTGATAGATTGGTATTACGCACATGGATGCAAAGATAATTACTAGATCTGTGCCTGATCATATCTCTGTTATGTAAGCCTGCGAATAGATCTATTAAATATGAACTTGATAAGCTGGGAACACAGACCTGCTTGACTTACCTGCTCTCTCTCAGGGTGCGGAAACCTGGTTCCAACACCCTCCCATACTGCTTCGGGTGAGACTTTGGCCTCTGCAAGCAGGTCACTACCGAAAGGGCCAGTAGTATAGGGGTTTGTTGGAAAACCTTAACCTCTGAACCTGGGTCAAGACCTCTCAAGCCAACAAATGGTTCCATTGCCGAGACCAGGAGAATTTTGAGAGAGATAGGGTAATTCCAAGACCGTATTGGAAACCTGAGAAGAAAGAAATTGACGAGTGGTTTGAAAAGAAAGTTCAGGAATTTGCAGTAAAAGAAAATCGCAGTGCGAAGTTGACCGCAGAGGAGTGGAAAATTAAGTACATTTTCAGAGAGATCAATGAGATTTTATTTGTGACAATTGCGATTGAGCTACAAGAGTGGCTCGCGAGGCTTGTCGAGTTTCAGAAGTGTTGGAAAGATGAGCGGGTCACGCAGTGGACCCTAGAGCTGATCCAGCAATTAGAAAATCCTGATAACACCATCACTCACACGGTAGATCACTGGTTGGAAAATGTGATAGGAGGATTTGTGTTAGAATTTGAAAATTACCAATTTTTGTCCTACTCAGAAGCATAGAGGAGGTTCTTCAAGGGTTTCTGGGCTGAGTTTCTAAAAACTTTGCCATTACTGATTAAGATCTTGTTGTGCGAAAAAAGAATTTTGTGTAGCCATATAAAGTGAATGAGCTCCGATCATACCAAGGGTACAACGCACAGTGGTAATTACTATAGAAATAATCAAGAAGGATATCGATCTATCTACAGTCCAGTAAGAAATTTCGCTGCGCATAGCTCTCCGTTTACGCCACCTTCGAACCCTCATAGGGGTAAGAACTCACCTCCACCACCACCAGAGGACGATATGGCCTCGCACATGAAGATACATACCTTCAAGGGCATGGGGGATGAAGACAAGGATCGTTTCTGGTTTGTCGCAGGCTCAGTATGGACTGCGCAGAACATGGCTAGCGATGCGATGAAAAGGGCGCAGCTATCCCTTGCCTTTGAAGGAAGAGCCTTGGAATGGTACATGGGATATATTGACCAGCATGCGAATGCTACTATTGAGGATATTAATAATGCCTTGAAATAACAGTTCAAGAAGCCTAAGTCCTACTCTCAGATTGTAATATCCCAAAATTGGGAAAATCTACAACAATAAGAATATCTTAAGATATTCTAAATTTGGAGCTACAGCAACTCATGAACATAATAATGGATTTTTAGTGAAAAAAATACTCATATTATATTTTCAAGAACACATAGCCATCAAATGAGTGAAAGATCAGCAAAAGAAGAACTTCTACACATTCCTAAGTGGGGAAAATGCAGCAAATGGACCCTGAAAACGTTATTTCTGGATATCTGCATTTTTACTGGGTGAAATAATGCTTGGTTCCCTTAGAATATGATTTTAAGCCATCACATACAAAATGGGATCAGAAAGAAATCCCTTTTGATATGTTAAACATACATCCCGGCTTCATATCAACTTAAAAATAGCCAAATACCATGATTTATGTTATGCAGAAAAAATATTGAAGCATGTAAAACATTATTTTATGAGGGTTTCTATAGTATAATGATAAATAACATGGATATATAACTTTATAGAACAATATTCCAATAAAATGAAGATCTGGCCTCCTTATTGCATTATAAAGGTAACTCGGCAAGGGTTTCTTGAAAGCATGAGTACAAAAAGAGCAGATCTGAATATTCAACTCACAAAATGAAATCTTACTGCAAAATTACAGAAATATAGCTGAATAATACAAAATATGGATGAGAATCCCTTCCTCTAGCTTTCCGAGAGAAGGGTTGGCCCTTTCCCTAGGAAACTATCTAAAAAACAAGGGCCTTAACCCTACTGCAGCAACTCTATGCAAAATGACGCAGTTCCTGTAAGGGGCTGCATTGTAGGAGATGAAGAGTACTTTGGCCTACTGCCAAGATATGAAATATGCTCAGAAATATTCCTATTTGATCTCTCAAGAGAAGGAAGGCACCTTCTACTAAGAAACATACCCGAAAGTGGTGTAACAATCCTCCACTGCAACACCCTGCAACTCAGCAATATTCTACTATAGAAATAACGCTGGGAATGATGAATGGTGCTTGGCCTCAAGCCTGGATGTGGAGAAATAAAAGACAATCTCTCCCAAGAGGCCTCTCAAGGGAAGAGATGGGATTCCTACTCAAGAACACCCAGTGCTAAACAACACTGCAACCCTGCTAAACAGCAAGAGGAAGCCAAGTCTAAACAGACCAAGATCAAATGATCAAATAAAAAGCAAGAATAACAAAGGCTCCCATCCTCTCCATATATATCAAGTGAACCTCTTCCACATTGGGTCCCATCCACATGTGCCATCAAGCTCATGCAAGTTGTCCTCCACCAAAACTACGTTGTTCATCAAGGAAGTTCAATGTATCTAGAAATATTTGTTGACTTGGTCAAAGTTGACTGAATCAACATGATCCCATCTCTATTCACACCCAAGGGTACTCAAATTATATGCTTATTCTTACTCCTTTCACATTAGGATTGTTATTGACCCCTCTAAAGAGGTTAATGGGTCTCCCTACCCATTTATTCACCTACCTAGTGATAAAACAACTCTAATATTCCATTTAGCTTGGAGGCTAAAATTTTGGAATATTACAGTCCTCCCCTCCAAAATGTTGCTTGTCCTCAAGAAACTACATAAGGAGAGAAAAAATCCTCCCCTCCTCTTCTTGTGGCCTCCTCATCAAAAGTCTCCACCACTACTTAAAATGGTCTGCTACAAATCTGTCCTCCAGTGTTTCCTCCCAAGCATGCAAAACCATATGGCTTACATCATAGAAAGGTGGAATATGTAAGTGGAAACCTCCCTACTATCCAATGGACTCCTTAAGGTAGGAGTGGTGATGAAAATGGGGAATATTATTCCCAATGAGTGACTTCCACACCCATGCTATCATCCAAATGAAATGAGCCAATCTAGTTAGCTCAAAAATATCCTCAACCCCTAGTTCATACAATGTGTTGGGGCTGCATGGAGATATTGGATCCTCCCAACCAAGTGGTTTCTCTCTCTATTTATGATAAGTATGGGGCTGTTTTTGATCTTGGGCTTAAATATCATGACCTCCAAGAGTGGCCCAAGCTACCCCATCAAACAAATAAACCATGAAGTGCCTCCTCCAAAACTCAAGTTCTCCAAATGGCTCCTCCCACATGAAGAAGAGAGATGTAATTTGGCAATCATGGGCTGCCCATTGCTACTCCTAAAACATGCATCATGACAAGTAGGGAGAATCATACTCCCAATGGGAATCTTCAACTCATATCCCACTTTCCAAGCAAAGCTCCCCATGAACATAGAAATATCAGCAATACATGGAAGCAAAAACCAATAGAAACAAGTTGTCATGTGACAACCGGAAAGTGGATCAAGGTCCCACACAAGGAACCAGCGTAGTGCATACTTTACCTACATTAAATCAAACAAAAACAAGTGCTTCTTTAGCCACTTTTTTTCTGCCACAATCATCTTACAAGATATAAACATGAAGGTACAAAGTGGTGTCAATGGTGCACACCAAAAATCATGTGGCTTCCCCCAAAAACCACCAATGAGATAGCCAATCTCAATGCTACAAATGGCTTCAAGTACATCATTATACAATATTCAAGAAGGAATAATCCTCCTTGGTACAATATGCTTCTTATATAGAGAAAAAAAGTACAAAACATAAAGTGAAATTGTACATCCTCCATCATGTACTTGAGATCTTGAGCTGAAATGGCTCAACTGGAAATTCTCCCTCACCTCCAAAGAGTAGGGGAAGTGGTTGTGACATCCTCTATATCAACATCCGGGCTATGCATCTCTCCATATGCTAAAATATGTCATGTTGGATGCCCTCCCAAATGAACTCCTCTTCCAAGGAAAGATATGCATCAAAATGCATGGAAAAGAAGTCCTCATGTGCCACATGTAGCAGCTCCTCCTTGAGCTTAGAAGCTCATGTTAAGAAGACTCTGCCATAAGAATAGATGACCATATCATCCACCATATATCTGTCATCTCTATCAGGGTCATCAAGAATCATGCAAGCACCATGATCCTTGGAGTACTCTACCAAGAGTTGAGACCTCCAATATGGATCAATCCTCCCAAGAGACAACGTTTGTGATCTGGCATGTGAAGCTCTCCTCATGCTGCTGCCTACTACTTTGAAATCCCCCATGCCAAATTATTTCTCCAAACTCTTCACCTCTCAAAAATCCAAGAGTGGTGAATCAAATGGCAAGATTTCTCTTACCAACTCCAGATCTGGTGGCCTCCCCGGTGGAATGCTCCCATATAGTGAGACATCAATGGTAAGAGAAGACTGTTCATATGGTTGGGCACCCTTTCCCTTGCCCTCACAGCAAAAATTAGTCTTCCTCCTCCTTGCACCAGCTCTCTGAAATAGATAGGGGTGTGTGCTCCTCATCAAATGACGACGTCCTTCCTCGCTACCTCTTCCTTCCATCAATATCATCTCACAATCATGTTGCTCATTGATTTTACTTTGCCTTCCATATGTGAGATCCTGGGGAACTTCTTGAAATGACACAAGAAATCCTCTGGTTGGAGCATGTGCTCCTCCTTCCTCTGCATGAGGCACTGGATATGCTCTAGATGTGACAGTGTTGTAACCCCCATTCTTCTCTTCATCTTCAATATGAATAGGTGGTAACTACTCAATAAGAGGATCCTTCTTTGCAAAAGGGACCTTCATGCCCTCTTGTCCAAGGTTATGAAACAAGGATCTTGCCTCTAGCAAGGTATCATGCAATATGTGATCTCCTCCAATAGGTTTCTGAAGTGGTTTTGAGTTTGTAGGTCCTCCCAATTTATGCAAAAGTTTCATTGATTTGATTGTCTCATGTTTTTTATCAAACCTTTCTACCAATCTCTTAGTGAACTTTGCAAAATAAGAAGTATTAACATTTTTCAATGAAAATGACTCAAACATCCACCAAGCATAGGCCTTACCTTCAAAGTGCAGTGCTACAACTCTGATGGCTTCTTCTTCAGAAACTTGGTGTTGCTGCAAATAAGTATACAACTCCTCCACCCAAGCTTTGGCTGAACAAGTTGGGGATCCATCAAAGGTAGATAGAGAAAATCTATCCATGTCATGCAACTTTCTCCTCTCCACCTTGATCTTGCAAAAATATTTGAAAGTAATATGATCTCTAAAATTTTCACTTTGAGATTCATACTCTTGCAGGAAATTACTAAGAGTTCCCCTCCATGTCATTTTCTCTTCTTTCATCTCTCTCATTGCAGAGCTGGGAATTTGATTGCACTGTGCATAATAGGGTGCAGCTTCATGCTCACACCTATCATGTGCCAATCTAGATCTGGCTCTAGATCCAAACTCCTTTGGAGATTCCATCTCTCCTCTCATCTTCTTAAGATCTTCATTGTTGCACTGCATAGATTTTGGAAGAAGCTTTGTAAGCCTATATTCCCTTATTTATCCACATAATGGAGTCATATTTCTATCCATATCTCCACCTCTTGATAGCATCAAGGCTTATTTCCACATTCTGAGCCAAGACTATGCTTTGATACCACTGTAATATCCCAAAATTGGGAAAATCTACAGCAATAAGAATATCTTAAGATATTATAAATTCGGAGCTACAAAAACTCATGAACATAATAATGGATGTTCAGTGACAAATATACTAATATGATGTGTTCAAGAACACATAGCCATCAAATGAGTGAAACAACAACAAAAGAAGAACTTCTACACATTCCCAAGTGGGGAAAATGCAGCAAATGGACCCTGAAAACGTTATTTCTGGATATATGCGTTTTTACTGGGTGAAATAACGCTTGGTTTCCTTAGAATATGATGTTAGGCCCTCACATACAAAAGGGGATCATAAATAAATCCCTTTTTATATGTTAAATAGACCTCTCGGCTTCACATCAGCTTAAAAATAGCCAAATCCCATGACCTATGTTATGTAGAAAAAGGCTGAAGCATGTACAATGTTATTTTATGAGGGTTTATGTATTATAATGATAAAATAACATGGATTTGGAAATTTATGGAACAATATGCCAAGAAAATGAAGATCTGGCCTCCTTGTTGCATTATAAAGGTAACCTGACAAGGGTTTCTTGAAATCATGAGTACAAAAAGAGCAGATCTAAATATTTAGCTCAGAAAATGTAGTCTTACTGCAAAATTACAGAAATATATCTGAATAATACAAAAGAGGGATGAGAATCCCTTCCTCTAGCTTTCTGAGAGAAGGGTTGGCCCTTTCCCTAGGAAACTAGCTTAGAAACAAGGGCCTTAACCCTACTGCAGCAACTCTATGCAAAATGACGCAATTCCTACAAGGGACTTCACTGTAGGAGATGAGGAGTACTCTAGCCAAGATATGAAATATTCTCAGAAATATTCCTAGCTTATCTCTCAAGAGAAGGAAGGCATCTTCTACTGAGAAACAGACCCGGAAGTGGTGTAACAATCCTCCTCTGCAACACCCTACAACTCAGCAATATTCTGCTACAGAAATAACGCTGGGACTGAATAGTGGTGCTTGGCCTTAAGCCTGGATGTGGAGAAATATAGGACAAGCTCTCCCAAGAGGCCTCTCAAGGGAAGAGGTGGGATTCTAGCTCAGGAACACTCGGTGCTAAACAACACCGCAACCTTGCTAAATAGCATGAGGAAGCCAAGTATAAACAGACCAAGATCAAATGATCCAAAAAAAATCATGAATAACAAAGGCTCCCATCCTCTCCATATATAGCAAGTGAACCTCTTCCACATTGGGTCCCATCCACATGTGCCATCAAGCTCATGCAAGTTGTCCTCCACCAAAACTGCAATGTCCATCAAGGAAGTTCAATGTATCTAGACAGATTTGTTGACTTGGTCAAAGTTGACTGAATCAACATGATCCCATCTCTGTTCACACCCAAGGGTGCTCAAATTAGCTTCTTATTCTTACTCCTTTCACATTAGGAGTGTTATTGACCCCTCTAAAGAGGTTAATGGGTCTCCCTACCCATTTATTTACCTACCTAGTGATAAAACAACTCTAATATTCCATTTAGCTTGGAGGCTAAAATTTTGGAATATTACACAGATAGTGAATGACCTGAAAGATTTCAAGTAAGAACCATATGAGTCCATATGGGAAGCTGATCAACGATTAAAGAAAGTAATCAGAGAAGGAGGATTCCAGTATGATGACATGCAGCACACCGAATGGTTCATTACCATGTTGCTGCCCCACCTGCGCGTGCCAATGGGTCATCAAGAAATTGAATCGTAGGACAAGGCCTTAGAGGTTGCTATGAAGCTAGAGGCTACGCCAAGGGATGATACCTAGTTAGGAGTACAACATATACAAGGCTAGCTAGAAGCAATGCACATGGAGATCCTGAATATGCAAAAGGAATGAGGAACAAAGGCTAGCCCTGAAATATGGTGAATACGATGCAAGGTGAATGTCCACACCAGGGATAAATGTCCTCTACTAGCAGACTACATTCAGGCCGGGGGACCCAACCTATTGTGTCCTAGGGAAGCTGCGGGACCAAGTGGGCCAGTGTTGCGGTGTGATGATTGTTGCATTGCGAGGCTGCATGATACCAACCACTTCCCCCGCCTTGCTGCATATATCCTAGAAGTAAAGCAACAATGGTGCAGGTTTTGCAGGTCTGTAGGACATGATGAGAAAAACTGTCGAAATTGTCATCTGATGATAGACTGAGGAAACCTATATAGGGTACAGTCGGATCCCTCATCACCAAGATACCCCGCAGGTATAGGAGGATCCCCAGCTAGGGGCAGGGAAGGGGTCGAGGTGGAAGCACGGGTAGGGGTAGAGGCTAACTGATCTTCTATAACTGCGGGGAGGTAGGTCACTTTTCAAGAGACTGCGTGAACCCAACATGACAACCCTGCAGATATTGCAGACAATTGGACCATGTGATTGAGGACTGCCTAATTATGATAGCCAAAGTGTAGGAAAAGCAGCAGACAACTACGTAGAATATAAAAAGGGATAAGGTAGAACCTCAAGATGAGGGGCCAAGCGTTAATGTGATAATGCGCAGCGGCATGGCCACTGGAGGGCCTCTGGAGAAGTATAAGGTGGAACCTATTATCCGTAAAGCAGCCACTAAGTAGGAAGGTTTGGACTTAAAAAAAGAAAAGGAAACCTCTGTCACATCTCGACAAGACTTTGCTTAGGCTGAGGCATTTGCTTCTCAGAACCCCACAAACATTAGCACTGGAGACGAGGTCAAACCATTCTTGTAGGCATGCATGAAGCTATTGCGCAATCAGTGGGCCATAGAAAACCTCCAAGCCCTAATCAATAGCTGTGCAGAAAGAAAATTCATGGAAGTTAAGGATGTGCACAAACTATATAAGCATAAGAGATGCACTGGTCAAGAGATGCGGTTAACGACGCAGATTGGTGATTACAAAATGGATCGAGTTATTCTAGACCTAGGATCATATGCGAATGTACTACCTAAACAGACTTGGCAGAGAATGGGAGAACCTAAGTTGGAATGTTCCACTATCAAGCTGCGTATGGCTAATCAACATAAGATCATACCGTTGGGAAGACTATCAAAGATTGTAGTAGATATCATCAGAGTTAAGGTACAGGCTGACTTTGAAGTCATTCAGATTGTAGAAGATTTAGACCCCTATCTTGTACTCCAAGGATTAGATTGGGCCATAGATATGGGTGGTATTATCAATTTGAACAAGAGAAGCATGGTGTTTGAAAGTGAAGGAACATGGGTGATAGTAACACTAGACCCCGCAGAAGGAGAAATGTATACAGAACCAGTGCGTGAGGAAGAAGAGGTGGATCACATCTATAAGTTGACCATGTGGAATGAAGACTGGATTAATCCTACATCCAATGGTGTGCTTTTCTGGGAAAAGGATAGTGAATGTTTCTCTGACTCTGACGAAAAAATATAAAATTGGCAGAATCAACTACATCATGTCTCTGCGTTGCGCTACCTATGAATCACAAGGGACTTCCGCTGCATCTCCTCAGAGGTAAGACAACTACTCTACTTTGATGGTTTCGGTAGTATAAAAGAGTTTTTGAGAACATTTGACGCTGAGGTTCCAAGAGAACGAAGGTTGTGGGCCCTTAATCTAGCCATGCGTGCAACACCTGCAAGGTGGTGGGACATGCATAAGGGGGAATTCAAGGATTGGGAGGAATTTCGGAACATGATGATCCTACGATTTGAAACTCCGGTTGATGTGCGTTTCAATACATTCCTTAGCCCAAGGGATCCACGTGAACACTTGTTTGTCTTGGATGGAAAAATGGTATGACCGGACTACAGAGGAATGGGTTCACTTGTTTATTCATGCATTGGGACCAATCCCCACGGCATAGTACTTGGATGTGGAGCTACATCAATGCACCCACCACTAGGAGAGTTTGAAGGATGAATTCATAGGAACATTCTGATTGATAGGGGGCTTAGAGGTGCTTGACGAAGCTCTACAGGATATAGATACATTTTTGTTTGGTGAATCTAGCCCTGACGCAACATTCGGGGCACCAACATGGGAAACACAGATGAAGGACATTGTCAATTGTCATAATATAACTATGGGAGAGTGTGATGAGGATCTGTGTAATGTCTCTATCCTAGAATCAGAGGGAGAGAACGCAGTTGCGAGGCCTCCACTACAAACTGTGGATGTGACAAAGCCTTTGAAGCTACAGGAAGTCAAAATTGGCACAACTGAGCAGCCTAAGTTGGCTAAAATTGGGGACTACTTGGATGATGAAATTGTAAGAAAAGTTTCTGAATTGCTCACAGAATATCAAGACTTATTCCCAACAAAGTTTTTGGATATCAAGGGGATCACAGGGGGTTTGGGGGTTATGCACATCATGCTAAAACCAGATGCATGACCGATAAAGCAGTGGCCTTATTGGATGAACCATAAGTATAAGTAGAAGGTCAAGGAAGAAATCGATAAAATGTTTGCCGTAGGTATTATCGAACTGATCGAGAAGTTGGATTGGGTAATTCCAATGGTGGTTCAAGAAAAGAAGACGAAGGGGGAAATTTGAATCTGTGTGGACTTACACAAGTTGAATGATACATGCGTACATGATCCCTTTCTGACACCATTCTCAGATGAGATCCTGGATAGCGTAGGCGACCAGGAAGCGTACTCATTCACTAACGGGTTCTCAAGATATCATCAGATCAGGATCGCACTAGAAGATCACAACAAAACCACGTTTGCTACTGAATGGGGATCATTCCAGTATAAATTCATGCCATTTGGACTCAAGAATGCCCCTTCTATATTCTCACGTGTGGTTGTCGTAGTGTTCAAAGAATTCATCCATAGATTTCTGGAGGTGTACTTTGATGACTAGACTATCTTTGGCTTAGTAAAGACGCACATTTCGAACCTGCGCATGATGTTGGATGCCTGTAGAAAGCACCAAATCTCCCTGAACATCAAGAAATGTATCTTCTGCATACCTTTCGGAATCCTGCTTGGACATATAGTCTGTCAACAGGAGCTGATGGTTGACCCTATGAAATTTGTCGTTATCATCAATTTGGGAGTACCTACAACCGAGAAACAACTGTGTTCAATCCTTGGACACACAGGCTACTACCGAAAGTTCATCCAGGGATATGCACTAATCACGACACCGCTGAAAAAACTGCTAAAGAAGGATGTTTCATTTTTTTGGGATGACGAGTGTCAGAAGAGCTTTGAGCTACTCAAGGAAAAGATGGTATCTGTGCCTATCCTTATTTTTCTCGATTGGGCGAAGGTATTTCATTTTCATGTTGAGGCTTCAGGAATCTCCCTAGGAGTAGTCCTTACGCAGCTTGGGGATAGAGACATTGATCACCCTGTTGCATTTTCTAGTCGAAAAATCTCTAGTGCGGAGCGTAACTATGCCACTACGGAGTGAGAGGGATTGGCCATGGTTTATGCATTACAGATTATCGACATTATCTATTAGGGGGCCACTTAAAAATGTTCACAGATCATTCGGCTTTGAAGTACCTGGTGAATAAGCCTGTGTTGGGGGGAAAATCTATTGATGGCTTTTGTTGTTTCAGGAATATGACTTTGAGATCATTGTCAATCTAGGGAGGTTGAATGCTGGACCAGATCACTTGTCCCAAATTGAGAGTGGTGAGGAACCAACCAACCTGGAGGAAGGATTGCCTGATGTGCAAATTTTTTCTATTAAGGTCATTGATGCACACTTCGCCGACATTATCCAGTTCCTGACTATAGGCAGGACACCTGTGGAGTATTCGGTGCAAAAAAATAAATAACTGGTAGCTCGCACCGCAGATTTTACCATCATCGCACGACATCTATATAAAATGGGTGTAGATGAAGTGATGTGTATGTACGTCCTAGAGCATGAATGACTTGATATCTTGGCAGAAGCCCACGACGGGGTATTAGGAGGTCACTACGCAGGGAAAGAAATGATGCAGAAGATCTTAAGGGTTGGCCTATGGTGGCCTACCCTACATACTGACTCTCATGAGTATTGGAAAGCCTAGGATACATGCCAACAGATAGGAAAGCCATCACGAAGAGATGAAATTCCCATTCAATCGCAATTGGCCCTGCAAGCCTTCGACAAATGGGCCATCGATTTTGTGGGACCTATTAACCCACCCGGAAAGAAGACAGGTGTGCACTACATCATAATTTCCGCTGACAATGTGACCAGGTGGGACAAAGCACAAGCGGAGAATGATTTCACTACAGATAGCACTGCGCACTTCATCTTTGAGTAAATTCTGACTAGTTTTGGGGGTCTGAAAATCTTGATGAGTGATAGAGGTACGCACTTTGTTAATGAGACAATACAGGCCTTAACGGAAGAATTCCAGATCCATCATGCAAAGAGCACTCCATACCACCCTCAGGAAAATGGATCCATAGAAGCATTCAATAAAGTCTTGGAGAATGCACTAACCAAGGTCTATAAAGCCAATTTCAGTGACTAGGACGTGCATATCTTGTCTGTCCTATGGGCCTATCGAACCACCTGTAAGAATTTGACAAGGAAAATACAATTTAGGATGGTTTATGACAAAGAGGCCATTATGCCCATGGAATATATTGTTCCTAGTCTACGCACCGTAGCCTTTACAAATATGGTGGAGCCTGATATCATGGACGAGCGTTTAGTGCAGCTTGTAGCTTTGGAGGAAGACCATTTTATTACAAAATTCCATTAGCAGGTTCAGAAGGCACGCGATAAGGCATGGCATGACTGACATATTCGACAAAAGTCCTTTGTGGAGGGTGATTTAGTGCTCATTTACGATAGCTAGTTTGCAAAGCACCCAGGGAAGTTATGATAGCACTGGCTTGGGCCCTATACAGTTAAGAAAATCATGGATGGCGGAGCTACTCATTTAGCTACTCTGCGTGACAATATGCTACCCGGATATATCAATGGTAGTTGGCTCAAACCATATTGGATCAAATTAATATATGGCCGGAGTAGATATATAAGGGGGGGCAACCCCACCAAGGAAGATAAGCGCTGCAGGTACCATGTTACGCGTAGGAGGCAACCGCAGGACTGGAATCCTTGGGGGGTGTGCTAGAGGCACATGAGTAAATTAAAACCATAACAGGCATGCTGGAAGCAAAGGAATTATGCCCAAAATGCAGGGATGCACTGGGAGCGCAGAGGTGCACTGAGTGCACTGAGGGTGTGAAAACTAGCTGTTGAAACAGTTAAATCGGGTAAAAATTAAAATTATCGTTGGAAGGAGTGGGCGGCCGGAAGTTAATGTAGCGATCTCTGAAATTTTTTTATCATTTTCCTGATGATAAGTTCCAAGTGAAGTTTACCTTACCATTGGGCACTCTCCAAAGCTATAAAAAGGGCAAGATAGGTCAGATACGAGTTCTGTATCGTTCGAATAACTTGTACTTGGCATGTTTCTCCTTGACGAATTTTTTCTGTAAGAATTTCTGTGCCTATAGCACCTCTTTCATGTCTGAGCAACCTACTTCCTCTGATATTAGCAATCCAGAGTTTTTCTTTCGCGCCAGGATGACGGTCACGAATCCTGCTGAACCTTTGGAACCAGTGACCTTGGTGGAACAAGGAACTGAGGAAGTGGTGGAGATTGAGTCCGGAGCTGAAGAAATTTTCTCCACGCCCATCATGATGAAGGAAAAGGAAAAGGCTGAAGGTTCAGGGAAACTCACGAAACCCACAAAATGGGCTGGAGGAAAGCCCCGAACTTCCTTGAGAAATGTAAAATCCCCGCAGGCGACACCTCAGGCACAGGTTGCTCAGGAGGAGGCCCAGCCCGCCGACCCGAAAAATTGGTTACCTCCATTCGTTTGGCCATGCAGGCCCTCGACGCACATTCCAAAGAACCTCAACGGGCTGATCACCTATCTGCAGATGCCACTGACCCCGGGAGAAGTCCCCATCATTGGTGATCCTTTCGGGAGGCTCCATGAGATCAAATTTGACGATCAAAACTTGGCCAGCTTGGAGGCCTTCCCTGAGTTGGCACCTGAATTATACCTTGACACGATTCAGGAAGAAAATGGGGTAAAAATTGTTCCCCAATGCTGGGTGCATGGATTGGCCAGGCCCGGGCTCCTGAACCTGCTAAGGATGCCACACTTCGGGTACTACAACGTCACGAACCAACTGGCCCGACAATTGCTCGCTTTGATTCACGATGGCTACTTGTGGATCTAGGACATAATCCCCATCGATGCTGCGCCGGTTCATAGAATTATTGGTCTTTCAATGAACAGACCAAAACCTCTAGAGCGCATGGGCAAGAAGTATGAGGGGGAAACTGCTGAGTATGTGCGCAAAACCTACCATGTGGAGCGCAATACTCGGGGCTTCATAATTAAGTCCATCAGTAACCAAGGCACGCAGTTAGGCACCATGTTGTTTGTGTGCAATATGATGAGAAAATGTCAAGTCACCTCTGTCCCTACCTACGTTATTCAATTGGCGGGCCAATGCGGGAAAGGGGTCTACTTTGATTGGGCCCATTACTTGTGCGATGAGTTTCTGGATAATGTTCGAGAATCCTAGGAGTAGGGACAATCATTTTTCTATTCTTGTTTGTTGTTCCTTATAGTGTTGGTTGCCTGGGAAGCCCCTACAAATTCAATCCTCCTTGAAATCACCCCAAACATTTACAAAGGGGCTCGTTATGCACACTTGTGGGACTCCAAGGATGTGCATCATAATGAGGACAACCATGTCTTCTGGGTCCTCTTTCAGAGTATTTTGGCAGCAGCCATTAATTCTTGACTGCCATTGTCTCCAGCGATATATGATAGATACAAAGTCATTGTGGCATTCCAGGTCACCATGCACAAGGTCTAGATCCAAGCACGCAAGGATAAAGCCTGGACCTCGCTCCCTTATATGGTGGCAAATGAATAAATTGACAATGTCATTGTGCTCTAGCAAATGAAGAAATTGACAAGATCGGTTTCAAAACCCGTGTGAAGAGCTCTGAGGGAACCAGTGCACAAAAATTAATCCCACTTGTCATCATCAAAGATACTGGAGGACCAACCAAGAGTACCAGGAAGGACACGGGTGCAACAACACAAAAGGATGCACAATAGAAGCAGACCACTGAGAAGGATGCTGAGGCAGAGACTCAGGTAGATTCGCAGCCAGACTTGGGTACATAAGGACTAGATGCAAGAGGACCTACCTCCCCCTGAGGCACAAAGTGAACAAGCGAGCCTATCAAAGGGCCCTTAAAGAATCATCACTCTCAGCGGGTGGATTGGGATGAGTCAGTTACGCTAACCGAGGGAGACCTCGAACAAATTGTTGACACTGTAATATTCCTAAATTATCTCACTGATAATAGGAATATTAATTTTGCTTTTGAAATCTAGATGAATGAATAAATGGGAAAGAAGGCTCATGAATTTCTCAAGTATGAATAAAAATCCCTCATAGTATGAAAAGGGGTCATGAAATAACCAGATCAAGCATCCACATGTGTGAACAATGTCTAAACTATGTGGACAAGGTCAAGTTTGACCAAGTCAAAAGTATTTATTCTCAAAGAGTGGATCCTAAATAAAGACAGCTCAATGTGAATGAAAATCAAGAAAGCTTGTTAAAATGAAGACACCTTGAGTGTGAAAGAGGTTGATCACTTGATCAAGTCAACCATGACTAAATCTACAGCACAGTCTAGATGCATTGAACCTCTTTGAGGGACATCACAGTTCTAGAAGGAGATTCTACATGTGAAAGGAGCTAAACTAATGAAGTGGTTTAGGGTTTTGACAAGACTCCGATCTTATAAAAGGAAGAGGAGAGCAGCATGAAGGGGTTGTTGAAGATATTATTTTCTAAAGGTATTGTCTTCTTAGACATCCCTTGTTGGGATTTCCCATTTAGGATTCCCACCTCCTTCCTTAAGCAGCTCTTGGAGGAGACTTATTCCATATTTTCCACTACTAGGCTTGGGAAAAGCTTCACCTTACACCTACAACGCTGATCATGTTGAGGGTTGGGTTTTCCTTGTGAGTTGCAGCAGTGGAAGACACTATATCTGCTCAGATCTAGTCTATACTATTGGCTCTTCTCAGTGAGTGTGTCTTTTAACCTCCTGGAAGAGTGCATTAGCTAATTGAGCTTCAGATCCAGAACTTGGAATCATTCCAAACCATTCTTAGAGCCTACAGTGCAGTTTCTCTCCCTGGACTGCGTTATTTTCAAAGGAGGAGTTGCAGGGTGTTTTGTCTGCATTTTGGAGGAGAGATCTCTAGTGTTAGGATTCTTCCTCTCACTGTGGTGATCCATGGATTGGCCATAAAATCCATGTTTTTTTAAGATTTTATCTGCTGTCTTATTGTACGCTTCAGAAATTTCTAAATATTTATGCAGATCTGCAGCTTTAGATCTCAGATCTACTCTCTGTGCTTCATGTTTTGCACAAAACCCCAAGGGGAATGTATAGATGAGAATTTATTGTACACAGATCTATATTAGATCTAAATTTTTATATACATATCTGATATAGATCTGGGGATTAACAAACTGCTACTTCAGCCCCATAAAATAACGTTGTCAAGTTCGTGCATACTTTTCTTATGGCTGTAGCACCTCATTTCTGAGGATTTCTTCTGTATTGTCTTATTATTTCTCTTGTACAATGTATGGGATTTAATATACATCTGATTTGATGTTATAAATCTGATTTCTGAACCTCCATATAAACCTGCTGTTGTGCTTCAGTGGATCTTCGTTATTTCTGAAGCAGTCTTTGCATTAAGCTACAACCCCTCTGCTTGGGTGTTTTTGAGCTAGACTAGTTTGTGGGAGATCTGTTTAACCCACCTAGTTTGATTTGTTTTTGCTCTCCTTTTGGATTTATATCTTAGATGAGCTGATATAAGGGATACAGGAGCTTAAAAATCATTTATGTGCACATAATTCTCAGAATTACGTTATTTCATCAAGCTTGTTGAGATGTACCAATTCTGGAATATTACAATGGTATCAGAGCTACTTTCTTGGCTCAGCCTGTGAGCTTCAAGCAACATGGATTATTCTCATGAGGAGGAGGAGATATGTAAGAGAAAATAGAGCAAACCCTTTCTGTCTGGAGAGAAGAGGTTCACAAAACTTCTATCTCAAGCTCTGCAAGTTATCAGAAAAGACATACAAGAAAAGAGGAGGAAAGAGCAGGAAGATCCCTCAACTAGATCTACAAGTTCTATACATGAGGAAAATTATAAATCCTCATCTCATGGATATGTGCACTCAGCCATATCACCAAATCTTCAATGCTCTGTTAGTGATTTCTTCATGAAGAGGAAGAAAGGAGGTGTGACCAAGAAGGAGATTCTTGGTGAGTATTTGTAGGAATATGAAACTCAATCTAAGGAGTTCAAAGATAACTTGAACTTCCAAGGATTCTGCAAGATCAAGGAGGAAAAAATCACAAAGTCGAAGCAGCATGGTGTGGATAGATTCTTTCTATCTACCTTTTATGGATCACCTAAATGTCCAATCAAGGTTTGGGTGGAAGAGCTAGACACCTTTCTGTAGGAACACTAAGTTTCAGAAATTGAAGCCATCAAAGTAGCAGCACTGCATTTTGAAGGTAAAGCACATGCTTGGTGGTTGTTTGAGTCCTTTTCCTTAAGAAATGAAAATACACCTACTTATGCAAAGTTTATTGAAAGATTAGTGGAAAGGTTTGATGAAGCTCCATGTGTAACATCTTCTGTTGAAACTATCAAACCATATCAAACAAATCTTTTGCATGAGTTGGAAGGCTCTATGAATCCAACTCCATTTATGAAAACCATGGAAGAAGGTGTAAGTTTTTTGGATGCTTTTCCAAGGGCAAGATCTCCATTAGATGAAGGGCTCTCTTCTCAAGAGGAAAACATGAAGATTCCTCCTTCAATAGATGACCAAGATCTAAGGTCTCTTTTTGATGATGAGGAAATTTCAGTTACTGAAGAGGAGGGGAAGGCAGGAGATGGTAACGCAGTCACAACAAAAGTACCTCAAGCACCTCTTGATTGGAGGAAAAATAAAGTGTTCTCTCAACTATGGGCAACATTTTCATACTTTGCTAAGGAGGGAGCCTTGGGAGAAGCCAGCACAACACAGAGAATCTCTCATGAATTTAGAGGAGAGGTGAGAAATTTCTTGAAAGGGAATTGCTATATTCCACTCAGTCATCTGCACTGAGGAAGGAGGAATCAGAAGTCTATGATGGCATGGACATGAGGACACATGGCAACTCCATATATTTGGGGCATCCCATGGTATCTTCATTCATAAAATAGATTTTTGAACATGACAAGAGGATGTTGACTCTCTTGCATGCATGGGCCAGATTAAGGAAGTATTGGAAGACAAGGACTTTCCAAGGGGAGTTGATTTCCATCTGCTTCAATCTTGTATTGGGAAAGATTAGCTGCAAAGGAGGCAACAAAGGGAAGATTATGATGCTCCAACATGTGATTTTGACATCAATCATGTCAAAGAGGAGAGCCTTGATATGACAAGGGTTGCATTTCACACCTCTACAATGCTGTCATTCTTGGGAAGCCTGGATCCTTATTGGGACTCCCAACTCATGATGGAATACTCCAAAGACCTTTTCACATGTGGGGTTCTTGATGGGGAGGTAATGGATAGGAGGTTTAAGGTAGTTGATGGAGTCATCTATTTCTATAATCTTATCCTGTTGGTTAGAGACTCCAAGCTCAAGGTGGGGCTACTAAATGCAACCTATGAGATCCTGCTTTCCAAACCCACTAGTTTCATTAGAGCATATCATACTCTCTTGGGTGGATTCATATGGGAAAGTTTCAAGGAAGAGGTGCACTCTCATTTGGATAAATGCATGAACTATTTGTTAGATAGGGAGGAACATAGCTCTTGGGAAGAGACATCACTCATACCTCCATCCTCATTGAGTGTGATAGGGGACTCATCCATGAGTTACCTCACTGATGTAAAACAAGTATATAGAGGGACTTGTCTTTTTGAGCATTATGATGTATCTCCTATATGCTTATATTTTTATAACACTCATTTGCAGAACATTGCTCCAAGAGGGGGCACTATTTATGATGGGTTTCATGGACCACTCAAGGCCATGAAGTATGTTGATGCAGGTCATTCCTTAGAGGATCTTGGAAAGCTACTATATTCTTCATGGTGTGATTCTTTTACACCAACTATGATGCACCTTTTCCAAGCATTCGGAAGGGATTGGGGAGTAAGCAAGTGTTGGAGGAGGCACTTGTCATCTATTATTCTATGGCAGTTAAGGGTAAAATTGCGCTGGTTGCACATGAGGGAACATCTTCCTTCTCATTTATCATACATGGAAGCTAGCATGCTTCTAATCATGATTCCCTGTGTTGGAAATGTTCTTGCTCTTGGGAACATGGTTGGAGGAGAGGCACATTGGTGGGATGTGTCCTTTGGGGAAGAATTTCCCCACTCTTTTTGCACTGCGTGCTTCAATGGGAGCATGAGATATTGTATGGCCACTATGATAGATCACTTGTCTCTTTGTAGATTGAACCATATGTTGGTTGGGAACATGCCTCTAATATGTATTGGGGAGGATTTTTTCTATGTATTGCCAAGCTGGGAGGTGATCCAATTCATTTGGATGATAGCATGGATATGGGAGTCTTTCATGAATAATGAAATTCCCCATGATTATCATCACTTATTTCTTAAGGAGGCCATGGATCAGCAAGAGGGTTTCCACATAGACCTTCCATTTCTTCATGATGAGAGCCATTGGGGTTTTTCACCAAAGGCCAACTTACACATTGAGGAGGGACCATTGGAAGACAGAACTATTTCATAAAATTTGGAGCAATGGTGGATACTATTGGATGAGGGGGCCACAAGAGAAGAAGGGGAGATTTTGCAGCACCCTTGCAGTTGCTTGAGGACAAGCAACATTTGGGAGGGGGAGACTATTATATTCCTAAATTATCTCACTGCTAATAGGAATATTAATTGTTCTTTTGAAATCTAGATGAATGAATAAATGGGCAAGGAGGCTCATGAATTGCTCAAGTACGAATACGAATCCCTCATAGTGTGAAAAGTGGTCATGAAATAACCAGATCAAGCATCCACATGTGTGAAAAATGTCTAAAATATGTGGACAAGGTCAAGTTTTACCAAGTAAACAATGTTTATTCTCAAAGAGTGGATCCTAAATAAAGATAGCTCCATGTGAATGAAAATCAAGCAAGCTTGTTAAAATGAAGACACCTTGAGTGTGAAAGAGGTTGATCACTTGACCAAGTCAACCATGACTATATCTACAACGCAGTGTAGATGCATTGAACCTCTTTGAGGGACAACCCAGTTCTAGAAGGAGATTCTACATGTGAAAGGAGCTAAACTAATGAAGTGGTTTAGGGTTTTGAAAAGACTCTAATCTTATAAAAGGAAGAGGAGAGAAGCATGAAGGGGTTGTTGAAGATATTATTTTCTGAAGGTATTGTCTGCTTAGACATCCCTTGTTGGGATTTCCTGTTTAGGATTCCCACCTCCTTCCTTGAGTAGCTCTTGGAGGATACTTGTTCCATATTTTCCACTATCAGGCTTGGTCCAAGCTTCACCTTACACCTACAACGTTGATCTTGTTGAGGGTTGGGTTGTGTTACACCATTTTTTGGTCATATAACCTATTATCATTAGATGGACCCAAGTACACCATGTAAGACCAATTTTACCCTAAGTAAAATTGCTTTCACTATGTAAAATAACTTAATAAACCACATTTATTAGGTTGTTTATGGTCTAAACAGGAAACCCCAAAAGGAAATACTAAACAAATCTATATTTGTTTGATTTTCCTCATGGAGTAATTAATTAAACAATAATTTAATTATTATTCCTCATCAAGTTTAACCCAAATTAAAGAAATTAATTAGATAAATATCTATTTATCTTATTATTTTCTAGGAATAATTATTTAAATCTTATTTAAATAATATTCCTTGTTAAATATGACTAAATCACCCACAAATAATTAAATAAATCATTATTTATTTGATTATCATTCAACCACTTCCTTAAAATGATAAATAAATCATTTATTTATTTATTATTTACAAATAAAGGGATTTGACCCAAGTCAAATACCTTTTTCCTCCAACAAATATAATAAAATATTCCATAAAAGGTGGATCTAGATTTGGTTAATATTATTTTAATCATACACCAAGATCTAGAATGACCCAATATTTTGTTATAAATAGGAGGGTTTTCCTACCATTCTTCACCTTTTGTTGCCTATTAGATCACTCTGGATCTATACACTTGGTCACATTCTACATTATTTGCTGTGTGAGCTCCCTTTGAGTTCTATCTTTGTCTGGGTTTTCTACACCAACAAGAAAGAGATATTCTAGATCTGAAGTGCTGAGGACTTCCAAGAACCCATCCCATTGAGGAGAATTGGAAACATCTTCTTGTTTTCCTCCCAGGTGCCCTTAATACAATTTTTTTTTTCAAAAATTGTTCTTGTCTTGTCTATTGGATATATGGAGCAAACCCTTCTTTTTACTGCTTAATGTCTTTCTATGCATAGATCTGGTTTTTTGCAGCTCTTGTCTTGATCAACTAACTGCAGATCTGAAGATATTGGCAGCCACTTTTGATGTTAGGGCTATTAGTTATGCGTAGCTAAAGTGGTCTTTTTTCGTACGCTTCGACAAAAGATTCATACTAACAAATGGTGACTCCACACAGGTTTTAAATTACGACCGCTATCGTTTTTCATATTCCTGCATATCCAGCTACTTCATACCCTAGGGTTTCTTTTCATCTTTTTTTTTTCCTATTTTTATGTTGTTTTTCTCACATAAAACCCTAAAACATTAAAATTTCTAACTTCCGCGTGTTTCTGGCCCTATTGCGCAGGTGACCGACATTAGCCGCAACTGAGACGACAACTTTTCTGAAAACCTGCCGCCGAGACACCCGGAGCTTCAGGTCGCACTTTTCAGCCCATAAACTACGACCTGGACCTCCAGGTCACACTTTCTTGCCCATTTTATGCGACCTGAACTGAAAACAGGTCAGAACCTGCGACCTGCCAATTTTTCAGTTGTTTTTCTGCAATTTTTCTAGGTTTTGCTGAAGCTTCTGTTAGGGTTTTCCAGCCTCTGTCTCCACCCGTTTAGACCTATTTCTGATCTATTTTTCTCATCTAAGTGGGAACCTAGCCCCCTAGGGCTTCAGTACCCTCCACTTTTTGTGGAAGAGTTTTTAGTTGTTTCAACTGTCTGTTTTTTCAGAGTTTCAACCTTCCCTTTTTCAGATCTGATACCTCATTCTCAGATCCCTTTCAATCAGCTCTTCTTCCTTTCAAATCACCTCTTGTAGTTTTGTTTGGACCTCCCTTTAGGACCTCCTCCCTGTCCTTTCTGATTTTTGCTGATTTCCTCCTTTTTTCCCAGCCACCTTGCCTCTGCCTCTTGGCTGTGATCTGCACCTCTTTTCAGCAGCTTTCTCCTTTAGATCCCTGTCCCTTTCGACCCTAGATCTATTGGCCTCTTTTTAGTGTGTTTTGACTAGATTTTTTTCCCTCTTTTAGATTAGTTTTGAGAGACCCGCCTTTTTGGGTTGAATCGATGCCATAGTAGCTGTTAATTTTCTGTTATTTCAGCATTATATATTGTTCTCTGCAGATTTATTTTCAGTTACGCAGCACACTTTTTCTCTTGCTCTCAAAACGAAAAGGGTTTAAAAAATTAAAATTAACGCACGCCACACACTCACCCTAAGCGAAGAAGAGCCTGGTTTACACCGCCAGGCAAAGACTTTAAAATCAATTGACACTGCACCTATCTGCCCTTGTTTTGACATTGTAATCACTTGATTCTGCACCTCCTTGCCCTTGTGGTCATTCTTCTTCCCCTTGTGCCATGTTTGTGTTGTCATCATTGCGCCCCCAAGATGCACTTCCCGGAGACTTCTTGGCCTTCACCCTCAGTTTTTGGTCGATCGACCTGCTCCGTCCCGCCGTTGTCGAGCCAGTCCTCCTTCGAGTCCGCACTCCGACTCCTCTTCTGATTCATTGGGTTCTCCTTTTCTTTCTGGTTCTCCCCATGTCACCTTCACTATGTCTGGTCCAGGGCCTAATGCTAGCAGAGCTCTCGGCCCTAATGCCGAAACTACTACTAGCAGAACCGCCACAGGAACTACCTCAGCCGCACCCTTACTGCCGTACATCGTAGGCCTTAGCCTCCCCAATTTTAATCAGTTGATAAATGACCCTATCCGCCACGATGTTGGTTGGCATGCTATGCCAACCAAGCTCCCCTCCAACATCCCTAAGTTCGAAGGCCTTGCTGGAGAAGATCCAACCAACCATGTCCGATCTTTCCACATGTGGTGTTCCTCCAACTCCATTACCGATGATTCCATCCATCTTCGGTTGTTCCAACGCACGCTTACCAGCGAAGCTTCCAAATGGTATGTTGACCAAGACTCCTCTTCCCATACCACCTTTGTGACCATTGCCCAAGCCTTTTTATCTTACTTCCAGCTCCCTCTCCGATACGATACTGGTACAGAGCTTTTGACCTCTTTCAAGCAAACCTCTTCGACCCGCCTTTCAACTCATGTCCAGGAATGGCGACGAAGATGAAGCTTATGTCAAGCTCCCCCCTTTGAAGATCGGATCTATATGGACTGGTTCCACAGCTCTCTCTTAGCTCCCATTGGCGAAGATGTCGCCTCCCATTTCCCTAAAACAGAAGAAGCCGCCCTCCAAATAGCCTTGAAATATGACCTGATCTATGCTCAGTCTGGTTATGTTTATACCGTCCTTCCTGACCTCCCCAGGCCCGGAGGCGCTAACGCCCTGGGGGCATCTCATTCCATCGACGGTATCGTTGGAGCCCTTTCTCATCCATATGCTCAACCTCTTATGGGCTATGGTCTCCCCCAGGGAGGGGCTAACACCTCTAGCACTCTTCCCCCTCCAGGTAGCATGTATCCAGGATACGACATGCCTCATCCTTTTGCCCAACCTCCTGCTTACCTCAATGTTTCCCAGCCTAACCATTACCCTTATCTGCAGCCTGGTGCGCCAGCTTTTCCAGCATATGCGCTTCCTTCTCCCTTGCCTCCGTCAACCCCGCAACAACACCTACAGCCCCCTTCAGGGCAAGTATTTGCAGTGCGACTAATCCCCCTTCTTCTCAAAGAAGGTGGAGAGGCAATCCAAACCAATCTGCCCCTGGTACTCGTGGGCCCAATCCTCAAGGTATTGACCCTAACACCGCTAACCAGCAACAGGGCACTCAGCCCAAGCTGGACAGGCCTCTTCGCACAAATAAGCCTTGTTCGTGTTGTGGTGTTTATGGTCATTACACCCACGATTGTCCCCTCTTACCACAGATGCGGTAGATGTGGGAGTCTCAAGCCACATTGTGCGGACAACATGCCTCCCCTCATGCTCCCCCTAATGTGGCCACTACTCAACCAGCTGTGTTTACTAATCCTTTCCCTCAGCAAGGATTCGTGGCTACCCAACCACTTGACGGACAGGTCGCCACTCCACCTTCCATTTCTGGTTCCTCCGATTACCAGATCCTCATGATGAATTTTGATCCTTCCCCAACCGTCGACCTTCACCTTCAAACTCAGTCTCGCCAGTACCCCAAGCCTCCCGCTCAGTCTGCCCCCGAGTCCCCTTCTTTAGGTTCTACAGAGCCTCTTTCGACATCCAATGGCCCCTTACATATCCCTCAACCCAAATTTGAGGTTCATACCAAGATTCCTAAGGGACCATTACGTCGAAATGCTGCTTCTGGTCGAGCTGCTCATTCGTATAGCATAGTAGATGATTTGGTGCAATCTCCGTCATCGCCATTTCCCACATTGAATCCCTCCCAAATAAAAGTTCTTCCAAAAGAAGGCTCTGCTATCTGCCGTGGGCGCTATAGATCCTGCTGATGACCAACTGATTGTTTTTGATGCCCATCAATCAGAAAATCCGCCTCTCCCTGCTTCTGTCACCTTCCAAATCCGAGTCAAAATATAGAATGCCAACATTTCTTGGTGTATAATTGATGAGGGGGCATCCACCTGTGTGATGTCCGCTTCGGTTTGGAAGCAACTCGGTTCTCCTGAGTTGGCCCCTTCCACGATCACCCTTCGAGCGTGGGATGGCCACGCCTCCCAGCCCATGGGCCTTTTTCGTAATTGTCCTATCACCCTTGCCGGTAAGACTGCTTGGCGCTGGATCGCCGGCTATCGACGCCCTCTAGATTACAACATTCTATTGGGGCGAAGCTACACTCATGCCATGTCCGCGTCCCCTCCAGCTTTTCGGCAGATGTCTTTTCCTCACAATGGAAAGATAGTCACCATCTACCAAACTTGGATCTTCCATTACAAATCAAAGTCTCGCACCTCCCCTGAGTCGACGACCATCTCTTCAGAAGCCAATAGCAAACCGTCAGACTTCGACCAAGATCTCTGCTGCCTATAGACTCCTGTTTGGAAATTTCTTTGGTCTCCTCCTCCTATCTCCCTCCTCTGACCAGCTCATGCCAAAGTTTTGCATGATGCACCGTCTGGCCGTCTCTTGCTTCTAACCGCTTCCGGCTAGTCAGCCAACCCTGCACACAACCCCGCCCACCGCAACCCGCTCCTAGCCCTTCATCTCCGCCAGCCGAACCTCCTCTTTCTGGCCCTTCTCCTACAACTGGTATCCCCAAACCCCTTTATCCCCCTGGATCGGTTCCCCCAGGCCTTAACCATCTCGGAGCTGTCCCTCCTGGTCATTATCCCGCTGGTCAGATACCATTCCTGGCTCCCCCTCCTGGAGTCTATTCGGTCCCCATCATGGCCACCCTCTCTCTCCCTAATCTGACCCTGGGTATACCCGTCTGGTACCTTGACCCTTGAGCCGCTACCCCTCCTGGTCACCCCAAAACCTATCTTGCTTTGACACCGGTTCAACCGGTCCCCCTCACTTCCTCCGTTGCTACCATGCCCCCTGCACCTCCCCAGGACCCTACCCCTGTGGTGACAGCTCCAGGAAAGAAAGGCAAAGCTCGCAAGGGGGCATCCAAAGACAAAGTCACCCCAACTGACTTGGTTCCTCCTCCGCCTACAAAGCCTTGTGCCTTGTGTGATGTCGTCGGTCATGC
This sequence comes from Pinus albicaulis, assembly GCA_034641835.2. Lineage (NCBI taxonomy): Eukaryota > Viridiplantae > Streptophyta > Pinopsida > Pinales > Pinaceae > Pinus > Pinus albicaulis. Next base: position 1,466,253,988 of record CM076584.1, on the reverse strand, counting down.
CACCCATACTTGTCCTTATTTGCCCCGCATTCAACCCATAGTTAAAGTCACGTTCCCTGAGTCTACGATCTCCGACCCTTCTCTTTCGTCCTCGTCCATAACCAAGAACCCAAAAACTATTCGCACTAGCAAACCCTGTTCTTTGTGCGGTCTCCATGGCCATTACTCCCACCATTGTCCTCACCTGACGCACTACCACGCCTCTTTAGAAGTAGTCCGCGAGTATGAGGTTGAAAAAAATCAATCCGCCTCTCCCATACTCGCGCAGTATGCTTCGGGTCAGCTTGAGCATCCCCCTGCCCCCATCAACATTCCCCCCCTGATGTCCAGATAACGGAGTCTACTATGACCATTCTTTACTTATCATCCTCTGTGCGACCCTTGGAGGACATTCCCCTTTAATCATCCACTGTTGTTTCGCTTGACCCCCCTTTAGTGACCACCCTGGGCTCCCCGTCTTTTAACCCTTTATTTCCCTATTATTCCGTCATTCCCCATGACGATCCGTATGCGAGCCTCTCTTCCTCCACGGATGATCGAGATAATTCCACCCATATCTCTGTTGCCCTCTGCAGCCCGAGTCCCCGCCTTTATAGCCCTCATATACCACCCTCTAGCTTATATATGAGTCATAGCCATCCTGCTCATTGCACTCCCCCCCGCAGTTGCTGCTCGATGTCTTCTGTACACTCATGCTGCCATCCTTGTCCCTCCTCCCTCCATTTTTTGTCTTGTAACACCATTTCTCAGGACCTCCTGTCCTCACTGTATATCGGTTATGCCAATGGTGCAAGTCGTTACTCCCATAATCTAGCCTCGGTAGGTTGGGCCATTTTCATCCCCTTGCCTGCCCTTATTCTCTCCAACGGGGTATGCATTGGTCCTGTCACCAATAATTAGGCCAAATATGATGCAGTGCGTGTTCTCTTAGTCGATGCCCTCTCTCATCGCATCCTCCATCTACATGTTTGTTTAGATTCCCTACTTTTTGTCATGCAACTAAATGGTGTCTATCGTGTGCATAATCCTGTGCTGTTTAGACGATATTTACAAGTGAAATTCTTGATACGTGAGTTTGAAACCATAACTTTTACCCATGTACCTTAAGAAAAAAATCACTATGTAGATAGCCTTGCAAACCATGTTATAGATTGGCATTTATCACACGCATTTTATACAAGACAATAACATTCATAATCATTAAAAAAGATGCATATCCATAATATGTGTTGCAAAACATGTGTTTAGAGTCCATCTACTCTGATACATACGACATGCCCATAGCATGTTACAAATAAAACTCAAAACTGGGGGCACCACCTGTCCCTACATACATACTAGGGGGCCCCACCTATCCCACATCTAATCACTATCTGGTGGATCTTGAGCCAATGGCTCTGCTCCTGCAGCTCATAGATCACGTATCCCCTGACCGGCCATCACCATGCGCTGCATGACACCCCGCCATTTCGAGGGTAGACCAATACACTGCTCCACGTACTGGTCGTCTAAGTCCTGCCACCCGCTCTCTGAAAATCTGGTCAGCAACCTCTCGCATCTACGGCGGATGTCCTCCATAAGTGCGACCGCATCCTCATTATGCGCTGCTCTCGACCCACTCGGACCTGTAGCTCCAGATGCCACCGGTCGCCCCATATATCCGGTCGGTTTGACCGGAGCTATATCTGCATACCAAAAGTACATGAATCAGTACCCTTTCTATGATTCACTAACTTTAACATGCCAAAACAAAAGAATAGTTACTTGTCACTTACCATCGGGCCCCCATACTCGACCAGGCGGAAGTGGTAAGTCCGGATCTCCACAATAACTCATCCCACTATAGGGATAGTCATCTATGTATAACGGCATCTGATCCCAATGGGCAAAGAACTCAGGTCAAAACACTCGTCCGTCCGACCGCCCCTCCTCCTCCTCTGCACAGTAGCCGCCCCCACTGGCACATCCTGGGCTCTCTCGGGCCCCCATCTGGGAGTTGTATATGAGGTCGCAAGGTCGGGATATTCTCAAAGAAGAAGGCACACAATAAAGTCCCATACGAGCAATCGTGGTTCACTTGCCACTTGCAGAGCGACAACTGTCATTTTAGCGACACCAGCATCATTTGGGCCCACCCATAGTAGGTCCCACTCAACACACTCTCCACAATCATCATCTTCCCCCCAGTGATGTGATGGAGCGCCTGGTTGCCCAGGATACGCAGCACCACTGCGGCCACTGCACGGGTCTCTAATCTCTCTAGATCCCCGATCGGTATCTGAGTCCCCTTGACTTGGAGACCTGGTCGAAAATGTCGCTCCACAAACTCCATGATATGCCGCCCCCGTGGTAATACTGGCTGCGTGTTTCCCACCATCCCCAGTGGCAGGAGACCCGTCAGGAAATACACATCCTGGATTGTCAGTTCGATCCTGTGCCCCTGCACTATAAAGACCTCATGCTCTGGATCCTAGTAACTGATAATCCGGGCCAACAAAGGCTCTCCCTCTCTCATCAAAGGTTCTCCAAAAACTTTAGAACCCCAAACTTGGCCAACACACGACGGACACCCTGATCTGCTTGGATCTCTGCCCGTAATGTACCCAGGTCTCTCTCTCTCTAGTTAACCTGTATATCTGCCATATCTGCACAAAAACATCATCTTTTTCAGGATACAGATAGGGAATACCATAACCAAACACAAAAACCCAACTCTCAGCCATAAAATAGCACTAAAACCCCCTCATCTCCCAGGTCGCACTTTTCTGCCCAATTCTGGGACAGGTCGCAGTTTTTGCCCTAAAACCTGCTTCCCAGGTCGCACTTTTTGGCCCAAAAAGTGCGACCCGGCCGTAGAGATGAAGGAGGGTCTGTTACTGAGATTTTGGGCCCTAAAATTAACTTTCAATCCATCAAAATGAAAGAGTAAGGTTAGGCCCCTTACCTGCAACTGACAGATCTCGATTCCAACGGTCGGTTTGTCCGCTACACTCGCCGCAAGATTTAGGGCCTTCTCTCCTCTCTACATTCACCACAGCAACACTAGAACATGAGTGAATTTGGAGGGAAAACTGCCTTATTAAAAGAGAACCCTTGTTTCTTCTTTCGCCTGCTGCGACCATACCGTAGCCCCGTTTGACAAACCGTCTGCACCGTTGGAAAGCTCTCACCGAGCCCTCAAATGGGTATCTGTTAGTTTTTTGTGATTTAATACTTCACTAGGACACATTTTTTCCAAGATGGGTGACTTCACCTCTCCTTAAAATCGCATTTCTTCACTTACAACACTTGTACTTGGGGCACCACTTTGCCTCCTTACTTGTCTTTGTTCGTGTTGATTTTCGTCATGAGTTACCATCTTGTACTCATGTTTTCATGGTCCCCCATTGGACCTTTACTGTGTGGAAGCACCATCGAGTCGCCCTTTTTTAGAGCATCCAAGTGGAGTCATCATCACATTCATGGAGTCTATCCCGAGTCCCTTTGTACCCCGCTATATTCCTCCATCCCTCATTGCTTGGTTTCTCTCTTGTGTCGCACATTATGGCCTTCACTCCCACTGTCCCTTACCCCTGATGATATTGTGTCAGTCGCTGCCATGTCAGTCATGCCCTTTATGCTCTAGCAAGGGAAGTCGTCCATTCGCTACTCAGTCCCCTCCATTCCACCATCATCATTGGTATTAGTCTGTCCGTCGCTCTACTATTTTCTCTCGTGCCTTAGTTGAGGATCTCTCATTGCCTCACCTATGGCGGACCTCCTTCTGTCGACATCAGCACATTCATTCTAGAAGCCAGGTCTAGAGGGCGGTGTACCTTGGTTCCAGCTTCCACTCTTGTTCGGTGCCTCGGATCAGGCCAAGGGATCTCTCATTTCCCTTTGACTTGATTGTTTCTCCACTCCAGCTCCTTTCAGCATGATCGAGATCCGTATACTTGATGGTTCAGTGATGCAGCAGCCGCTCTTGGTGATTCCCGGGTGTGTGTGAGATGTCTCAGCCCTCATGAGGGGGTGGCCCTGCAGGTAGCCCCCCACATGCCTGGATGACCTCTTCATTGCAGCCTTCGATGCAGCTCCATATATTTGATGATGTCGGCCTTAGCCGCTTGCAGCGCCTCTTTGATTTGCATGTATCAGTCAGATTTTGTGAGCCCTTCCCCGCTTATAGGGGGAATTTGGGTTGTATTTGTATCTCATGTACTCAGATATTATTTTATAAGTCTTGGATGTTATCCCAGGAACGGCATGTATGTGGGATTCCTCATTGTATTCTTATCTGGCTCATGTTTATGCCAGTTGTACTTTATGGTTTGGTCCCTTGTTTACTGGACACACTATTCTTTTGTACTTTGTCTCGGCGGGCATAGGTATGCCTCCCCTGCTGCCTTTAGCACATGTACCCTCTCATAAAAAGAGACTTGTTGCACCTGCGAGTCTCGTCTCCTCAGGGTCTAGTTCTTCAGCACACTAGTCTACCTTACATTTCTCTCTCTGACTTCCCTCTTGATGTCTGGTGATTGAGTTCTTACAACGTACTTCGGTCATACGATTTGCTCCTAACACTCACACGCTGGGGGGCAATCTGTTACACCATTTTTTGGTCATCTAACCTATTATCATTAGATGGACCCAAGTACACCATGTAGGACCAATTTTACCCTAAGTAAAATTGCTTTCACTATGTAAAATAACTTAATAAACCACATTTATTAGGTTGTTTATGGTCTAAACAGGAAACCCCAAAAGGAAATATTAAACAAATTTATATTTGTTTGATTTTCCTCATGGAATAATTAATTAAACAATAATTTAATTATTATTCCTCATCATGTTTAACCCAAAACAAAGAAATTAATTAGATAAATCTCTATTTATCTTATTGTTTTCTAGGAATAATTATTTAAATCTTATTTAAATAATATTCCTTGTTAAATATGACTAAATCACCCACAAGTAATTAAATAAATCATTATTTATTTGATTATCATTCAACCACTTCCTTAAAATGATAAATAAATCATTTATTTATTTATTATTTACAAATAAAGGGATTTGACCCAAGTCAAATACCTTTTCCCTCCAACAAATATAATAAAATATTACATAAAAGGTGGATCTAGATTTGGTTAACATTATTTTAATCATGCACCAAGATCTAGAATGACCCAATATTTTGTTATAAATAGGAGGGTTTTCCCTACCATTCCTCACCTTTTGTTGCCTATTAGATCACTCTGGATCTATACACTTGGTCACATTCTACATTATTTGCTGTGTGAGCTCCCTTTGAGTTCTATCTTTGTTTGGGTTTTCTACACCAACAAGAGAGAGAGATTATAGATCTGAAGTGCTGAGGACTTCCAAGAACCCATCCCATTGAGGAGAATTGGAAACATCTTCTTGTTTTCCTCCCAGGTGCCCTTAATACAAAAAATTCTTTCAAAAATTGTTCTTGTCTTGTCTATTGGATATATGGAGCAAACCCTTCTTTTTACTGCTTAATATCTTTCTATGCATAGATCTGGTTTTTTGCAGCTCTTGTCTTGATCAACTAACTGCAGATCTGAAGATATTGGCAGCCACTTTTGATGTTAGGGCTATTAGTTATGCGTAGCTAAAGTGGTCTTTTTTCTTACGCTTCGACAAAAGATTCATACTAACAGGTTGTCCTTGTGAGTTGTAGTAGTGGAAGACACTAGATCTGCTCAAATCTAGTCTATACTAGTGGCTCTTCTCAGTGAGTGTGTCTTTTAACCTTCTGGAATAATGCATTAGCTGATTAAGCTTCAGATCCAGACCTTGGCATCAGGACAAACCATTATCAGAGCCTACAACACAGTTTCTCTCCCTGGACTGCGTTATTTGCAAAGGAGGAGTTGCAGGGTGTTTTGTCTGCATTTTGGAGGAGATATCTCCAGTGTTAGGATTATTCCTCTCACTATGGTGATCCATTGATTGGCCATCCAATACATGTTTGTTTTAGATCTTATCTACTGTCTTATTGTATGCTTTAGAAATTTCTAAATATTTCTGCAAATCTGCAACTTTAGATCTCAGATCTACTCTCTATGCTTCATGTTTTGCACAAAACTGCAAGGGGAATGTATAAATGAGCATTTATTGTACACTGATCTATATTAGATCTAAATGTTTATGTAAAAATATGCTCTAGATATAAGGATTAATAAACTACTGCTTCAGCCCCATAAAATAACGTTTTCAAGTTCATGCATACTTTTCTTATGGCTGTAGCACCTCATTTATGAGGATTTCTTCTATATTGTCTTATTCTTTCTCTTGTACAATGTATGGGTTGTAATATACATCTGATTTTATATTATACATCTGATTTCTGAACCTCCATATCAACCTACTATTGTGCTTCAGTGGATCTACATTATTTCTGAAGTAATCTTTGCATTTAGCTGCAGCCCCTCTCCTTGGGTGTTTTTCAGCTAGGCTAGTTTGTGGGAAATCTGTTTAACCCACCTAGTTTGATTTTTTTTTCTCTCATTTTGGATTTAGATCTTAGATGAGCTGATATAAGGGATCCAGGAGCTGAAAACTCATTTTTTTGCACAAAATTCTCAGAAGTGCGTTATTTCATCAGGATTACTGAGCTTTTCTAATTTTGGAATATTACAGACACAGTCACTTTGGCTGCAGAGGATAGATGGGTAGCCTTAGAGGAACAATAGAATGTAGCGATCGACACAATTCAAGCTGAGCTTTGCACTCTACAGCTGAAGGTAGACACACTTGAGACTAGTGTGACTCAGGTATGAGCGCCCTTGGTAACCAGCAGTGACGCGCTAGTTATAGATGAAAACCGCCTATGTTCTCTACCTAGAGTAGCCCTTGAGATTATTCCACCCGACTTGGGTCTGCAAGTCCAGGCCAGTACAAAATTCTAGTTGAATCTAGCCAGGCTACCTCACGAGGCCTTTCTGGGTCTCCACACCTCTTTATTTCAGGAAATTCTCCATCAGGACCAACAAGTGCACCAACAACTTGGAGTGGTTGAACAAACAATTGATGTAAATAACGTTGAAGTGTGCCTCGCCATTGCGAAGCAAACGAAGCTTGAAAACATGATTCACCACCTCTATGGAGATGTTACCATAGAGATCTCGACCACAACCACCCCTCAAGTTAAGGTTGAAAGATTGGTCGTAGAACTAAAGGCCTCCAGGGCAGAAGTTCAGGTGGTCAAGATGCGGATGGAGCAACAGCTCGCCTATTTGCAGGCTAAGTTGCAGCCCGAAACACCTTCAGAGGTACGGGTCCATCGAACTGCGCTGGTCACTGCGGCTATGAATTTCATTATAGGGCAGATCGTGTAGGGTGCCCAATTATTGGAAACAACCATGCAACTATGGACCAAGGTCCAATGTGATTTGATCTTACGAGGAATAAACCAGGACCTGGGGCAAAAAGAAGAAGATTTTGAGACATTAGAGGCCACCCTAACCACTTTGGTTCCTGCTCAACACTTGACACGGATGCAAACCAGTCACACCCTCCAAGCTGATATTGATTAAATTCAACATAAAAAAAGGTCCTTAGTGACTGCCTGAAGCCTTGGGCTACCGAAGCCCTCAAACTTTTGTAGGATGCTGATGTTACTATTAAGAAGCTAAACCAGACTTTGGAGAGTGTCACCACCGTGACGGAAGGTTCGATTTCACAAAAATTGGTCGACATTGTGCAAAATGCTACTGCTCAGAGTGAAGGCATGCTGCCCCCATTGGTTGAGGCAATCAGATTGTTGCAGGCGCGGGTCGAGACCCCACAAGCAAAATGACTCGGGACGAGTCACAAGATTGTGTTGGGGGACGGTTGGAGTAGGGTCTCCTAAAAAGCTGCGAAGTTTGTCCATTTTTGTATTTTTTAGTCTAACGTAGGGGTTTTGGGATGGGTCAAAGCCCCTAACGCATTGTAAATGGGTCAAGGGTAGACCAAGAGTTTGCAAACCATAGTTTGCGGACCATTGGATGTGTAGGCTAAAATCGGTATAAATAGATGAACCTTTTTTGAGTCTTAGGTAAGAAAAGAATAGAGATTGATATGAAGCACGAATTGTTAGATCTATAGTCAGGTTGTTGGGTAAGGAATCCTGCTGGCTATGTGCATGGAGATCCTCAGTCCTACTATGTGTGGACCCTGCTGGCTGTGTGCACAGGCAGTATTTTGGGCATGTAAGAGGATTTTGGTATTAATATATATGCGAAGAACTGTTAGACATCTGATGTTATTTGGATCTGTGTTTTTATGATTAATGTGAATGATTCGGTTGCGAAAGTATCTGTTTAATAGCTGTGAAAATATCTGTATTTCTCTTATATGAATCTGTGATCTGTAATTGCTGTGATTATAGTTTTTTTTGCTGATAGATTGGTATTACGCACATGGATGCAAAGATAATTACTAGATATGTGCCTGATCATATATTTGTTATGTAAGCCTACGAATAGATCTGTTAAATACAAACTCGATAAGCTGGGAACACAGACCTACTTGACTTACCTGCTCTCTCTTAGGGTGCGTAAACTTGGTTCCAACACCCTCCCATACTACTTTTTGTGAGATTTTGGCATGCACAAGCAGGTCACTGCTGAAAGGGCCAGTAGTATAGGGGTTTGTTGGAAAACCTTAACTTCCAAACCTGGGTCAGGACCCCTTGAGCCAACAAAGCCCATTGCTCAAATGGTTCTATGAGCACTTGTGGCTTTAATGACATTTCATTTGATATTACTGGTCACCCCATTCTTTGGTAGCTATCACATTTCTTTACATAGGCTTTGTAATTCTTGAATATTGTTGGCCAGTAGTAGCCAAGTTTGAGCACTTTTTATGCCATATTCTTATCTGAAAAATGACCACCACATGGCTCGTTATGACATGCTTTCAAAATATCTATAATCTTGTCTTATCTAACACATTTTCTTATTATCAAATTAGAACTAGTATAAAAGAGGTCGCCATTGACCCAACTATATCTAGCACTTTCTCTAATTATCTTTCTTTTCTGTTTATTTGTGTAATGGGATGGTAGGATTCCAAATGATAAATAGTTGGCTACATCTACAAACCATGGATTTTTTACAGTTATAGAAAATAAATTTTTATCCGGGAAATTACGTGAAACAGGATTTGGATCACCAAGTGAATGAAGCCTTCATAGAAAGTCTGTTACTTGATTATCCTTACCTGGTCAATCTTGTACAGTGATGTTAAATTCTTGCATCAATAACATCCATCTAGTAATTCTTCCATTTGTAATTTCTTTGTTCATGAAATATATTATGGCTGAATGATCTATGTGAATGAATACTTGATAACCTATTATGTAATGCCTAAACTTATTAACTACATGCACTACAACCTGTTATGTCACCCCACCTCTCACTTGGTGGTATAGTTGCATGCACTCCCTCTCCCCATCTGGCACGAAATTTCTCTGCATGAGTGGTTTCTCCCACTCCATGATCCTCATCTTGTGGCTGCTCCACATCCCGAGGTTCACTCTTACCTGCATGTAAAACTTTCTCTCTCTCAAGCATCAATTTCATTTATTTCTTGCACTTCCCAACAGTAGGAAGCTCCGTAGAATTCCCATATACTTCAAATCTGTAGAGATTCTTGGCTCAAATCCCAACCTTCTTGACTTTTCCTGTTGCTTTGTATCGAAGGAAAAATTTTCCTTCACTAAAGACAACATCATACCCTTTATCCTCGAACATTGCAACTGAGATTAAATTATTCTTTAAACCTGGAACATGCACTACATATTGTAAAAGAATGAGTTTACCTGACTCCCTCTGAAAGGTAATGGTACCAATTCCGGTCGCATTGTATCGTCCATTTTTTCCCAACTCAACATGTAGCCGGAGATCTTTCTCCACCAAGTCACTGAAAAGGTTCACATCTCCTGTCATGTGAAAGGAAGCGCCACTATCAAAATACCACCCCAATCCCAATGCACTAGACACCATGCATGAAATCAATGAGAAGTCCAGCTAAAATTGCGAGGCAAGAGCCTCACCAGCTACATCTCCAGTAGCCTACTTGTTATTCTTCTTCTGTGGACAATTTGTGGCGTAATGCCCATGTTCGTGATAGTGAAAACACTTCACTTTGGACATGTCACGCTCTTTTCCATCCGCACCAGATTGAGAAGGATTTTTCTTCCCCCTCCCTTTCCTTCCTTTGGCAGCAAAAGCGCAATCCTCTTCATCATCATTCTTTTATGAAGAGCCATCCCTGGTACTCCACCTTATCTCCTCCCGCACAAGATCCGACCAAAGTCGCTCCCATCCTGGCAGTTTCTCTCGACCATTGACAAAGTCTTCGTAGCTATGCCAACTCTTCGGAAGCCCAAGGAGAGCCAAGCTCACCAATTCTTCTTCATCTACACTAACTCCTACACTCCCAAGCTCATCCCTGCAGTGGAAAAACTTTGTCAAGTATACCAGAATAGTGTCATTCTTCTCCATTTTTATTTTCCTGAGCTTGTCTTTAAGTGCCAACTTCCTCTGGTCACTTCTGCTTTGGAAAAATTCTGTCAAAGCCTTCCACATTAAGAATGGAGTGGCTTTACCGTGAAGGCTGGACACAATGTGGTCCTTCACACCTTCCAACAGAATCCTTCGACACTTTGCTACCTTATTTTTCCATGCATCAAGTAAGGCTGCATCACTAAAACCCGGTTTAGGAATATCAGCATCTATGAACTCCTTCAACCCATTATCCTCCAGCACCGCCTCCATCTTGTCCTTCCATGCAATATAATTTGAGCTCCCATCAAGGGCATACTCCAATCACAATCCATTGAAAGACATCTCAACTTCAACACCAAGAAAACATTGCAGCAAATTTGAATTCCACCAGCACAAAACTCAATTGTTTCAATAATTGAAATTGCTCCAATGATCAATGCTCCAATACCATGTAGAAATTATATAACTAATGCATTATACATCCAAGATTCTCCTTATCACACACTATTTGACTTCATGCATAATACATAATCTCTTCTACTATTGATCATTACTTGTGGAAATTAAATCAATTGCATGCACACATTGAAACCATAAAAATTTACACATATGAACACAGTGTTTTAACAAGAAAGCCTGAAGCTAAAAACCCCAAATATCTGTATATAATATATGTCATAGAGCTCATGTAACAATCCTCATACAAAGCTTATCACAAGCTCTCAATACAATCCAATCGCTACACACTAATTAGGTCCGATCTTGCAAATCCATGCACCGATCTTTGCCAGCCTCTAGCCTACCTCTACTGCACAATCCCTGCTGAAGAATGGCTTTGGATGAACTCAAATTTCTCCAGAATTTCTCATGCAATCCTTAAAGGCATCTCCACTAAATTTGTGGTGCAAAAAATGCAACGCTATAGTCACAACTGATAGTCACACTTGCTCTTTCACCTACCTCTCCACTGGTATCCACAGAACTGTCCATGCACTGTAGTTAACTGATTTATTCTTCAGTTGATTAATGAGTTATTATTTAGTGAATTAATTAATAATTAATTCACACCACTCTCACTAGTGTATCCTTCAGTTAGGCTAGATACAACTAGATCAATTGTATCTAACTGAGTTAAACTGAACACAACTCCACCAAACTCTGTCACATGAGTTCTAACTGAAATCCTCCATGAATTAGCTCCAGTAAACCCTAAATAATAGTGTAATTCCTTCTGTCAGCTCTTGTGCCACATCTGTGCACTTAACTGAAGTGCTCCAAGAGAATAATATAATGTTTAAAGTCCAGATATTATTAAGAGCTAATAATATTCGACATATCTATTTTTAGACTAGCAATCTAAAAATAGATTCTGCCCAATATGTTTAAAAATAGAAATCTATATATTTTTCCAACTTGACCAAACATCCACAAATAGCATCCTGCAACTCATAGAATATGATCGACATGTCTAAAAATAGACTTTGCGCCAAAAATCACCTGTGTGGGCCCCACCTTGTTTAGGTGATTATTTTCCAACTAGGATCAGGAATGATGTTTCAGGATGCCTCCTTTATTGTTTCTTGTTGCAATATTCAACACTCCCTCTCATCAAGAAAGGACTATCTTTGCATGCGACATGCAACTCCATGGATTCGCTCTGCAACCTTTGCAAGCGCCATGCAAATCCATGCATCTGCTCTGCAACCCTTCTGAAACTGAATAGGCTCCAAAAAACTCAATCAATATGATGCATCTATCATCAAAGTATTCGACTTCTACTTAGCTACTGCACATGTCTTCAGGAACCACTGCACTGTTGAACTCTGCACCCATGCACTCTGCACTTGTTGTCAACTTTGAACCACGCTCTAGTATCTGACACTGTCACTTTGATCTTCCTACATCAATCCAACTGATCATGCTACTGCTACTCTATGGGCACCTTGTAGCCAGGTTCAATTCATGAGATCCACACCATCTCAATGAATCCTGCCCAAAAATATCCTCTTGGGATTACTCATGTATGTCACCCCACCTCTCACCTGGTGGTATAGCTGCATGCACTCCCTCTACCCATCTGGCAAGAAATTTCTCTACATGAGTGGTTTCTCCCACTCCATGATCCTAATCTTGTGGCTGCTCCACATCCTGAGGTTCACTCTTACCTGCATGCAAAACTTGCTCCCTCTCAAGCATCAATTGCTTGTCTTTCTTGCACTTCCCAACAGTATGAAGCTCTGTAGAAATCCCATCTACTTCAAGTCTGTAGAGATTCTTGGCTCAAATCCCAACCTTCTTGACTTGTCCTGTTTCTTTGTGTCGAAGGAAAAATTTTCCTTCACTAAAGACAACATCATACCCTTTATCTTCTAACATTGCGACTGAGATTAAATTATTCTTTAAACTTGGAACATGCACTACATCTTGTAAAAGAATGAGTTTACCTGACTCCCTCTGAAAGGTAATGGTACCAATGCCGGTCGCATTGTATCATCCATTTTATCCCAACTCAAATTTCAACTGGAGATATTTCTCCGCCAAGTCACTGAAAAGGTTCACATCTCCCGTCATGTGAAAGGAAGTGCCACTATCAAAATACCACCCCGATCCCAATGCACTAGACACCATGCATGCGATCAATGAGAAGTCTAGCTAAAATTGTGAGGTGAGAGCCTCACCAGCTGTAGTTCTAGCAACCTGCTTGTTCTTCTTCTTCTGTGGACAATTTGTGGCGTAATGCCCATGTTCATGACAGTGAAAACACTTCACTTTGGACATGTCACGCTCTTTTCCATTCGCACCGGATTGAGAACGATTTTTCTTCCCCTTCCCTTTCCTTGATTTGGAAGCCAAATCAAAATCCTCTTCATCATCATTATTTGATGAAGATCCATCCCTGGTACTCCACCTTATCTCCTCCTGCACAAGATCCAACCAAAGTCGCTCCCATCTTGGCAGTTTCTCCCGACCATTGACAAAGTCCTCGTAGCTCTGCCAACTCTTCGGAAGCCCAAGGAGAGCCAAGCTCACCAATTATTCTTCATCCAAACTAACTCCTACACTCCAAAGCTCATTCCTACAGTGGACAAACTTTTTCAAGTATACCAAAATAGTGTCATTCATCTCCATTTTTATTTTCCTGAGCTTGTCTTTAAGTGACAACTTCCTCTGGTCACTTCTGCTTTGGAACAAGTCTGTCAAATCCTTCCACATTAAGAATGGAGTGGCTTTACCGTGAATTCTGGACACAATGTGGTCCTTCACACCTTCCAACAGAATCCTTCAACACTTTTCTACCTTCTTTTTCCATGCGCAAGTGTCGCTGCATCGCTAAAAACCGGTTTAGGAATATCAGCATATATGAACTGCTTCAACCCATTATCCTCCAACACTGCCTCCATCCTATCCTTACATGCAATATGATTTTAGCTCCCATCAAGGGCATACTCCAATCACAATCCATTGAAATACATCTCAACTTCGGCACCAAGAAAACATTGCAGCAAACTCGAATTCCACCAGCACGAAACTCAATTGTTTCAATAATTGCAATTGCTCCAATGATAAACATTCCGATACCATGTATAAATTATATAACTAATGCGTTATACATCCAATATTCTCTTGATCACACACTATTTGACTTCATACATAATACAAAATCTCTTCTACTATTGATCATTACTTGTGGAAATTAAATCAATTGTATGCACACATTGAAACCATAAAAATTTACACATATGAACACAGTGTTTTAACGGGAAAAACTGAAGCTAGAAACCCAAAATATATATATATATAATATATGTCATAGAGATCATGTAACAATCCTCATACAAATCTTATCACAAGCTCTCAGTATAATCCAATCGCTACACACTAATCAAGTCCGATCTTGCAAATCCATGCACTGATCTTTGCCAGCCTCTAGCCTGCCTCTACTGCACAATCCATGCTGAAGAATGGCTCTGGATGAACTAAAATTTCTCCAGCCTTGATCATGCAATCCTTAAAGGCATCTCCACTAAATTTTTGGTGCAAACAATGCAACACTATAGTCACAACTGATAGTCACACTTGCTCTTTCACCTACCTCTCCACTGGTCTCCACTGAACTGTCCATGCACTATAGTTAACTGATGTATTCTTCAGTTGATTAATGATTTATTATTTAGTGAATTAATTAATAATTAATTCACACCACTCTCACTGGTGTATCACTCAGTTAGACTAGATACAACTAGCTCAACTGTGTCTAACTGAGTTAAACTGAACACAACTCCACCAACTACTTCTACAACTCCACCAAACTCTGTCACATGAGTTCTAATTGAAGTCCTCCATGCATTAGCTCCAGTAAACCCTCAGGAATAGTGTCATTCCTTTTGTTAGCTCCTGTGCCACATCTGTACACTTAACTGAAGTGCTCCAAGTGAATAAGATAATGTTTCGAGTCCAGATATTATTAAGAGCTAATAATATTCGACATATCTATTTTTAGACTGGCAATCTAAAAATAGATTTCGCCCAATATGTCTAAAAATAGAAATCAATCTATTCTTCCAACTTGAACAACTATCCACAAATAGCATCCTGCAACTCATAGAATATGATCGACATGTCTAAAAATAGACATAGTCTAAAAATATACTTTGCACCAAAAATCACCTGTGTGGGCCCCACCTAGTTTAGGTGATTATTTTCCAACTAGGATCACGAATTATGTTTCAAGATGCCTCCTTCACTATTTCTTGTTGCAATCTTCAACACTCTAAGGAAGAGGATTGTACTCCATTCCCTATCAGGCATTGGTGCCATCTTCAGGAGGTTGTTTCTAGAATCTAGCTAGGAAACCGGTGGAGGATTCATCCTACCACTTTGTTCTTCACATTCAGTTTTCCAGGAGTAGAAGATCTATATCTGGAATTCAGGCCATTTGGTTTTACCTCCATGCAGCAGCAATCCCTTCAAGGATTGCGTAGTCCAGTCCTCTAGATCTATTGGAGGAAGGAAGTGTCCATTATTTCAGCTAGAAATCCTATGAGGGATCATCTCCTCACATTGGATATATTTTTTTCATCATACAAGAGATGATTTGACACATCTAGCAATAGGCTATTAAGCCTCCCTCTCTTACAACGTAGTTTTCTGAAGTTTTTGTTCATCAAGTAGCTATTTTCAGTGGAGGAGATTGGAGGAGCTAGATCTTGAGCTTTTAGCCCAAGGATCTAGTGAAGGGATCAAGCCTTCTTGCATAGATTTGATTGTGCATCATTGTAGCCATAATATCATCAAATCTATATTCAGATCTTCATTCCCAACATCATATTTTCAGCATCATCGGAGCTCCCATTCTGCCTAGATCTAACTTTATATCTTTCAGGCAGTTGCAGTTCCAATAGTTACAGTAGGGACATCGCAGTTTACCTTCTAGTAGTTCAGAAATTATGCAGTCCCTCTTGTGGGATCATTTTAGGGTCACTCCAGGCCATTCCTTTGGCTTGAGTGTCTCATATTTTGAGCACTGTTGTACTTTCTTTTTCACCTCCTATATAATAAATTGGCTCAACTATTATGTGCATTATGATGTGTATATAGATTTATTTTTTACTTTGCTGCAATTCTTATATTTTTTTTTAGTATTACTGCATTCTCCATTTTGGGATATTACAGTGGTATCAGAGCATGTGTAATATTCCAAATCTAGAACAACTCAACAAGCCTGTTGAAATAACGCACTTTTGATAATTCTGTGCATAGAAATGAGTTGCAGCTCCTGGATCCCTTAGATCAGCCCATCTATGATTTAAATCCAGAAGGAGAGAAAAATAAAATCAGACTAGGTGGGTTAAACAAATCTCCCACAAACTAATCTAGCTGAAAATCACCCAAAGAGAGGGGCTGCAGCTATATGCAAAGGAATGCTTCAGAAATAATGCAGATTCACTAAAGCACAATAGGAGGCTGATATGAAGGTTCAGAAATCAGATATATAACATAAAATTAGATGTTCCTTTCAGCCCATACAATATACAAGAGAAATAATGAGATTATACAACAAAAATCCTCACAAATGAGGTGCTACAACCATAAGAAAAGACTACATAACCATGACAGTGTTATTTTAGGGGCTGAAGCAGTAGTTTATTAATATTTAGATCTAGAGCAGATCTGTACATAAAAATTTAGATCTAATACAGATCTGTGTACAAGAAATGATGATCTATACATTCCCCTTGGGGTTTTGTGCAAAACATGAAGCACAAAGTGTAGATCTAAGATCTAAGCTTGCAGATCTGCAGAATGATTCAAAAATTTATGAAAAATACAATGGTACAATATATCAGATCTAAAACTAACATGGATTGGATAGCCAATCCATGGATCACCATAGTGAGAGGAAGAATCCCAACATTAGAGATCTCTCCTCCAAAATGTAGACAAAACACCCTGCAGCTGTATATATGAAAATAACATTGTCCAGGGAGAAAAAAAACACTGTAGCCTCTGAGAATGATTTTTGCTAATGCCAAGATGTAGATCTGAAGCACAATCAACTAATGAACTCTTCTAGGAGGTTAAAAGACACACTCACTGAGAAGAGCCACTAGTATAAGCTAGATCTAAGCAGATCTAGTGTCTTCCACTGTTGCAACTCACAAGGAAAACCTAACCCTCAACAGGATCAGCGCTGTAGGTGTGAGGTGAGCTTGGCCTAAAAGCCTGATGTGGAAAAGATATCATAAGTCTCCTCCAAGAGCTACTCAATGAAGGAGGTGGGATTCCTGAACAGGAAGACCCAACAAGGGATGTCTGAGCAGACAATACCTTCAGAAAATTATAAACTTCAACAACCTTCTTTGGTTTCTCTCCTCCTCCTTTTATAAGATTGGAGTCTTGGAAAAACCCTAAACCACTTGATTGGTTTATCCCCTTTCACATTTAGATTCTCCTTCTAGAACCGGGCTATCCCTCAAAGAGGTTCAATGCATCTAGACTGCACTACTGACTTGGTCAAAGATGACCCACTCTTGTGATTTAGACCCATTCACACCTGCAGGATTTTATCTATATAGGCCATATATGTCTCTGTTCACATAGGAATTGATTTATTCTTGGTTTTTAGGAGTTTAACATGTCCTCTACAATTTATTCATCAATCATGAAATGCAAAATAAACAAGGCAAATTTAATATTCCTATTAGCTGCAGCTAATTTAGGAATATTATAGTCTCCCCCTCCCAAATGTTGCTTGTCCTCAAGAAACTGCAAGGGTGCTAAAAAATATCCCCTTCTTCTTTTGTGGCCTCTTTATTCAATAGTCTCCACCATTGCTCTGAATTTTCTGCAATAGTTATGTCTTCCAATGGTCCTTCCTCAATGTGCAAGTTGGCCCTTGGTGAGTAAACCCAATGGCTCTCAAGATGAAAGAATGGAAGGTTGTTATGGAAACCTTCTTGCTGATCCATGGCCTCCTCAAGATAGAAGTGACGACAATCATGGGGATTTTCATGATTCATGAAAGTCTCCCATCTCCATGCTATCATCCAAATGAAGTAGATCACCTCCCATCTGGGAAATCGATAGAAAAACTCCTCCCCAACACATATGAGAGGCATGTTCTCAACAAACATATGGCTCACTCTACAAAGAGACAAGTGATCTATCACAGTGGCCATACAAAATCTTATGCTCTCATTGAAGTATGCAATGAAAAAATAATGGGGAACTCCTTTCCCCAAGGACACATCCAACAAGTGTGCCTCTCCTCCAACCATGTTCCCAAGAGTAAAAAATTTTTCATCATATGGAATCATGATTAGAATCATGCTAGCTGCCATGTATGATAAATGAGAAGGAAGATGTTCCCTCATGTGCAACCAGCGTAGTTTTATCCTTAACTACCATAGAATAGGATATGACAAGTGCCTTCCCCAACACTTGTTTTCTGCCTCATCCCTTCTAGATGCTTGGATAAAATGCAGCCTAGTTGGTGTAAAGGAATCACACCATGAAGAATATAAAATCTTTCCAAGATCCCCCAAGGAATGACCTGCATCAACATAGTTCATGGCCTTGAGTAGCCCATGAAACCCATCATAAATAGTGCCCCCCTTTGGATCAATGTTCTGCAAATGAGTGTTAGAAAAATATAAGCATATAGGAGATACATGATAACATTCAGAAAGACAAGTCCCTCTATATACTTATTTTACATCAGTGGGGTAACTCATGGATGAGTTCCCTCTCACACTCAATGAGTAAGGAGATGTGAATGATGGCTCCTCCCAAGAGCTATGTTCCTCCTCCTCTACCAAGTAATCCATGCACATCTTCATATGATAGTGCACATCTTCATATGATAGTGCACCTCTTCCTTGAAACCTTCCCATATGAATCCACCCAAAAGAGTATGATATGCTCTAATGAAACTGGTGGGTTTGGAAAGCAAGATCTCATAGGTGGCATCTAGTAATCTCTCCTTGAGCTTGGAGTCTCTATTCAAAAGGATAATATTATAGAAATAGATGACTCCATCAACCAACTTGAACCTTTCATCCTTTACTTCCCCATAAATAACCCCCCATGTGAAAAGGTCCTTGGAATACTCCATCATGAGTTGGGAATCCCAATAAAGATCCAAGCTCTCCAAGAATGACAGTGTTGTAGAGGTTTGAAGTACTGCTTCTGTCATATCATGGCTCCCTCCTTTGAAATTATTGATGTCAAAATTACATGTTGGAGTTTCATAATCTCCCTTTTACTACCCCATTTGCAGCTGATCTTGCTCAAGATAAGATTGAAGCATATGGAATTCAACTTCCGCTCGGAAATTTCTTGTCTTCCAAAACTTCCTCATTTTGGCCCATGTATACAAGAGGGTTAGCATCCCATTTCCATGCTAAAAAATCCTCTTTATTAATGAAGAAATCATGGGTTGCCCCAAATATATGGAGTTTCCATGTGTCCTCATGCTCATGCCATCATAGATCTCTGATTTCTCCTCCCTCAGCACAGATATCTGCGTGGGAGTTATCAATGCCCCTTCTAGGAAATTGCTCATCTCTCTCCTGAATTCATGAAATATTCTCTGCGCTGTGTTGGCTTCTCCCAAGGTTCCCTCCTTAGCCAAGTATGCATATGCTACCCATATTTGAGAGAACTCTTTATACTTCCTCCTATCAAGAGGTGCTCCTGGTAAAATACCTCCTTACAAAGAGGTGTCAAGGCATAGAGTAGAATGTGGATGTAGGTAGACAGATTTGCCCCTACCTTTACTGCATAGGTCCTCTTTCCTTCTTTGTGCTTCCAAGATTTGGAACAGAGAAGGGTTCATGATTTTCATGTTTTGATGCCCTTCCTCCTCTTTTCCTCCTTCTATCTTCAAGATCTCATCATTTGACAATGATGGTACATGCTGCTCATGTGTTATGCCAAGAGCTCTATGTGTGAGACCTTGTGAAACTTCTTGCAAGTGTGCAAGAGTTTCTTTCCTTGGAGCAAGTGCTCCATCCTACTCTTCATGAGGTGCTTGAGGTGCCTTTGTTGTGACTGCATTATCATCTCCTGTCTTCTCCCCATCCTCTTCAATAACTGAAATTGTCTCATCATCAACAAGAGACCTTAGATCTTGGTCATCTATTAAAGGAGAAACCTTCATGCTTTCCTCTTGAGAAGAGGACCCTTCATCCAATGGAGATATTTAGCAATGCATCAAAAAAACTTACACCTTCTTCCATAGTTTTCAAAAATGGATTTGGATTCATAGACCCTTCAAACTCATGCAAAATATTTGTTTGATGTGGTTTGAAAGTGTCAACAGAAGATGTTACACATGGAACTTCATCAAACCTTTCTATCAATATTGCAATAAGCCTTGCATAAGTAGGTGTATTTGCATTCTTCAAGGAAAAATACTCAAACAACCACCAAGCATATGCTTTACCTTCAAAATGCAGCGCTGCTGCTTTGATGGCTTCAATCTCTGAAACTTGATGTTGTTGCACAAAGTTAACTAGCTCCTCCACCCAAACCCTAACTGGACATTTAGGTGATCCATCAATGATAGATAGATAGAATTTACCCTTACCATTCTGCTCCTCCTTTGTGCCTTTGCTCTCCTTGATCTTACAGAACCCTTGGAAGTTTAATTTATCTTTGAACTCCTTGGATTGATCTTCATACTCCTGCAAATACTCTCTAAGAGTCTCCTTCTCGAGTACACCTCCTTTCTTCCTCTTCATGAAGAAATCACAGACAAAAAAATGAAGCTTTGGTAATATGGCTGAGTGCACATATCCATGATATGAGGATTTAGAATGTTCCTAATGTATAGATCTTGTAGATCTGATCGGAAGATATCTCTACTCTTGAAACTTTCTAGGAGTTTCACTGCTCCTTCTCTCTTCTTCTTGTTCAACCTCCTTGGAGAACTTCTTACTGGATCTGAAAAGTGATGAGAGAAAACTCATATTCTTCATAATTCTGATCTTTCTCCTTATTTTACAGCACTTGGATTTAATCCCACATGCTGAGCCAAAGATCAAGCTCTGATACCACTATAATATTCCAAATTTGGAACAGCTCAACAAGCCTGCTGAAATAATGCACTTCTAAGAATTATGTGCATAGAAATGAGTTTGCAGCCCCTGGATCCATTATAAAAGCCCATCTAAGATCTAAATCCGAAAGGAGAGAAAAAACAAATCAGACTATGTGTGTTAAACAGATCTCCCACAAACTAGTCTAGCTGAAAATCACCCAAAGAGAGGGGTTGTAGCTATATGCAAAGGACTGCTTCAGAAATAATTCAAATCCATTGAAGCACAATAGGAGGCTGATATTAAGGTTCAGAAATCATATATATAATATCAAATCATATTTCATTTTCATCCCATACAGTATACAAGAGAAATAATGAGATTATACAGCAAAAATCCTCAGAAATGAGGTGCTACAACCATAAGAAAAGACTGCATAACCATGACAGCGTTATTTTAGGGGATGAAGCAGAATTTTATTAATCTTCAGATCTATATCATATCTATACAAAAAAATTTATATCTAATACAGATCTGGGTACAAGAAATGCTGATCTATGCATTCCCCTTGGGGTTTTGTGCAAAACATGAAGCACAGAGAGTAGATTTAAGATCTAAGCTTGCAACTCTGCAGAATGATTCAAAATTTTTTGAATAATACAATGGTACAATATATCAGATCTAAAACTAACATGGATTGGATAGCCAATCCATGGATCATCACAGTGAGAGGAAGAATCCCAACACCAGAGATCTCTCCTCCAAAATGTTGACAAAACACCCTGCAGCTGTAGATATGAAAATAACGATGTCCAGGGAGAGAAACAACACTGTAGCCTCTGAGAATGATTTGGCCTAATGCCAAGATGTAGATCTAGATCACAATCAGCTAATGAACTCTTCCAGGAGGTTAAAAGACACACTCACTAAGAAGAGCCACTAGTATAAGATATATTTGAGTAGATCTAGTGTCTTCCACTGCTGCAACTCACACAGATAACCCAACCCTCAACAGGATCAATGATGTAGGTGTAAGGTGAGCTTGGCCTAAAAGCCTGATGTGGAAAAGATAACACAAGTCTCCTCCAAGAGCTACTCAAGGAAGGAGGTGGGATTCCTGAACAGGAAGACCCAACAAGGGATGTTTGAGCAGAAAATACATTTAGAAAATGATAATATTCAACAACCTTCTCTTGTTGCTCTCTCCTCCTCCTTTTATAATATTGGAGTCTTGGAAAAACCCTAAACCACTTCATTGGTTTAGCCCCTTTCACATTTAGAGTCTCCTTCTAGAACTACGTTTTCCCTCAAAGAGGTTCAATGCATCTAGACTGCACTGTTGACTTGGTCAAAGATGACCCACTCTTGTTATTTAGACCCATTCACACCTTTAGGAGTTTACTTATATAGCCCAGATATGTCTCTGTTCACATAGGCATTGATTTATTCTTGGTTTTTAGGAGTTTAACATGTCCTCCTTTACAATTTATTCATCAATCATGAAATATAGAAATAAACAAGGAAAAATTAATATTCCTATTAGTTGTAGCTAATTTAGGAATATTAGAACATGATCCTTAGCTCATCTTGTGGACACTTCATCTTTTGCATCAAAATAAGAAGAAGATAGATGAGATCTATCATGAAGGAGGATATTTTTTCCACTCCTCTCTTTAGATACAAACAAGATCTCTCCAAGGAGGTCAATCAAATGAAGAGAGAAAGGCAATGGAAGGATCCAAGAAGAATATTTGAAGAGGAGGGTCCAAGCACTTCCTATCAACAGAAAAGAAGACCGAAGAATCATAGATCTCCTCATAGATCTAATATGCCTACTTTCTTTGAAGAAGGTGAAAGGTATAGAAAGGAAGAAATAAGAGAACCTGAGACTCATGAGACTCTCAGTTTGTATCTTGAAGAGTACAAGGAATAGTCTAGAGCTTTCAAAGAGAGTCTAACTCTCCAAGAATTCTTTGAACTCAAATAAGAAATAAGATCCTATAGCAACAATAGAAGAAAGAGGCACAATAGATTTTATTTGCCTACATTTGATGGATCTTCCTCAAGAAATGTTAAGGCTTGGAGGAAAGAGTTAGATGCATTTTTCAGGCTACATCCTGTAGCTGAAAGAGAGGCTGTCCAAATTGCAACACTTCATATTTTAGGTGAAACCAATGATTGGTGGTTTGGTCACATGGATCGTGCAAAGGTTACTAAATATTCAGATTTCTTTCACAAGATGAGGAATAATTTTGATGTGAGAAAACCAGAGATGTATCACAAAGAGACATTTCCTAAGGAAACAAAGGAGGATGCCAATCTTGTCACTCTAGAAAAGAAGTCACTACATTCACCACCAGCTATAGAAGTAATTTCATCCAGAGAAGAGACACTTGCAACTTTGCAAGATAGTCTGGAGCTCTTGACACATAGAGTCCCATGCATGATTCAGGAGATGCATGAGGAAGAGGAGGAAGATTCTAGCGCTAGTACACTTGGAGAAGAGAAACCATCACTCTTACCAGAAGTTGGAGACACTATTGTTCTGGTTGGAGTAACTCTTGTGTTCTGGCAAGAGGTTCCCACATAGCAGTTGATCCAAGGTATGCATGAAATTTCATCACATATTGTTTGAATAGATCTTATTGAAACCTATGAGGACATTTCATCAGGGCCAATTCATAACCAAGGGTTAGAACAAAATGCTAATTTGAAGTAGCAAACTATCACAGCGCAGAGGACCCTTGATCTAATCAAGGAGGAGATTAAATCCTATCCCATTTTATCATTGATGGAATACATTCAACTCTTTGATTCGAAGTGTGGATTTTCAGGAAAAGGGATTAGCATGATCCTCTGTACAATGACTGGTTATGAGATCAGTATTGTGCCTTGCTTTGAGACAACACATGTATTACCATGCAGATCTAAAGCATTTTCACTTAGTAGCAGTGATAAAGAAGGAGCCCCATAATTATTGGAGCATTATGAAGGTAGCTTCACTCATGAAGAAATGGAGATAAATATGGTAGATGGTAAACATCTTGGGATGAGGAATCTTTTCTCCTTTTTAGATGACATTTTCTTAATGAACAACTCACTGCTCAAAGAGAAACTTCTACCTGCAGTAGATCCAAAAATTCATTGGTTTTGGAGGGCCTTTGGTGAAAAGAGAATCTCTTTGAGAGATCTCATTGGAGGTGCACTTAAAAATTTCATGAAGTGAAAAGTTCTTCATCAGTTTGGGGAGGATGGTATTCTACAAAGGGAGGATACCATGATTATGCAGTGTTAGAAAAATTATATATTACAGAGTAATGCAACACATAAAATATGTGGAAAACACAAGCACATAAAACACATAAAACCAGAGAGACACAGATATACGTGGTTCAACCAATTTGGGCTACGTCCACCCCAAACAACCAGTCCTTCCTTTCTATTATCCAGCAAAATGAAGAGACACAACCTACAACAGATCTGTTGTAATATCCTCTGTTCTCTCTCACAGTATCCCTTTTTGTTTCTCGCTTTGGGAATACACATACCATGCATAGGCACAATAAAATGCCCTTATACAAGCGAGGGGTTTCCTTCTAGGGAAAAATACCCTAAACTAAACATAACTTCTACCATCAGATCATCTGCCTAATGAATGGCTCAGATTGACTAGAAACTACTATACTTTCACAAGGAAATTTTACATCTGTTTTTAGCTTCGGGGGCACTGCCCCAGAAACCCCCCACTAAGGGAGGGCTCCATAAAGTCGTAGTCACCCCCCTGGACCCCCCAGGCAATGTTTAATTACGGGCGGAATTTCCACCCCATTAAGGTACAGGGGTCCAAAGCTGTGATACAAAATAAACAAGATAATCAGGCTCCACACCCAACATGCAGTACATCATTCATCATCCACCTTGGGATGAGTGGGTGAGGATGATAAGCAAGGGGTTGCATGACCACTTGCAGATATATGACATGGGCTAGAAATCTTGGTTACGTTGGTTGCTCTTGGGTGAGTTTTTTCACTACCCAAAGGCTCCTATTTCTTTGATCCATGCCTTGAAAAACACTCATGAAATGAAGAAGGAGGCATGGTTGTGCTCGTTGCTCTTGGGTGAGTATGGTTACCACCCAATAGCTCATGTTTTGTTGATTCATTCCTTGTGTATCAATGATAAAATGCAGTAGAAGAAGGCATGTTCATTTTTTTTGAGATATTTTGGCCATCACATGACATCTCCCATGTTTGTGTTTGATATAATTTGAAATATGGCATAATACTCTCATGATATATTTTTCGGGCCCTTGTTTTGAAATAAAACAATTTTTGAGTTGCGGATAACAAGTGGTAGAGCGCAACCACAGTAGACAGAGAGTTGTCACAGTTGCGAAGAGCTAAAGAGCAGGTCACGCGGCTGTTGTAGAAACAAGCACAGATGGAAGAAGGAAGCGACAAAGAATAAGCAGTGGAACTCCTAGTGATCAATGAGATGCAACAAACAACAGAGCGGAAAGGAAGGGATAACTGACAGTCGCATTGGCAAAGGAAAAAATAGGTAGTCGAACAGCATAGACAATAGGTTGGCACAGTAGGGATCAGAGGACAAGTGCTATAGGGGAGCTCTGTTCGCTTTGTTCATTCTGTTCGCTCTATTCATTCTGTTCTCTTTGTTCATTCTGTTCTCTTTGTTCATTCTGTTGTATCATATGTGATAATATTGTAATCAGTTCTACCAGGATCGCTTTGAGGAGCAATGTAACTATCCCTTGTTGTTAATGAAATATACTACGATTTGGGTTTGATGTCCTGAGTTCTGTAATGTGTTTCTAGTTCAGTTTAATGTGTGGGTTAATTTAAATTTTGTTTTTTCATTCTGAATACGTTCATGAGTATTATCATTTGCAGAGTATTTATACTTATTCGGAGTACTCAGTTCTGTCTGTGTTATTATATATGTTATGTTTGATCAATACCTGATCTGATCCTCATCTTAGTAAGGTCACAACATGCCTCGAGTGAGACTCTATTCTCTTCAGAGTAGAGGGAAAATGACAGCTTTGTGCTAGACTACTACGAAAAACCTTGTTGGCCTCCATCCTGAACTTGGATCTTGCCCAAGAGACCTTCTTCCTCACCAACAAATGGTTCCGTTGTCGGGACCTAAAATTCCATTTTGGAACTAGATCATGTTATCGCAGATCTTCAAGAGTGAAATACGAAACTGGTGGGATAACCACCTAGATCAGTTCATAGCACAGCAAGCGGAGTTGAGACAGCAAAGGGAGAAATTTGTTAAGAATCAGGTTCTATTCTCTGAATCTGCCAGTGATATCTATGAGATATTTTGTGGAAAGTTTCCAGAGGAGCTCTACAACTAGTTGCGGAGACTACAGGCCAATAGAGTCCAAAGAAGCTCGCGGAAGGTCTGTCGCAAGTGGTTGCATGTAGATCTAGTACCACTCCATCAATTAGATACCAATTTGACCTGAGTTGTAGATTTATGGGTGCAATATACCTTAGAAGGATACATAGTGGAGTTTTCAGCTAAGTGTTACCAGTCTTTCTTGAAATTAGAGGACATATTTAGATCAGGGTTGCGCGGAGAGTTGCTGAAGGAGATCCCTCCATGGATCAAAGCCTTGATGGTAGATGAAGGATTGATGGAGTTCCAAAAATCTGAGATGGAGAATTAAACCTCTAGTACTGTGGGAAGGAGCTGAGGGAGAGATGCTACAAGTACGTTGGAAAGGGGAATAGGGATATGGATGCTGAGACCTCCAGTAGGTTGAGGGAATGACAAGCACATCAAAGGGTGGAAATCACTGAGAAGTGGTGAGAAAGGGTGATGAAGGAGTTGGAGAAACAGGAAAGTAATATAAATGACAAGAAGAAGGTGCCTCAGATGACAAAGGAGATGGAAGGTCAGATGCATTCCTACGATATAGGAGGGACATCAAGGAAGTGAGGCAGGTGTATAGGAGCCCAGCCCAAACAGAGAAGGGAAAGAAGTACGACGGAGATGATGCGCACCCTCAGGAGACATTCGATGTGGAGTTGCATGTTGCGATGGAGCAACTATTCCAAGAGGGGCCACACCCATAACCCAAGGTAACTCTATTCCCCAAAGTTCAAGTAGCTCTAGTCCCAACCTTCCCCTGGTACTCTATTAGCCACTAGGTGAAATTTTTGTTAAGTTATGGGAATTGAGTAAGTTGAATAGTGTTCAGTCTACAACAGTAATACACACTATCAGTAGTGCTAGTAAAACCATTTCACAGTCGGGAGCCAGGGGTTTTATTCTAGTAACACCCGCATGGCGGGATCATTTACCCGATACCCAGAGTTCTCTGGGAGGGGTAATGATGATGTGGAACAACACTGGTACCTCTACGAGGCCATATGGAGGGCTCGACAGACACTAGAGGCATGTAAGTTAATATAATTTCAAACGAATCTTAGGGAGAGAGCTCTATGATGGTTTATCAAGTGGTTTGAAGCTCATCAGAACCCAGCGATAGACGATGTAAAGAGAGATTTCGTTAAGGAATTCAAATTACCCCAAACAGATCAGCAGGTTTTGTCAGAGATGTGGGAGATCAAGCAGTGAGAGGGGGAAACTACATGGGATCTAATGAGGAGATTCAAGGATGCGATTGGAAAACTGATTTATCCAATCGACCTGAACCATTAGAGAGATTGGTTCATCAAGGCCCTTCTTCCATTAACAAGAACTCCGCTAACACAACAAAATATTGAGACATTACAAGACACATTGGAGCAAGCTATGAAGATAGAGGCCATGGCAGGATATCCATAAGAATTTAAAGGAGGAGCATCTGCTGAAGACCCTTCCATACTGGGGTTAAAAATCAGATAGCTATCCTAACAGAAAATTTGAAAGAGATTCAACCAATGTGACTGGAAAGACCAAATGTATGGTGTATGCACTGTCTAATGGAAGGACACATGGTAACTGAATGTCCAAGGTTGCGGGGCTAGAATGTGGGGACATCAGCAGCAGGGGGACAAGGAGCAACGCCAATAGGAGGAGTTGCACAGATAAACACCCAAGGATTATATCCGTTGCAACACCAGTACATGGGGTTCCTCAGCAACAGAATCAAGCAACAACCGAATATTGTGAGATATGCAAAAGCATGGGTCATCCACCCCACCTATGCCCAATCTTGCAGAAATACTCCAACGTTCTGAACAAATTATACTATGAGTTCTGTGCTTCTACAACACACAACATAGAGCAGTATAGGGCTCTGGATGCATTAGCAGAAATATTGGACAAACCTACATATAGAGTGAATGAGGCTCCCAGGGGACGAGGGGGAGGCATGATAGGAGGCCGAGTTGGAGGAAGAGGGCCAATACGATGTTACAACTGTGACCAATGTTAGTCATCAGTAATTTTTGCTGATATCAAAAGATGACTAAATTATGATCCTAGATTTCTAGAAACAAGGTTTGAGAAATATTGTGAGTTCTAGAAATATCACTGCCTTCACTATCCTAAATTAAAACTATTTTCACTATATTTTCCTCTCTCTGCCTCCTAAAAATTCTACCCCACTAATACAAAGAAGGACTTCATTATTTGGGCCTGTTTGCCTCATTCAACTACCTCACCTTGACTCTCATTCATGACCTACTTTCTCTAAAACCCCATTTCTTACCTTCCTCAAAACCCTCATAAAAACCCGTTCATTCATCATTTTTCCTCTGGTATATTCAACAATGTAAAAAAGGAGTAAATTTTTAGCCTATCGGGTTCTTTAAAATTATGCATTAAAACTTCTTATGTATAGAACCCGCTCTGGCCTTAAGCCCCTCTCCGCTTAAAGTCCCAGCCCCTTTCACCCATGAAACCTCGGCCTCTGATTATCCCTAATCCCTTTTTCCTCGTGGAAATTCTTCTCTGCCCTTTTATCTTTATAGACCCCCAAAATCTTATAAAACCCCCCTTTAAACTTTCGAAAAAATTAAAGGGCGGGCTCGACTTTTCATTACACCCGCACCCTGAAAAAATCATCCCTGTCGTTGATTGGAGATCCATTCTCTGTTGGAAATATTGTCATTGATGGCAAAGGAATTGGCAAAGACAGGAGCAGCACCTAAACTATCCATAAGGAAAAAGAGACAGAGAGGTAGCAGAGGCAGCAGATGAAACAAAGGAATTAGAGACAGAGCAGTAGAGTTGAATTAGGGGTTTAATACAGTTTGCAAAGGAGATGACAAAAGGGAGAGCTGCTAGGAAGAGACAAGGTAATAGATTGAAGGACAAATTGAATATCTGGCCAAGATTTGTATATGTTAATGAAGAATTTTGGAAGTATGGTTGAGTAAATCTGGAATATATATGACCTGTGTGGCCAATTTCATAATAGGCAGAGACACCTACGGTGCCCGGAGAGGAATGAAATCATTGCTGCAGAGTTAGGGATATGTGTATTGACTGATGTAATTCTTGTGTGGAATCCCCTAAACCTCTGTGTGAATAATCTCTGAAATGGAGTCGAATGATGTCCTGTATAATTGGAAGGCTTGAATGATACTTTGCATCTGATGAGGCAGTTGATGGGAGATGGCGCAGATTAATGGAGTAGTGGAACCTTGGTGGCGGCAGTGGTGGCGCTTCGGTAGCGACACTCTCTTCTGGTGGTTGCGGAGGCACCCCTCCGCTGGTTCAAAACTATCGGGGTGTGCTCCCGCAATAAATCGTGACCGTTGATCTCTGGTCAATGCCCGATGAGCGAGTCAACTGCGGAGGCACCCCTCCATGTTAACTTCCGGGCTGTTTGTGCTCCCGCTAACCGTTGATCTCAAATCGGATGACGGAACGTGAAGTTGGACGGAACCAGGAGTAGAAGGGAGGAACCACGAAAAGAGAACAGTAAAGGTGGTTTGAGGTTTTTATCGCACCACTCTCAACGGGCAAGCGGTATTTTATTTTTGGGAGTGATTCCATAGACTATTCGACGCGTGGCATAGGCGGGACCCCTAAAACCGCCGATTAAAGTGCGCCATCGCACTTTAATGTTCGACCAAAGAAACCAAGCGATATTCTCGTGTGCCGTCGATCTGGAGGGAAGCCATTGGACGATGATCACTTGATGAAGAGGCACGGACGATAATGAAGTTGCGTGGAAACTAACCATAGTACGGCGGGCCATTGCACGTTAACAGTCGGCATCGGAGGTCGAGCGATATGCATATATGCTGTTGATCTGGAAGTTTGCTAATCTAACGGTGATCGGACGCTGGACTTGCGCGAAGTTTACCTATGGTACCATGCACATATTTTATTGGCTATTGACTATATTTTTGGGCCCGGGGGCAAAGGTTTATCGTAAGATTAATTTATTTGGAAGCGTTGGATATTTCTATAAAGTCCGAAGGGTTAAAATTTAGATATAAGGCTTGGGAATTCAAAAGTTTTAAATATATTTATTTTTCAATTTCTTTAAAATTGATAAATAAATTAAAAAGAGATCAAAAAGCCCCGTGGGATAAACTAAAAGGAATACTGACAGAGGAATACCATTAGCGGTTCGTGTTTTTTGTCTCATGGTTTTAATGAAGGAAAAACTATATAAGGAGAAGAAAAATAGAGAACGATGGGAGCAATCGTAAAGGTTGTGAATGAAAAATTTCTCTAAGGAATATCTGTATGGGCGAGCTCTGTTCTTAACTGATAAATATGAAACTACGATGCACCCATGGATATAATGATATGACGATGATGAATCTCTGGTTTTGAACGACGGATGAAGTCATGAAGAACTGGTGTGAGTGTACTGAATGAATAAATCTAGTGGCCAGCAAGGTATGTCGAGTGGAAACTGGTGGATCTAGTAAGAAAATTGATGAAACGTGGTCCGCAGTAGATCTGAGGGTCGAAGCCTTCAGTGAGGGGGTTGTAGCTCCTTTCATTGATAGCTAGTAAACGAGAGCAGGGGGTAGTAGCTCCCTTCCAGGAGAGGCTAGTAAACGAGAGCAGGGGGTAGTAGCTCCCTTCCAGGAGAGGCTGGTAAACGAGAGAAGGTTGTAGCCTTCTGCAGGTGGGTGCCTGCATGCTGGTATAAGTCTGCACCAACATATATTGTAAGAAGTTTTCTCTATAATAAATATTGAATACTGAGATTACAACAGCGGTGGTTTTCTCCCGAATTGGGTTTCCACCTTAAATCCTAGTGTTCATATGTGTTGTTTATGTTTGATGGTTTGTTCTATTATTTTTGTTCATGCTTAATGCTTATCTGATGCAATGCTCTAAGTAAAGACATAATAATATATCTAGACATACATGTTGGATGCAGCACTGTAACATATGGTTTTAAGAGAAATAAAAGAAAAATTGTTCAGCCCTAAATACTGATTCACCCCCCCCCCTCTCAGTATTTTTCCCAACAATTGGTATCAGAGCAGGTCCTTCTGAAAAAGCTTTGCCGCTAGAAGGAAGATCAAGCAAGATGAGAAATCAAGATGGAACAACATCTATTAGGCCTCTTCTCTTTAACGGAAAAAATTTAATCTTCTGGAAAATAAGGATGAGATCCTATCTTCAGTCTCTGGGAGCAGAGGTATGGGAAATTGTTGAAGGAGGATATCAATATCCAGCTATAGTACCAACAGATCCGACGGAAAGAAAGAATTATGAAACAAATGCAAAGGCAGTCAATGCTCTATTAGGAAGCCTAACTGAATCAGAATTTGTCAAATTCATGCAGCTGAATACTGCAAAGGCAATATGGGACAAAATCATTCTAAGTTATGAAGGTGATGCAAAGGAAAAAAGTGCTAAACTCCAAACTCTCAGAATTCAATATGAGAATCTAAAAATGGATAATGAGGAGAGCATTGCCAATTTCTTTTTAAGTCTTGATGATATTGTAAATCGTATGAGAAATCTAGGAGAAACAATAACCGAATCTACTTTGGTTGAGAAAGTCTTAAGATCACTAACAAAAAAATTTGAGTCAAAAGTTTCTGCTCTTGAAGAAAAGCAAGATCTTCAAAATCTTACTGTGGTGCAACTTCATGGCATACTAACTGCATATGAAATGAGAAGAGGAGGACCATCTGAAGTCAAAGAAGCAATATTTAGAACTTCTACAAAAGGAAAGGAAGTACAAAAAACTGAAGGATCAGGATATATCTCAGAAGAAGATGAGATAAACTTTGTAAAGAAACTTCAACTTGGCACAGGACAGTTCAGAGGTAAGCTTCCTTTCAAATGTTTTGATTGTGGAAGAGTTGGTCATTATGCTGCTAAATTTCCTTATAAAGAAACACATAAAAAGGGGAAGGAAGTAGCAAGAAGGAATAAGAATCACAGAACATAGAAAGAGCTACTATACTCATTCTAGAATCTGACGGGTTATCTGATAGTGAGGAAGAATGTGAAAAAGATCTGAGACTTCTCATGGTATTTGAAAAAGAATCTAGAGAAGAAAAGGATACTTTTGTGGATGCTCTAGAAGACAGTGATTTTCTTAGTGAAAACAATAAACTCAAAATTTTCTTAGAAGAGAGCAAAATAATCATAGAAACTCTGAAAATCAAACTTTGAAGAAAAAGGAGAAACACAGTCAGAGAAATTAGGAGTGTGAAGTAGTAAGTCAAGAAAGAACTTGGAGAAAGCAACATTCTCAATCTTAGATTTGCTAAAACTGAAACTTTAGAACATACTCAAGAAGCACTGCTCTCCTCTTAGTAAATATAGGTCTTGGATATATCTGAGAATCTTCTCTGTGGTTTCAAGACTCAAATATCTAAAGCAAAGGACAATATATTATATGAGAAGATGCTTCCACTCAAAGAAGGGAATAAATTAATCTTTACAAAAAGCATGATCACAATAATCCAAAGAACACTAACAGGAATTTCTTTCAAAGAAACACCAATCAATAGGTAAATTCATGGAGAAGATTTTATGATCGCAGAAATTTCTTCTTCAATGGACAATGTTTCTCATGTCACAATTTTGGTCATAAAGTTGTTCAATGTGTAGCATATAAAACTATCATGACAAGAGAAGCAATAAAGAAAAGGATTGATATTGAAACAAAGAAGAATACCTATAACAACTTTTCTCCTCTTCAAAATTAAGTTGAATGTGCTTATTGCAATAACTTTGGCCATGAAGAATCTGAATGCAGGAGCAAAGTTCCGCCAAAAGAACATGTTCCTTCAAGCTCCAAAGTATGGAAAAAGAAGGAATTACAGTTGAAAATTGTGGCATAGCGTTATTTTAAAAAAAGGATGTAAGAAAACCAATGGTAAAGGATTGATAGTGGATGCTCAAGACACATGAAAGATGGAGAAGACAAACTTCTATCATATAAAATGGGTAGAAAGGAAAATAATACATTTGGAAATGATACTTTCAAGGACTAAGGAAAAGGGTCTGTTTTTATGAAAGAAAAGGTGAAAGCTAATGAAGTCATATATGTGGATGGATTAAAGAATAACTTGTTAAGTGTAATTCAAATGTGTGATCAAGGAACTGAAGTTGTATTTAGTTCAAAAGAATGTGTGGTACATGATCTTGATACAGGTAAAGAAATTATAAAAAGAAAAAGAACTCCAAGCAACCTGTATGTATTGAAGAACTGCAAAGAACAATGTTATTGGAGTAAATCTTTAGAAAATTGGCTATGGCATAGGAGGCTGTGTATCTGAGTTTCTTCAAATCAAAATCAGCGTACTTAAAGTCGCTCGTGATCTTCCCAATATTACTTCACTGAAAATATCATATGCAAACCTTGCCAATTCTAAAGCAAACCAGAGTACAATTTAATGCAAAGGGAAGTGATCATCAAGTAAGCCTCAAACTATTCACTTTACATATGTGGACCTATGAGGAAAAAATAACCACGTGGGGAAGAATACTATATCTTATTTATTGATGATTACTCTAGAATGTGTTGGATCAAG
This sequence comes from Pinus albicaulis, assembly GCA_034641835.2. Lineage (NCBI taxonomy): Eukaryota > Viridiplantae > Streptophyta > Pinopsida > Pinales > Pinaceae > Pinus > Pinus albicaulis. Next base: position 1,466,219,995 of record CM076584.1, on the reverse strand, counting down.
TTGATTAAACACAAAGATGAAGCATTTGAAAAATTTCAGATCTTCAAAGCATTGGTAGAAAATGAATTAGATCTAAAATTCAAGTGTCTTAGATCTGATCGAGGAGGAGAATATACATCAAATGAATTCTTTGAATTTTGTGAACAACATGGCATAAAAAGACAGTTCTCTGTAGCAGGTACTCCACAACAAAATGGCGTAGCAGAAAGAATGAATGTAGTCACAACAATGCTGGTTAAGTTGATGATTCCGAAACACCAAGCATTTTGGGGAGAAGCAAGACATGTCGCAAGAACATTCTTGTTAAAGCACATGTTCGTGTAAATGGTGATAAAACTCCATATGAACTCTGGTATGGTAATCCTCCCATTATAAAGCATTTTAGAATTTTTGGGAGAAAATGCTTTATCAAGAATAATGATGAAAAACTTGGCAAGTTTGAACCCAAAGTAGATGAAGGAATATTTCTTGGTTACTCCCCTAGGAGTAGGGCATATAAATGTTACAATAAAAGAATTCGGAAGATTGTTGAATGTATTGATGTTGTTATTGATGAGTCTCCTGCAGCTCCAAAAGAAGAAAAGCAAACAACAGATGAAGATGATGATGACACATATCATTCTACATCAAATAGTAATGATGAAAAACTTGGCAATTTTGAACCCAGACCAAATGAAGGAATATTTCTTGGTTACTCCTCTAGGAGTAAGGCATATAAATGTTACAATAAAAGACTTCGAAATATTGTTGAATGTATTGATGTTGTTATCGATGAGTCTCCTGCAGCTCCAAAAGAAGAAAAGCAAACAACAGATGAAGATGATGAAGACACATATCCTTCTACATCAAATAGTAATGATACAAACAGTGCACCCAATGAAGAACCTGAAGAGGAGTTGTCTGAAAAGGCTCCATCTAGATATGTTCAAAAGAATCATCCAGAATCTCAAATTTTGGGAGAAAAGGGATTAGGTGTACAAACAAGAAGGACTCTTGTGGGATCTTCTAGCAATCTGGCATTTCTGTCCACTATTGAACCTCATAGTGTCAGTCAAGCTAGCAAAGATGAATGTTGGATTCAAGCCATGAATGAAGAGCTTGATCAGATTGAAAAGAATCACACCTGGGAATTAGTACCAATACCTCATGACAAAAATGTCATTGGAACTAAATGGATATTCAAAAACAAGTTAAATGAGAATGGGGATGTTATAAGAAATAAAGCTAGACTTGTTTGCAAGGGGTATGCTCAACAAGAAGGTATAGAATTTGAAGAAACCTTTGCTCCTGTAGCCAGACTTGAAGCCATAAGAATGTTTCTTGCTTTTTCAAGCTTCAAACAAATCAAAGTTTATCAAATGGAGCTTAAATATGCTTTTCTCAATGGTGATCTAGAAGAAGAAGTTTATATAGAACAACCAGAAGGATTCATTTTGGGAAATGATGAAAAAAAATTTTGTAGACTTAAAAAGGCTCTATATGTTCTCAAACAAGCTCCAAGGGCATGGTACTATCATCTTGACAAATATCTTCATCAACAAGGATTTTCAAAAGGGTCTACTGATAGCAACTTATACACAAAAACTGAAAATGACAAACTATTAATTGTGGTTGTATATGTTGATGATATCATTTTTGGAAGTAATGAAGAGTCTATGAGTCAGAAATTTGCTTCTGATATGCAACAAGAATTTGAAATGTCTTTACTTGGGGAACTAAAATTCTTTCTTGGATTGCAAGTGCAACAAGCAACAGATGGCATTTTCTTATCACAAGAAAAATACCTCAAGCAAATCCTGAAGAAGTATCGCATGGAAGATTGCAAACCTGTAAGTACACCAATGATAACCAGATGTAATCTCAGTTCTAGTGATGATTCCCCCACGGTGAATCAACCACAATACAGATCTATGTTACCAGAAATTGATGTCTTAGAACTTATGGATGCCATGATTTGTTTGTTTATGGAGGAGGCTAGATCACTGGATCCCTGAGCTTGGTTGTTGGTGAAGTGCTTCTAATATATTATTGTTATTTCCTGTTTCATTATATTTCCATCTTTCTATGTTGTAGTAGAGAAAAAAATTTAGACTAAGAAGTGTCTTTTGAAAGCATCTTAGTTTTATTTGTTCTTCATTGCCTTAATGTTTTTTTCTACTAGGACATTTTAGAGAATTCTTAACTGCTCTCTAGACACCCTAAGTTATTTCATAAATATTTGAATACATTTGGTATCAAGCATGCTTTATGGTAAGCCCTACTTATTTGATGCTACTAAAACGCTGTTTTTTGAAGTCTCTCTCTAAAGTTCCATTCCTTAAAGTCCGCCAAAAAGGTTTTGTTTCGATCATACCATTTGTACTTGCTTAAATAATTGTTTTAGAGATCTTCATAGCTATAATCAAGGATTTTTAGGAGTTCCCTCTTCCCTGATTACAGTTATATGTGTGTCTTAAGTGTTTTCTGTCCTTGAAGGTGAAATCACTAGAAGTTAAATGAGTTTCTCGCCTTCTATATTTCACTGGAAAAGTTTGTCTTGAATAATTATCTGCTATAGTTGGATCATAGAATTTATGGTTTTCCATGTCTACTGATTTCCCCTTCATACTTATGATTTTTTAAGTCCCTTTGTTGACAAGTACATATGATAAAGGATTCTTGATTTCCCTCTGTCCTACTTTTCATTCTTACAATTGATGTCCATATCATTACCCCTAAAAAATTTGAAGATACACTGACCAAGTTAGATTTTCCCTATGATACTCCCCGATCCATTGATGAACTTATCATGAATTTCATTAGAATCCATTGCACAATGACTTAGATATTTCCTCATTCTACCTATGCTGCTTTGATCATCATGCCCAACCAAAACAAAAACAAACCCCCACACTTAATAACTAGCCTAAAATCAACCCTTAAAAGCAAACAATTTTATATCCTTGTAAACAAACAGAGAGATCCCTCTTTGAGTCCAGGAAGGCTAGGTCCTTGGAATCTAAATATTGGTTTGATGTTACCCTGTGCATTTTTTCTACCAATATGATAAATCATGGGACTCCAACATAATGGAAATCACAGTGGGACTTCTGAGTATAGTTGCCTGAATACCTCTTAAAACTCATTAGATCCTCAGCTTGACAAATAGAATCCAGTGAATCTGCCACCTCATCCCCATTAGCAACATAATGGTGATCACGATGGGAATTTTTGAGTAAAACACAAGCTAAAACATTCTACATCCACTTCAGCCACCTCAACCATTACTAACACAATGGTGATCATGATGAGACCTTCTGAGTAAGTGACAATCTAAGTACACCTTAGGAATCCAGAAACCCTTATCAAATCATAGAGGATTCAAGCTGTTAGACATAGAGTAGACTTTGTTCATTTCAACATCTTAGCTACATGATGATTTAGGTGTAGGACACTCTTGAAAACCTTAGAACTACATAAAAAACTCATAAAAACCCAAAAACATCCATAGATTGGTTTTTATAAATTATTGGTGGTGACCATATACATTTTACCTTCAAAACAACTAAAAATTTCCACCTGGCGACTCCACTAGCCCCAGTAGGCCTATTACTCCATTAGTTCTTTCAGATTCCCTTAGGATTGTATCAAATTAGTCCCAAGAAGTTCAGAAAGATAGTACCATATTTTAGAAGTTTACTAAACACTGTGAGAGGTCAACCTTCTAAAAATAGTCCCAAAGCTTTCAACCTCTCCAAATTTTCAGTGTGAAATCTGGCTTCATAAAGGATCAATATCGGATCTCATCCAGACCCACATCCTCCTACCATAGTTGATGATCCAGAAAATATTTTGTGGAAAACTTCTAAAGCTGGAAATTTAACTACTGTTAAGACTATCCAAAGAACAAGATTTGTCCCTGAAAACCTTACAGTCTTGAAGGATCCTCACTTTGACTTGTACCATTCAAAGAACCTATTTAGAACCAAGTCATATAGTGGTATTTACCAAACTGACCTTGATCCCATAGATTTGCAGCAGAGTTATAATAGAGAAGCCTCTCCTTCTACTCCTCCCGATTTTCAACTTCTCCATCACTTTAGCTCTTTCCATAAAAAATCTGCTCAAAATCAATTTGCTGGTCCAAGTAATTCCACCACACCCATCCATACTTCCACTGTTCAAAACACTCCACCCCATACTAAATTCCATTTCACAAACCCACCTCTTGTAAATCCTCCATTTACTCCCATCATGGCAACATGGTATGCCCCATTAGTGTTACCACAACCTCTGGTCCCTTTACCAAATGATTACCAATCTAGAATTCCCCATTTCACTAGAACTGAATCTACTACTACCCAACAGCATGTAGGTAAAATATATGATGCTTTTGATTACATGGAAATATAAGAAGAGACCAATAAAATGAGAACCTTTGCCCAAAGTTTAGGAGGATAAGCCAAAAAATGGTTTAAAGGCTTAACTCCTAATAGCATAAATGATCTCCCTTCTCTATGCCAAAAATTCATAAAAAAATGGGAAATTAAAAAGAACCCTCTCCAAATCCTTTTAGAATATAGCAACCTTAAAATAAATACCAGGGAAAGTGTCCAATATTATTGCACTAGATTCAATAGTGTTTACAATGCACTTCCCCCAAACATGAAACCTCCACTAGGCTTAGCCTTAGAAAAATTCCCAGAGGGTTTTGACCCTGACATGGCCTATCATCTAAGAGAAAGAGACCCCTTAACTTTATAAGATATGCAAAGGGGAGCTATAAGTGTAGAAGAAAATCTGATTGAGAAAAGAGCTAGATTAAAATCAGAAAAAAGAGTTACATACAAAGATGAAACAATGGCCTCAACCTCATCATCTGATGCCAAAATTGATAACTTAGTGAGGGTAATGGAAAGAATGATGGAAATGATAAACTTAACTGATAGAGTAACTCCTAGGGAGAATCAAGTCAATCCCCAAAAAAAAAAAAAAAATCCAAATTTTAGAAGAGACCCTATTCAAAATAGACAAAGAGATAATGACCAACAATTTAGGCCTCCTTTTCAAGAAAACTATGTAGATGAAGAAGAGGAAAGGGAGAATGAAAGGTTGGAAGAACACCATGTAAATATGATAGGGTCTGACAGTGAGGGTGATGCTTTCCTCACTGAAGAAGAACAAGGATTCTTCTCCTCAGAACAAACAGAAAACAACCATGAGGATTCTGAAGATTACCAATTGGGATTTGAAAACGCTATAATTGAGTTCCACAGACAATATGATCTGAGGAGAAAAATTAACCAAGGGATGTCTAAGAATAATAGCATAGAAATTTCTGTTAGGAATACCTCAGAAAATCTTCCTAAGAAGACAAAAAACACTACCAACACTGTGGCTAAGAAAACTGACTTAAACAATGACAAAACTAGTCAGCAAAGTGTTGACCCAAGCTACCCTAGTACCTCTGCTAGTGGCCCTGATAAATCTGTCCAAAATAACAGTCCTAATAAAACTCAGCAAATCAAAATTGCTGAAAAGCCTATGATTAACAAAACTGATGTAAATATGTCAAAACACTAGTCCCTTTCATCCTTGAGGGAGAAATTGCGAAGATCAAAATTAGCATACCCTTAGCCGAATTAGTAACCCAGGATGTATATAAAAATCAAGTTTTGAAAGCTTTGAACATAGGCAATGATACTAATACTTTAAACTTGACAAATGATAAACCAGAATTGTTGTTTGGTCCTAAAGTAGAAGGAAAATACCAAGAAGGAGCTATTCCTCTATTCTACGTTAGCTTAAATATACATGATAAGATCTTACACAATTCCATGCTAGACTCTGGTGCCTCTCACAACCTTATGCCAAAAGTGGTGATGGAGAGATTAGGCCTAGAAATTACTAAACCTTACTGTAATACTCCCAATTTTTGCATCTCATGGGAATATTGCATTTTATTATCAATTTTCTTTATTCATGAATAAAATTATGTGAAGGAGGTTTATTAAACTCCTAATTTAAGAATAAATACATGCCCAATGTGAAAGGGGACAAATCTGGGCTATTATATTAAACACCCCTAAGTGTGAAAAGGGGAAATTCATTTGAATGGGTCAAACTTGGCCCCACCTATAGCGCAGATTAGAGGGAAGATTATCCATCAAGCACAACGTACTTCTAGAAGAGGATCTCATGTGTGAAAGAGGATAATTTGAAGAAGATGGTTTAGGGTTTTCGCAAGCCCTCATGTTATAAATAGAAGGAGAGGCAGCAAGCAAAGGTTGTTGAAGAATTTTGAGAAGTTGCTGCAGCAACTCAAGTCTCTTGGCTATTTAGCCTAAGGGAAGAGGATTTCCTGTTTAGGAATCCTCTCTCCTTCCATGGAGTAGATCTTTGGAGGAGATTTTGATGCATCTCTCCACTATCCGGAATTATGGCCAAGCTACATCTCTATAGCAGCACTGGTCCTGTTGAGGTTTTTGCCGCTGTTTATGAGTTACAACAAGTGGGGGAACTAGATCTGCAAGATCTAGTTGTTTAGAGGAGATTTCTCTCAGGGAGGGTGTCTTGTGACAACCCGGAAGAGGATCTTACTCTTATTTCACTTTCATATCTGTAATCTTAATTTGTTGTATTAGTTCATTCTAGCTACTGTGCAGTCTCTTCCATATACTGCGTTATTTTCATGTACATGTTTCAATGTTGTCTAGATTTCTTATTGTACTTTCTCTAGGGTGATTGAGGCTTGCCTCTCCCTTTGAGATTTGTAAAGTAGCTTGATGATATATTCATATTCAGATCTGATATATAATGTAATGAAATCCATCTTCAAAAATCTATGAATTTTTCTGTAGTTCAGTGTCTTAAAAGCTAGATCTACACTTATTTATGCATTATTTTGATAAAACCCCAAGGGGATCTTCTTAATAAGGCTGAGTAGTTTCCAGATATGGTATGGATCTGATGTTTCAGCTATTTATCAGTTTTAGATCTTATTTTTAACCTACAACAGCTAAAGCTCCTCATATAAATGCTGTCAAGTCTTTCTGCAGCTTTTCCATGTGTTTCTGCTATTATTTCTGAAGGATTCTTGGTCTTGCTTCAAGTAAATCCAATGCTTATACAAATTAAATTCATTATAGATCTGATTTATTTCTGCTATACTGTAACATGAGTCTAATGGATGTTTTCCAGTGTCTTCCAGCAGAAACCGTGCAATTCCAGAAGGAGGGTTTCTCTATTAACCAACTCTCTCCTTTAACTGATTTTTAGCTAGTGTTGATTGTGGGAGATCTTTTTAAGCCCTCTAAACTCATTTATTTTTTATGAAACTCTGCATGGAGGTCCCAAAAAGACTAAAATAAGGGAAAACAGACCTGGTCTACATTATTTTAACACTGGCTTGCTTATACAGCGTCCTCCTTGAGCCTATTGCAGATTTTCCTGAGAGTGGAATTTCGCGCTTCTTCCTTGTTTGCTTTTTGCTTGTCTTTTGGATCCATTGTTTAGATCTAAAGATCTAATGTTCCTAATAGTATAAAAATCTAAGAGTATTTTGTCATTTCCACACTTTTTGTGTTTCACCAATCTTCTATAGACAGAGTCTGGAACGGGCCAAGAAGCCTCTATATATCACCCTTCCTTGTGAAGGTGATGCATCCGGTAAATGCCCTACCAGTCTATCTCTGGTTTATATTTATTGGTGCAATTCCATATTTCTGTGATTCCATAGTGGAATATCTTAAGATATTCCCTACTGAGCTTATTTTTCCCCATTTGGAACATTACACTTACAAAGACCTGTATTCCTTTGATTCAAGCACAGTCAAGTGTTTAGGTCTGATCAAGGATTTATGTGTCAATCTGGCACAAATTCTTGCTAAGGGTCTGGTTATGGACATAGTAGTTGCTAACATTCCCCCAAATTATGCCATGCTTTTATCCAGATCATGGGGAGCCAAACTTCAGGGAAGCCTTCAAATGGACATGTCTTATGCTACCATTCCAGTTTTTAACCAAACCAAAAGATTATACAGGGAATCTCATATGAAATATATGGTAAGCAACATAAATAGGCCAAACAACACTCCTTTCTATTCTATTCAATTAGATATATATTCCTTTATCTTGTACAATGAATATGAAATCAGAAAACAAGAAAAGGAGAATGAGAAAGAATTAAGTCCACCAGAACAATCAAATCTGTTCCCAAAGGAAGAATCCAACAGCCCTAACGTTAGCAGCCCTAAAAAATAGAATAAGGATGAATATGAGATAGAAACTCTTTGGAACATGAGCTTTGATGGCTCTTGTGGAAAAGATAGTTGTGGAGAAGGTGTATGGATACACAATACAAACAAAGGAAATTCCTACAAAATTGATTTCCAATGCACTTATAACATTTCAGAATATGAAGGCATCCTCCTTGGCCTACATTTGCTAAAATATTTCGGAGCCAAGAAAATATCAGTCCAAGGAGATTTAGAACTGGTCATTAGGAAAATAAAAGGGGAGTATTCAACCAAAAACCCAAAATTAAGAGAATATAGGAATGTTTCCCTAGATCTCCTGAAAACCTTTGAAAAATATGAACTCACTTTCATCCCTAGAGCCCAGAATAACCTTGCGAATAAACTTGCCTTTACTGCCAGCAATTGCCAAATACCCCAGGTAAATGAACAATTCAATTTCAAAGTAAAAAATAGGCCTGTAGTCCCTGACAATGAAAACTATTGGCAAGTGTTTGAAGGAGATAAACACATCAATGATTTTCTAAGATCTGAAAATGATTTTGCTATACCAACATCTAGTTCAAGCCATGAAGAAGATTGTTTTGAGAAAAACAAATCCCTAAGACAGAGCTGTCCTTTACTACTGATATAAACCAATTTGAGCATCTTTATAAAGCAGAGTTACTAAGCAATCTAGACCAAAAATACCTTGAATTTTTACAAAGAAAAAATGATTCAATACCAAGAGGCCTTACACCATTAGAGGAGCTTTTTGACTTCAATGATGTAGCTAAAAAACCAAATATGGAGCTTACAGAAACAAATGTAGAAGAACATAACATAGGCAGCATGAATGAACCCAAAATGATCAAGTTATCTAGCATTCTTCCTACTCATATCAAACAGGAATATATTGAACTTCTAAATAATTTGGAGATGTGTTTGCATGGGGATACAACGATCTAAAATCATATTATACCAGCATTATTCAACACAAAATTCCTCTTAAGGAAAATTAGAAACCTTTCAAACAAAAACTAAGAAGGATAAACCCTGTTTTATTACCTTTGGTTGAGAAAGAGATCAAAATATGTATGATGCTGGGATCATAGTTCCCCTTAGATACTCACAGTGGGTTTCCAACCTTGTATTTGTTAGGAAGAATATCTGGGAAATTAGGCTTTGCATTGACTTTAGAAATCTGAACAAAGCCTCCCTGAAAGATAATTATCCCTTGTCTAAAATGGATCACATACTCCAAAAGGTGGTTGGATCCAAGAGAATATCACTCTAGGATGGTTTTTCAGGCTACAGCCAAGTGCTAGTACTCCCAAGTGATCAACACAAAACTTCTTTCACCACACCTTGGGGTACATTCATGTATGTTAAAATGCCATTTGATTTGATGAATGCAGGGGCCACATTCCAAAGGGCCATGGACATATATTTTTCAGAAGACATAGGCTATTTCATAATCATTTACCTTGATGACATCACTATTTACTCCAAAAATGATAAATAACACTTAGCCCATTTGAGAAAAGTTTTTGATAAATGTAGAAAATATGGCTTATCTTTGAATCCCAAGCAAATTCTCTTTGGTCTCCAGGAAGGAAAGCTCCTAGGCCACATAATCTCTGAAGAAGGAATAAAAGTAGACCCTAAAAGGATTGAAGGCATATTGAAAATCAACCAACCTAGAAACCTCAAAGAATTGCAATCTTTTATTGGGAAGATCAACTTTTTGAGAAGGTTCATCTCCAACCTTGTAGAAATTTTGAGAAATATCACAAATATGCTCAAAAAGGAATCAGGAGTTAAATGGACCTTAGAATCCAAACATTCATTTGAACTAGTGAAACAAGCTCTCACTCAAACACCAGTTCTTATCAGTCCTGATTTCACCTAGGATTTTTACATTTTCTCATTTGCTTCTGAACACACCATTGATGCAGTGTTATTGCAAAAGAATAATATAGGGCAAGAACAATAAATATCCTTTTTCAGCAAAGCCTTAAGAGATGCTCCACTCAAATATAACATCATGGAGAAACAAAACTTAGCCTTGATAAAAGCATTGAAAGACTTCTGAGTCTACATTTTACACTCTCATATCATTTCTTTTGTCCCACATACAGTTTTCAAGGACATTCTAAATCAAGACCCTAATGGTAAAAGGGGAAAATGGATTTCTATTATCGTAGAGTATGATTTAGAAATCAGGCCTACCAAGCTGATTAAAGGACAAGGATTAGAAAAATTCATGGCAGAATCAAATTTCAAAGAATTAGATGTGAATATGATTGATGTTTTATAAGAAACAGAAGAATTCACAGCTCCATACATTGAAGAAATATTTTCTTATTCATCTTGGTATGTTGATATCATTTATGTGCTTCTTTATCTTAGTACTCCTCCTTCTTTATCAAAGACTAAAGCTAGATTCTTGAAACATAAAGCTTTAAATTACTGCATTTTATATGGAGTGTTATATTGGAAGAATGTTGTTGGCATATTACTTAAATGTTTTCTTGAGATTGATGCAGGAAAAATCATGCATGAGCTGAATGAGGGAGAATGTGGAGGCCACATTTATTGGAAGACCAAAAAAAACAATATTCTTAGAGTTGGCTATTACTGGCCCACCCTTTTCCCTGATACTAAAAAATTAGTCATGATTTTCCATAAGTGCCAAATTTTTTATGGCAAGAGAAAAATCCCACCTCTACCTTTGCATCCCATCAGTATTGAAGCTCCCTTTCAGCAATGGGGTTTAGAATTTATTGGAGAAATTCACCCAACCTCATCTGCCCAACATAAGTGGATCCTTACTGCCACTGATTATTTTACTAAGTGGGTAGAGGCTATCCATTCTATAAATGATACTGACTTAATTATTATCAAGTTCCTTGAGACCAACATTTTATCCCGATTTGGTTGTCCTCGAAAGATCATTACAGGCAATGTTGTTGCCTTTAAATACAAAAAAATGATTGATTTCTGCTATAAATATCATATCACGTTAGGGAATTCCACAACTTACTACTCCTAAGGAAATGGAATAGTTGAATACTCAAATAAGATCTTGATCAATATTATCAAAATATTGCTAGATCAAAATCAGGAATCATGGCATAGTTAGCTGGTTCATGCATTATGGGTTGATAGGCTAACCACCAAGAAATCAATAAATATGTCCCACTATCAGTTGGTATATGGAATAGATGCAGTCTTCCCAACATCTTTAGGATTTCCATTCATGAAACTCCTCCAAGAAGTGCAATTAGAAGAAAATGACATGTAGAGAAATCTAAATCAAACATTCATTTACAACAGTCAAGAGAGGAAGTGTAAAAAAGAACATAATCAGTTCAATAAAGAATCAAGATGATCTTTGACAGAAGGACTAAATCAAATAGTTTCCAAGTTGGAGATATAGTTTTGAAATAGGATTCTAGGAGAGAAGACAAAGGTAAACATGGTAAATTTGAGAATTTAAGGAAAGGGCCTTATGTCATTCATTCAAGTACGGGTCATAATGCTTTATTTTTATAAGGGCCGAAAGGAGAAGAGTTATTTGGAGGTCCTTTCAATGGTAGGATGCTCAAACATTATTTCTGTCAAGATTCTTAGCTTCAAAGATTTCACTCATTATACATAACATTGCATGAGAAAAATCACAAAAAATACAAAAACAATGAAAGAAAAGGAAAAAGAGGGAAAATTCAAAAGAGGTACAACTCCATACCCAAAAACAGTACTACTGAAAGTGTGCAAGCTGAAATGCCACTACTGATTCAAAATAATATCTTGTTCAGTCATCTAGACTAATCATGGCTAAACATGCTTTAAATTTTATGTTGATAAGTTAGTGAAAACAATGATTGTCAAGAATATTTAAAACTTGACTTATCAAGAAAATAGATTAGGGAATAAAAGATACTGGTTCCACATGCTCAAAACAGAACCAAAGAAAAAGATAAGGATGCATTACAATTGATAAATTACAACCCTTATCTTTCTATTTTTACCTTTATGCAAAATAATGTTTGTGTGTAGCTTGTCCAATGCCACAACCATGGTTAGTCAGGTTGCCTAATCCTGATTTGAGCCTTGTTTTAAATTTCATGTCAATAGTTTAGAGAATCAAGACTGCCAAACAACTTAATCTTGGCAGTCAAACAATTTAGGTAGAAAACACTAGAAAATTTGGCGGAAATTTCGACGGCCAATTCGTCGCTATTCTAACACATAGTCTTCACAAGAGCGACAGTTCGAGGGCGGGAAAAATGTGGTTTGCCATACCGTCGCAGTTCTGACACAATTAAAAAGTGTCGCACTATCGACACTTTTTCCATCGCTTCAAAACAAGCGTCACTCTTCCGACGTTTCCCAATCCGTCGCACTTCCGACCTTTGTAAACTGTCGCACTTCCGACGAAATGTGGTCCGACGTTTTGAACGTCGCTCTTCCGACGTTTGTAAACTGTCACAATTATGAAGAAATGTGGTCCAACGTTTTGAACATCGCTCTTCCAACGTTTGTAAACTGTCGCAATTCTGACGCAATGTGGTCTGAATTTTTGGACGTCGCTCTTCCAACGTTTGTAAACTGTCACAATTCTGACGAAATGTGGTCCGACGTTTTGAACGTCACCCATCCGACGTTTTTATACTGTCACTCTTCCGACGTTTTTAATCTGTCCCAATTTTGACGCTTACAAGGCGTCGGTATAGCGACGGCGGGTTCAATTTAAAAAAAAAAAATGAAAATTTAAAAAAGGAAAAACATTGTTTTGAATATATTATATGAATTAAAACAGTCCATGAAGTCATTACATTTTCACATATGAAGATTGGAACCCAAATATCCATCCAGAAGAGTGGAAGTCCCACCCCAGACAATGATAGAAAAATACCCCCTGTCACATACAGGGACATGATATAAAACCCAGTAACGGTCCACATGGAGATTATCGACAATCTGAGAAAGCATCCAAATATGCCCGAGGCATCTATAAGAAAGTGAAATAGCAGTATGTAGAATAGTAAAGCAACAGATAGAGTACCGACGTCCATTGTTCTAAATACAAATTAAAGTACCCAAAATCCTGCAACAGAGAAAAACGCTAATCATGTGAGGAGTGTGATATGTCCAAAATATAAAAAGACCATCAGACCATATCAATAAACCAACAACATAGACCAGCATCGCTAGTTTTGAAGGAAGAGTGATAAACATTAATCATTTTTTTTTCACAAGAGAAAAAACGTTGTTTTGAATATATTATATGAAGTAAAACAGTCCATGAAGTCATTACATTTTCACATCTGAAGATTGGAACCCAAATATCCATCCATAAAAGTGGAAGTCCCACCCCAGACAGTGATAGAAAAATACCCCATGTCACATACAGGGACTTGATATAAAACCCAGTAATGGTCCACATGGAGATTATTGACAAATCTGAGAAAGCATCCAAATATGCCTGAGGCATCTATAAGAAAGTGAAATAGCAGTATGTAGAATAGTAAAACAACAAATAGAGTACCGACGTCCATTGTTCCAAATACAAATTAAAGTACCCAAAATCCTTGAACAGAGAAAAACGTTAATCATGTGAGGAGTGTGATATGTCCAAAATATAAAAATACCATCAGACCATATCAATAAACCAGCAACATAGACCAGCATCGCTAGTTTTGAAGGCAGAGTGATAAACATTAATCATTTTTTTTTCACAAGAGAAAAAACGTTGTTTTGAATATATTTTATGAAGTAAAACAGTCCATGAATTCATTACATTTTCACATCTGAAGATTGGAACCCAAATATCCATCCAGAAAAGTGGAAGTCCCACCCCAGACAGTGATAGAAAAATACCCCATGTCACATACAGAGACTTGATATAAAACCTAGTAACGGTCCACATGGAGATTATCGACAAATCTGAGAAAGCATCCAAATATGCCCGAGGCATCTATAAGAAAGTGAAATAGAAGTATGTAGAATAGTAAAGCAACAGATAGAGTACCGACGTCCATTGTTCCAAATACAAATTAAAGTACCCAAAATCCTTGAACAGAGAAAAATGTTAATCATGTGAGGAGTGTGATATGTCCAAAATATAAAAAGACCATCAGACCATATCAATAAACCAGCAACATAGACAAGCATCGCTAGTTTTGAAGGCAGAATGATAAACATTAATCATTTTTTTCAGAAGAGAAAAAACGCTATTTTGAATATATTATATGAAGTAAAACAGTCCATGAAGTCATTACATTTTCACATATGAAGATTGGAACCCAAATATCCATCCAGAAAAGTGGAAGTCCCACCCCAGACAATGATAGAAAAATACCCCATGTCACATACAGGGACATCATATAAAACCTAGTAATGGTCCACATGGAGATTATCGACAAATCTGAGAAAGCATCGAAATATGCCCGAGGCATCTATAAGAAAGTGAAATAGTAGTATGTAGAATATTAAAGCAACAAATAGAGTATCGACATCCATTGTTCGAAATACAAATTAATGTACCCAAAATCCTTGAACAGAGAAAAATGCTAATCATGTGAGGAGTGTGATAACCATCTGCAGAAACCCAGGCTTGCTTGTAAGATCAGGCTTGCTTGATTCCAAAATTGGTAACCATCTATTTCATCCGAGATGTAAGGTTCAGGCTCGCTTGTTTCCATTAGTAGCCCGCTACAGCATCCACCCTGTTCATAGCAAAAAGGTTCCTGTACTAGATATACAGAGAAAGAGTATAATACGTAGACCATATAAACATGGTTCTATATTTCAAAAAATAGGTTTAAAATAGAAACATGACAAAAAAAAAATTTCTAAGTAAAGTTAATCTATTAACAGTGGGAATAAAATTACACCGAAGTCAAAATCATTTCCCAGACTCATGGCAAATTTGTCATCAAAAAATCAAAAAATTAAGAAGACTGCCCTCATACGGGGAAACTAGTCTTGAATGTTTAATTTACAGAATTAAAAAATATTACAAAGGTCCAGCACAATAAAATAATCTAAAATCAGCCCAATTAAGTGGGCCGCGAAGCAAGAAAAATAAATTAACCAAACTACTCCTCCGGCTCCTCGACGATTCGGCACCATCCTTCGGAAGGTCTAGGATCGCTAGGCTACCTCCACATTCATGCCACGGCTCCCCTCCTGAAGGCCCGAATGTTGGCCGGATTTTTCCGAGCTCAGACCCACCGGACGGGTGCATTCTTCCTCCGTTTGGGCCTCCTCGCGGAAAACCACAGTGACTGAAGCTGTAATTCGTGGGCGGTTGAGAGAGCAATTAAAGGAAAATTGCGCAGTGCGCGTCATGGGAGAAGGTGAACTAGCGGTGAGGAAACGAGGAGCAGGGGAATCCATACAGTGGCCAGATCCTACAACCCGACCCCGCCCACTCCTAGTATTTGGATAGCGACCTACGTAATAATCACTAGACTGGCCGGAAGACAACTTGGTTGAGGGGCTGGAGGGAGCGCGCAGGAGTTGACCTCTAGTGCTCCCCCTGCGGCAACGCATCCTTTGACGCACACGAGGCATGGGTGCAGTCTCACAATCAGTGGGCACAAGAGGAGACGGAGAAGCAGAATTTCAAGAAACAGAGGAAGACAGACAAGGACCAGACCGAGAGAAATGCAGATATGCAGCAAGGTCTACGCAACATTTTAGCTGGCTACTTCTCCTTCTCGTCACAGTGAGCAGGCAGTGTAACCCAGCGACCGTCGCATCTGAAAAACCATAGAGAAATGCCATTTTATTGACTCGACTGCAATGCAATCGAAGGATGCCCGTCATAATTAATCTCTAATCATTAATGAGAGCTGAAGGCCGGATCATATTGGAGCATGCGGAATCGCTAACAGGAGTGGAGATCCGATCTTGAACAATGTTAAAACTTAATGCGATTAGACGTGAAAACCTTGGAACTTAATTGAACAACGTTAAAACTTAATGCGATTGATGTGAAATCAACACATCCATGTCCCATCGCCTTAAACGCCATCGAATGCACCCGCAGCCAGGAGCAGGGCAAGTTCTGATTGAGGACACGTGGCAGAAATTGATTGGAGCAGATCTTTGTTTGGGCCGCTCGCGCAGTGGAAATCCGGACCTGAAAAAGATTAGGGCGAATTTGATAAGAAATTCGCGTCACAACTCTCCCTCCGTACGCCAGCCCAAATTCAGACCCGAAAAATATTAGGGCGGAATTCATTTGGTTTTCACATCACAAAATTGGCCGACGTCAGCAGGCTATTTTGGAACGCAAATTTGGTTTGAATTATGGTTTATCGCCGTTTGAAGTCCGGCGGGCTCGACTTAAGAACAATTTTGTTTGATCCCATCTTATAAAATTTGTGTTTGTTTTCTTTGATAATACACATATTTATAATAAATCATGGGAATACCACACTAGTAAACATGTGGAAAGGTTATATAAATTATTGAGAACAATCATTTTTATGTAAAAATATCCAAATGTGCTTTTGGGAAATAAAAATTCGAGTATTTGGTTCATATTGTTTTAAAGGAAGGAGTGAAGTTGGAGCCTCAAAAGATGCAAGCTATTACAAAATGACCTATTCCTAAGAAAATCAAGGTTCTTCGATGATTTTTTAGACTTACATGATCAGTATGATGATAATTATGATAATTTCACAAAACAATCACTAGCTATTTTGAGGGATGAGATATTAGAACTTCAACTTGATGAGGATTTTTCAAGAGCTTTATTTCTTCTTTTGAAATCAAGAAAATATTCTCCCAAACTGAAAATATGTGTTCTTGAGATAATTTCTGAAAATTATGAAAATGAAATTAAACATTTGCATTCTCAAATTCAGTCATACAATTTCCGAAATCCTAAATAATTCTTTGAAAATCTTCCTTCTCCTAAGCAAGAGGAAATTGTACTATCTTTTGACTTGCATATTGAGGATGATTATTCTTTCAAACACAAGACAGAAGAAATAGTTTCAAGGCTTAATATTCAGAATACAACTGAGCAACCAGTCATTGAAGGCCTAGAAGTAAATAACATACATCCTACTTTTATTGATCCTATATCAGATTATATGGAGAATATTTTTAGGCCAAATTTGCAAACATGTTTTCTCTATAAGGATCAAATACATCAAAAGTGGCCTTTACACATCATATCATTTATTATAAAGGCACATGATCATAATATGCTTCCAATTTTGATCACAAGCAATCAAGTTATCCATTTATTGTTACAGCTACTTGATTGGCTTCATTGGCATTTTTGTATTACCTGATTCAATAAGATTTTTAGTAGATTGAGTAGGTAGATGAGTGCCAATAAGCTCAGAATTTTGAGCATTTTTTTTAGTTTTCAATTTTCAGCTAGTTTTTCATTAAGTTGGTTTGAAAACTTTTGTGTGTTGTTTTAGTTTCAGATTAGATTTCAGTTTGCAGAAGACAGAAGACATTTACAGGTTCACCAAGGTCAATGGATGAGGACAACTGACCTGCTGTTCTTGACTTTTCACCAGGAAAAGCCATCCCCAAGTGGAGCCAGTGTTAGACTCCTATACCAATAGGTGTCATGTTTCATGATTGACTTGATGGGCTATGTAATATGTTCATACCTTTTATTGTTGCAAAGGTTTTCCATATTATCAAAAAATCAAAAAAATTTAAAAAATGTAAAGAGGGTATACCCTAAAAGAAAAATCAAAGGGTAAAAAGAATAAAAATGGCCAAAAAAGTAAAATAAAATGAACCCCACCAAAAGAAAGGCCAAGGAAAGTGTGCAAGTCTAAATGCCACTACTTTTTGCTCTTATGTAATAAATAAAATTGTGTGCAACTTGTATCCTATGCCACAATTTATGAATAGTCAAACAGTTTAAGCTTGGATATTTCATCTTTCAATTTCATGTTTTAGAGATAGAGAATAAAATCTGACCAAACTGTTTAATCTTGGCAGATAAGTAGATAGGTAGAGTAAATAAAAGGAGCTCAATAGCTTAATCTGAGCCCTTGGATGTAATAAGGTTAGACTTAGATAGATTTCTACATGTAAAAGAAAAGAAAATGTGATAAGGGTTTTCCAGTCTAAGTGCATCCTAATAAAGAAGAAAAAATGGTAGAGTAAAGTAGGTAGGGTAGGTAGATGATGTTACAGAATTGCATGTGATGGAAAATGACTCTAAATGTGTTAATATTTACTTTCATCACAAAGTGCAAAGGCATACACTATACTGGAAGAAATTCAAAGCAAAGAAAAGTCAAAGTTATTAACTTCCCTTCTCATCTTCCCCTAAAGATTTCACTAATTTCCCCTAAGTACTAAGGTATTTGAAAATTAGAGGGGCTCAAGGCATTTCCTTGACTTTTGGAGGGACCGGACCCTCGGCCCAATAATTAGAAAAGCCTAAGTACTTGAAGTCATTCTTCATAACATTCACTCATTTCTAAACATATTTTCCTAAGTAAAATCCCATTTTACTTAGGAAAATTATGCATTATTTCATAAAAAACCCTCAAAATCACATTTTATTCCAAGTCTAAGTGATGAAGTGATTATAATGCAATTTGCTTTTAAATCTTCACTTTCTTAGTTATATTAATGTATTTTGAGATTACATTGTCCCCTTGTCATATTAACATTGATTTTATGTATTAAATCCTTACAAAAATAACCTTCTCCTATTATATATAACTCCTTTTTATATAATATCCCCAAAAACCCATTAATAAATTTTAGCCAAAGTTATTTATTCCCACATGTTTAAATAAAAAACCCACTTTATGCCCCCTTTGGCTAAATATATCATAATATTAAATTCCACCCCCTATGGTAATTAGATTAATCTGATTTAATTATCATATAATAAAAGTATATTGAAAAAATAATTAAAACATGTTTTATTACGTGTTTTAATAAAAAAATAATTCTTCCCCTGTGTATTTTAATCCCCCGACTCCCTTTCCCAAGGTTAAAACTATAAACCCTTTGTAAAATCCCCAATACCTCCCTTAACCGCTAACCTTGGTTAAATCATTTCCTGATCACTTCCCTGCATTTTTATAAACAAATTGATTAATCCTCACGATTAATTAACTCCGCCAATCAGATTCCCCCCGATGAGATTAATTAACGTTTAATTGCGTCGGGCCCTCCATATTAAATCCCCGTCACTTCCACGTCCCCATCGTCATTCGATCAACCCATCTGAGATCAATGGTTATTAATGATATCGCTAGCCATCCGCGTCCGAACAATAACGCGTGATGGCCCAGTGGTTTTCAAACAGTGCCATGCCACGCGTCAATCATTCTATGGAATCGCTCGCCCTCCGCCCAAAACCACTTTTCCCCAAAAGCGGTGCGATGGAAACCGCTTACCGCTTGCCTCTCGTGACTCATCCTCCGTACTTGCTGACGTCATCCATTAAATAAATAAATAAAACCCCGTCACCCTTTGGACTTTGTGAATAAAACAATTTTTCCGGCATCATTTTCATTATTATGTGAACAACCAAAGTCTCATGCAGAGAATTTCAAAAACAAACTGTCAAGCGCCATAAACTGTATTTTGATGAAGACAATTGCATACCAGTAATCCAGAGTTCGTACGCCATAGCCTGTACCTGTTTAATCACTGTTCATCTCCCAAAAAACAGGTATTTACCCCAATTCCCATTAAAACTCTGTGAAATCCTAGCTTTTGTTTTAAATTCCGCACAAAAGACAAAAACAGAGTTCAATTTGGTCTTGTTCAATCCCCATAATTGTAAATTGCATTCCAAAAACTTGTAATTTTTTTTTTTCTTCACAAAAACCCGAAATTCATTTCTGAATCCACAAGAACCAGAAATGGAGGTTAGACTTAGATAGATTTCTACATGTTAAAGAAAAGAAAGTGTGATAAGGGTTTGCCAGTCTAAGTGCACCCTGATAAATAAGAAAAAATGGTAGAGTATAGTAGGTAGGGTAGGTAGATGATGTTGCAGAATTGCATATGATGGACAATGACTCTAAATGTGTTAATATTTACTTTCATCACAAAGTGCAAACGCAGACATTTAAGAGGGGGAACTAATACAATGTTAAAAAGAAAACCAAAGCACACATCTACAAATTACCTCCTTAGCTACTGTCACACCATCATTAACTATTTTCGGAGAACCATGCTTGCTCTCCAAGACAACATTTTGCCCTTCGCCCCAAGGGTGACTCCAACAAGATTAGCAAGTTTGTTCACACCGTCTGCAAGAAAAATTGACAATGCTTTCAGTAAGTGTGCAATTGAATGCCAGACCATATGCCAAAACAACCCTCCATGAAAAATTAAAATAACACATTAAAATCGAATATAAGTGGACAAGGAAAGATCCACCGCAATGAAGTTTCACGTGCAAGTGACCTTCCTTTAAACATAATTTTTTCTCTGACCTGCAATTTTTTTGTCACTGAGCCATCCTTGTTGAAGTACAACTCCTTTTCCATAGCTCTTGTATTAACTACCTTCTCTCTGTCGCGTAATCTCAGAGTCCCTCTTCTGCTTGAGCGATTAAAGGAAATGGGTGAAAAAACCGAAAGAGAAGACAATTGTCTGCCATAATTATCAAACATTGCACCCAACTTCTTCCCCTTTCCATTGTTACCCAATGAGGTAGATGTGGCAATTGTTGTCATACTGCCCAAAGCAGAGGCCATCTTCTCTTATCCTGAATATAGAATTACAAGATCTTCATATTAGTGTGAACCTTAAAAAACATGACTCCCGTTGCTAAAAACCACTTTTAAGTTGTAACAGGCAAACTAAACAACTATCACAACTTTTGGCAACTTCTGGATCATTAAGAGAGAAACAACCAAAGAGAAATACAACCAAAATCCTCATTTTAATGAGACCGTACTATATATTTGCATTAAGATAATAGAAAGAAATCACGACTATATTAAGGCTAGCACAAAACAATATTTAACCAGTGTCTCTCGCGGCCTTCAGGTTGCCATGCTAGAGGTTTCATATTTTTAATTTAAATTCTTGACCTCTCGTGCCCATCTATGAATGCATCCAATGGGATATCTACATCAAATGCTCCTTTATATCCCCAAAAACAAATTCTCTACTACAAGAGCACCAGTATTGATGGATCACCCCACACCATCCCACCCACTAGAAACGGTGAAAAAGGAAACCCAAGAAAACTTCTGAAATATCTCAAGATGACTATATGGGTGGTTCTTATGAATCAACCAACCATTCAGAACATGCTCATCAATCCAAACCATGAGTATTATGTGACGATATTCAAGCAGGCACTAAATCGGATTTCTGAAGCTATGTTAGAGAAACCCTAAACTCTCACTGAAAATACGTGAAATGTGGCACCACTCAGAGATTGACATCTACCAATTGGTACAAGTGGTAGAAAATTTCCATGCTCAAACAACAAGGTGATGCAGGAATGACATGAGGGAGAAAATATCAGAAAAGCCCCAAATCTGGAGAACTAAAGCTCATCACCAACCTGAGATTGACAACTTTACATGATGTAACCTATGAAATCGTAAATGGAGAAATCATAGTAACAATAAAGTAACCTATGTAACAATAAATTCGGATTCATCCCGGGAGTGGTAATGGGAGAAATCATAGTGAACAACAAGAAACATGCATAGTTTCTTACAATCAAATAGATGAAAAAACACATACAAAAAACCTAGATAATAATTGTGAACAAGCTTAATATTGAATTATGAACTGTAAAGGAACTTACAAAATGTGACATTACGAACCTGGTCAAGCGCACAAGCAAAAATATCCTGGACATGACCCTGGTTGAAAAGTTGTATTGCTCATGATGCAAGAGGATTTGTACCTGCACTGCCAAGTCAATCAAAATCCATCATTATCTATACAATAAATACAAGTAATTGATGTAGTATTTTTTTACTCTAAGATGCATTCTTATGATAATGTTAGAACATATGTTGAAAATGTCAAAACATACCTGAATAAGCTCCTCTTCATTTCAAGAACAATTTATTGGAGTCGCATGAACTTGGGACAAGCCTCCCACGATCTGAAAGAGTAGCAACTAAGTCAACAGTGACTTTTTTGTTGCTACGCTGGATCAAGGGAGGTTTGCTCCAAGATTAAATCGCTCCAATAAATTATTCTCTACTAAACAAGGCCAACCACATGAAGGTGGAAGCTCTTATGGCCCCTCCCCCCCCCTCACATCACTCTCAATTCCCCAATACCCAATCTATATTTCATTTTTTACTTTCATGAGCATTAAAAAAAATATTCAATAACTAATAAAAAAACAATTCAACAAAAAGTACGCAAGGAAACATTGAAATTAATGCTTGACATAAAAATCGTATGATAAATGAGTTTTTTATATAACGCAAAAAACGTTCCAAGTATGGTAACGTTTGTCTTATAATAATACAATATTTTACATTATCAAATTTTCTTTTTCTTTTTCTTCTTCCTATTTCTAAAGCTCCTAATTACATCATCAATATCATCGTCCTCTGCTCCTGTTTCGTGCCTTTCGACCCGCACTACTGACCTAGTTGCGTAGTCACGATGTTTGGTCTCATCCAGTGATGGGGCATCGCCTACAAAAACAGATAATATTAAATTTTAATTGTCAGTTTTTAAATATCATTGAACTAGTTCAGTAATATTAATAAAAAAAATTGCAATGAGATTATTTACCTGGTGCACCAGTTGTCGCCGCTGACCTAGCTGCGTAGTCACGATGTCTGGTCTCATCCAGTGACGGGGCATCGCCTACAAAAACAGATAATATTAAATTTTAATTGTCAGTTTTTAAATATCATTGAACTAGTTCGGTAATATTAATAAAAAATTTGCAATGAGATTATTTACCTGGTGCACCAGTTGTCGTCGCTGACCTAGTTGCATAGTCACGATGTCTGGTCTCATCCAGTGACGGGACATCGCCTACAAAAACAGATAATATTAAATTTTAATTGTCAGTTTTTAAATATCATTGAACTAGTTCGGTAATATTAATAAAAAAAATTGCAATGAGATTATTTACCTGGTGCACCAGTTGTCGCCATTGGGACTATTGCCCTGTCTTCCTCTCTGGTGGTAAGATCCTCAAGGGAAACATTCTCTGTCATTTAAACAAAAAACGTTATAAGGACAACCATCAAGGTATAATTAGAAAAAATTATAAGTGGAAATTAATTATCGTCACGGCCCTCACTGATAGTAGCATTGTCGGCCTGGTCCCCACTACAATGATCAGGTTGCATGTGAGGATCATCTACATCTGGCTCTAAAACTAGGTTATTTGCCTCGTTGGTAGTGTTTCTCCCCTGATTTAAAAAAATTTGTTAGACATTAAATTTATGGACGAAAACAAACATATTGAAAGGTTAATGTTTTACCTTATCAAGCATTCTGGATCTTGGGACCTGCCCCAAGCTTCTGCGACGTTCAACTACGGCTTGATAGCCGAAATGGAAAGTGATATTTTTATCTTCCTCTGTAGTTTCTGTTCCGAAGTCATCACCCTACATTACATATGATTGTGTATTTTTAATCATATTTTATAGGATTACAAAAACGTTGGAAGGCGATACAATTAATTATAAGATGTTTAGCTACTTAATTACAATTCTTGTGGCTAATTTCAAGTAGCCGCCCTGGCCTAGCTTGTGATGGCCCTTTTTTTCAATCCTAGCTTTGGTTGCCTTTGAGGTGTTAGGAAACCTAGCATCAAAATATTGAAGTCAGATATGACGTAGCACACTTTTATTTTAGACATAGAGAAAATTAAAGCTATTGAATTAAAGTTGTAATTTACCTTGCGGGTCCAGTTGGCATTTTTCTTTCTTTCTTTGCCCTTTTCTCTTTTCCATCATGAATGAGTGCTCTCCACTCACTCTCTGGAACTGTGAGAGGATGCTCATATCTAGGGTTAAATTGTAATTGCGTCCTATAGGTGTCCCTAGTATATTTCAAATATTTGCCGGCTACCCAAGCCACCGTTGTTCTGTCAAATGTGCTGACCCCAAAAAGGGCTTCTAGATAATCTAGAAGTTCTTTTTTCAGGTTGAAATTCTGGGAATTCCACACTGTGCGTATGGTTGGGGAAAAAATTACCAATGCATGTCTCTCTAGAAACCTGTAGAACTCATTGTTTCCTACACAGAAAAAAAATAAAAAATATTATCATTAATTTAAAAATAAAAATCATGATAAATATGTTTTAGATAAAGTACATGAAATAGTTAAAATATTAAAATTTACCTGGGAGTTGTACATGATTTATAGTGACACCTTCATTATTCACCAACAACGTGCCATTAATGGTCCCTGTGGAGCTGACACGTGTAGCTCCAGGAAACACAATAATGTAGTTGGCCATATCAGCCTCATCATTGCCAACACGTTCAGCGGTTGGCTGGGTGTATGCTTGGGCAGGGTGTGTTTCTTGGCTGGCACCTAAAGGAGTAGAAGGTGTAAGAGAGGGTTGTTGGGAAATCTCTTGCCCTTGTGTCCCACTACCACCAACACCAGGTTCAGCAAGTGCCAGAAAACGCTACATACAAAAGAATTTTTTGTTAGTTTAGTCAATGTAAAAATTAAAAATCAAACTATCACAATTCATCTCATGCAGAACAAAAAAAATATCCTTTTGACTTTTTATTATTACCTTATATGTTTCTAGCTGGCTCATAATTTTTTTTATCCTCTCTTCTATTTCGGGTGTTTGAGGTGCATCTATCAAAGTATTAAATTCTGACCTTGCATCTCGTGCCTTTTTTTGCAACAAGAACACTGGAGATAGGGATGAAGAAAGCTCTTCCTCAAAGAGGGAATCATCAGGTGTACCATGGCTAGGTGTCTGCATATTTGAACAAAATTAATATTATTTCAATTATGTAAATAACTAAAATACCCGAAGATAGAGCAATGCTAGCACTTTACATGTTCTTCCGCTGGCCTCTTTCTACGATCATCCCGTATCAGGGTTGTTCCTGTACTGCCCTAATCAGTCTGACACATTGCAATAAAATTATAAATGTAAAAACTTGAAAACAATATCTAAATTGAAAACACAAAATGAAAACTGAAATAATTTCTAATAAGACACTGGAAGACAGAGTTAGAGTTTCAAATATGCCTTGCATTGAATTCAATCCTAGAAACATGTCATTGCACATTAAGGCACCCAAACAAGAGACGATTTGACAATGAAGACCTTATTGAATATATTGTTGGAGCAACTTCTAGTAAACTTGTTGTGAAGACCTTGAGGACATTTTTGGAGCAACATTGTTGAAGCTGATGGTATAGCATTGTTGGAGACGATCTTGAAGGGCCTTGAAGTGAAGCTTTTGGAGCAACTATTGAAAAATCCTTAGAGCATTTAAGTAAGGCACTTTCTATCTTCAATCACCTTTTTCCTTTCAATATCATTTAAACGATTTTGTTGATATTTAATGTTTGAAATCACATTATAATTCCTTGATTATATGTGTTTGGGGACTTTCCCTTTGAAATTACCCAAAAATACCCTGGAAATTTTATCTTTAGGATGCATGTCTGACCCTATTGTTCAATATTTTGATTGATAGTAGTAAACATAGAGAGTTAGGGGGCTCTTGACTTGGTTTGGTTGGGCCATTAGATCCCTAACATATAATAGGGAGAACCCCCCTCGAGTTGGAGGAGAGCTAGCCCGAAGTGAAAAGAGGTTGGTGAGGTGACAATGGGGCTATTGAATTATACATGGTATCACACTTTAGCTTTAGGACTTTATCTTGAGAAGTGTGAGATTTTGCTATATCAATTCTCAAATTGTTTACAACACTATTGTTAAGAACTAATAAGAAGTGATGTTGAGGGGTTTTTGAGTATAAGAAACAATACCATTTAAAAACTAGGGTTCTCAGTCCTTGGCATTCCTTCACCTGGGCCTAGGGGCACACTAGAATAATTTCACACTAAACCATGCAAACTTAAAAGTAACTTAACAGATCCATAAAGTAATAATAATCATAATTCCTAATTTCCTACTATACAATATGATGCAAATTATTCAAACATGAAGCAATGAAGACATGCAATGTCTGAATATCAAGATTGATGAACCAATACAATAAGTTAGAAACTACAACTTTGATTCAATACTCTGTGTCCTAACTCCAGGAAGGAATCTAGTTTGTAGTATAGAACAAGCATCATGTATTATCAATTCTTAATTGGCAACAACTAAAGGTCATCTACCTCATCAATTCCTTCCCATTTTGTGTTTTTATGTTATATTCCTTATAAAAGTGTCAAATTTCTCTCAAAGTAAGCAACCACTGAATAAAATAAAAAATAGTTGAGATATGATTGAGAAATGGTCATTTATTTCTTGGAAGGATCTTCACAATTTCTTTGGTTGTTTTTCATCTCAAGAAACAAGAAATGACCTAAGAAACTATCGTGATGTAATATAAGAAACAACACGGTGCAATGGCCATTTTCAAAGCCAAATGATGTCCATTGAGGACATGGCCTTTATTTGGTTCCTGTTTCATAGGAGCTTCGGGTAGAAATGGAAATTTGTTGTACCATTTCCAGTAGTAAAAAGGGAAAACCTTCTTTTCCATGGGAAATAATTTACCTTTCCTTTTTCAAGATAATCTAAATCACAAAAAATATGAACTATACTGCACACATTCTTGGATAATGTGAAAGTGGAAAAGGAATATCCTACACAAGTGATGCACACATGTACATTTGAACACTAATAGATTTTTGTAGTTGAAATGCAATGCTTGTTTTCATTTAAATGTAGGGTTTTTAAAGCAGGGAGAAATAATGGCTGCCAAATTAATAAGCGTTTCTTTGGGAAAAATTTAAATCTTGTGTTGGGTGATGAAGATAATAGAGGGTATTGAATCTTGATTCTTGACATCTAGAGAGAACTCTACAGCCTAACACAATCCAATGGAATTGACCAAAAAAACCCAAATAGAGTCAACCCTACTATAAGAGGAAGGGCCTGCAGTAAGAACTTACCATTTTGCAAGAGCTGAGGGCGAATGCTGTTCTGCAAGAGCTGACGGCGAATGCAGGGCGAATGCTATTCTGCAAGAGCTGAGGGTGAATGCAGGGTGAATGTTTTTCTACAAGAGCTCAGGGCGAATGTTGAGGGTGAATGTTGTTCTGCAAGAGCTCAGGGCGAATGCTGAGGGCGAATGCTGTTCTGCAAGAGCTAAGGGCGAATGCTGAGGGCGAATGCTGTTTTGCAAGAGCGGAGGGTGAATGCGCGTGTGATATCAGAATTTAATGTAGCACACATGTACATTTGAACACTAATAGATTTTTTTAGTTGAAATGAAATTCTTGTTTTCATTCAAATGTAGGGTTTTTAAAGCAGGGAGAAATAATGGCTGCCAAATTAATAAGCGTTTCTTTGGGAAAAATTTAAATCTTGTATTGGGTGATGAAGATAATAGAGGGTATTGAATCTTGATTCTTGGCATCTAGAGAGAACCCTACAGCCTAACACAATCCAATGGAATTGACCAAAAAAACCCAAATAGAGTCAACCCTACTATAGGAGGAAGGGCCTGCAGTAAGAACTTACCATTTTGCAAGAGCTGAGGGCGAATGTTGTTCTGCAAGAGCTGAGGGCGAACGCTAAGGGCGAATGCTGAGGGCAAATGATGTTCTGCAAGAGCTAAGGGCGAATGCTGAGGGCGAATTCTCTTTTGTAAGAGCTAAGGGTGAATGTTGTTCTGCAAGAGCGAAGGGCGAATGCGCGCGTGATATCAGACGTTAATGTAGCTATTGCGACGGATACGAAATAATAAAATCATTTTTATGTAGCGCGCATATAAGTTTCATAATTTTATGTAGCGTGCATATAAGTGTCGTTATACCGACGGCAGACAAAGCATCACTATTGCGACGGGTGCCTCCAAACGTCGCAATTGTGACACTTAGACATTGTGTCGCACTTGCGACATTTTGAGGCAGTCGTCGCAATAGCGACGCTTTGGGCCATAGTGTCGCAATTGCGACGTCTTCCTCCAAACGTCGTAATTGCGACACTTTGTCTAAGTGTCGGTATTGCAACAATTTTCTATAAACGTCGGTATAGCGATGGTTTCGAGCGGGATGGAAAAAATTTGGGGAAATTTCTGACATTTGGTCAAAAGCGTCGGAACCAAGTGTCGAAATTTCCGCCAAATGTAGTAGTGAAATAAAAAGAGTTCACTAGTTTAATCTGAACTCTTGGAAGTAATAAGGATAGAAGTAGATAGTTTATTTCTATTTTCAAAAATAAAAAGTCAAAGAGTTTTCCAGTTCAAGTGCACTCAAAGAATAAAAAATGTTAGGACAAGTAGGAGTGGGTAGGTAGAAATGTTGTTGAAAAGAAATCATATGTTGCAGATTATTAAGATCATCACATCAAAGGAAATATCAACAAGTGAAACAGAAGGGGACAATCTACCCAATGGAAAGGCACTGGTCTGCCAAAACTCAGATATTTGATAAACTGAAAGTTCTGGACACCTCCAAAAAGGATTTTCCCTCCCCAAGTGGAGCCACTGTTAGTCATCAATAATTTTTGCTGATATCAAAAGATGACTAAATTATGATCCTAGATTTCTAGAAACAAGATTTGAGAAATATTGTGAGTTATAGAAATATCACTGTTAATGTCCCGTGATTTGGTGGATTGGCTAACCAAATGATAGGGTAACATCAAACTAGTCTTTGGAGTCCTAGGACCTAGCCTTCTTGGACTCAGAGAGGGCTCTCTCTATTGTGCAAAGGATGTGAACTTGTTCGCTTTGGATGATTGATTTTAGGCTAGTTGTTAAGTGTAATTTGTTTGTTTGTTTTGGGTTGGGGTAAGATGATCAAGTAGGATAGGTGGAATGAGAGAATATCAAATCAATAGGGCTATGGGGTCAGATGAAGTCGAGGGTGTCGAAATGATGAATTAGAGTGTATTGCAAGGCCGATTTAGCAAGGTTAATGGATCCTTAGGTGATGATGAGGTGTAATGAACATTAATTTTGGGAAAAAATAAGAGTTCTTAAACATATATAGTCTGAAAGCAATAACTCATGAGGTAGGGAAAACCATTAATATTTATGAACAATACTCAAACTCATAAACATGTAAGACGAACAATCCAGTGTCACATAGAAGCATTAGAACTCCTAACTTTAGAAATCCACCTTCAGCTTTTTGAGAAAACACATAAGATAAACAAACAATTCAATATATGGAGAGGGAACTCCTAAACAACATATATCAAACTATCGAGAACTCTAAAACAAGTTGATGAGTATGGGCAAAGGGCAAGATCGAAACAAGACCTCTTTGTATTAACCTATTCAATCAATATTCCATAGAAAAGCTTCACAATAAGTTTTTGAAAACTTTAAATAAGAAGGGCATACCATGAATCATATTTATAAGCTAACATACTAATCATTCATGAAACAAAGAACAAGTTTTAGTGGGCCTAACAAGAAGTCAAGAATTCCTTAAGATGAACTAAAAGAAGAAAACATCAAAACTATAGCAAACAAAAGGTTTGAGGTGCTTCCATGAGCATATCTCAACCTATACTTTTCTGATATATAGCAAACAAGAAGACTGAAACAAAATGAGGACAATAAGACACTAACAAGTTAGAACAACATCAACATTCACCAAGCTATGGAATCCTGCAAGCAAGCTTCTCCAACATCAAGCCACACAAGCCATTCATTCACTTCATAAAACCAAATATCTCCTCCAAGCTCATAAACCATGTATTTATCTATAACACATCAAGCCTCAACTATTTACAATTAATCCTCATGGCTTATATAACAAGCAAGGAGGAAGAGAGCTCACTAGAGCATCTAGAAGCCTATTGGCCAAAAAAAAATATCCTAACTTGTCCTTTAGGCCCTACAAGGTCGAAGGCACAAAATATATTTTCCGGACTAAAATAAAAAAAATATTGACTTTTAGGCTCTAACATACATGATGAAACTTTCATAATGCACATTTTCTCAGTTACACATAAGAACGCAGCATACTATCTCAAAAACTTAAAAATTTTACAGGAGCGTAGCACCAAAAAAGGTATTTTTGCAACAGAGTTTTGGAGGCCTTCTCGATGTCGGAAAAGGCTCCGTGATGGCCCATTGGAAATATGTGGATGTCTACTTTCGAAATATATCTTTTTTTCCTTAATTTTACCTCTACAAGTAGTGCAAAAAGTGGAAAAATCCAAGGCTGCCAAGAGTGCAGCACCTGTTCAAAAAAGAGGGTAGAAAGGTGAAAAAATGAGTGTTTTTGACCCTTTTGGGGGACCAAAACAACTCCAATTGAGCTGAAATTTGGTGAGCATACTCCTCTCATGATGGAGAATCCAAAAATGTAAGTTTCTCCCTCTGAAAATTCCCTAGGGAAAAGCGCAGCACAGGGGGTGTTGCGTTCTTAGGCTTGAAATTTTGCAAAAAACAAAAACTTGTTCAATTTTCCTCAAATTTGGTATGTAGGTGCCTCAAGGGTCCATCGAGACCTGTAGTGAAGATTGAGCCAAAATACCAAGCCTAGCTTGGTCCTTTTCATCATTTGGTGATGGGCCCTCAATTTGTGTAGTTTTGAATTTTTTCCTTGCAAAGTGATTTCTCCATTTATAATGCTCAGTCATTCTCCTTCGCAATGTAAGAGGTGCCTTGATAATTTCTTGGTACATTTCCAACTTCATCACTGTCCTCTTCTTCATATTTTGACCTATTATGTTCACTTTCAAATTCTTCTTTTGTTTCACTATTTTCATTTGTTGTAGAGTCACTATCATAGGCACTTTCATTGGTTCCTTCATCTTTGCTATGCCTATTGTCTTTGCCTTTAGAATTTGTGACTTCATTATCACTATTTTGTTCATGAGAACTGTCATGATCTTCTTCCTCACCATAGATGTCATTTTCTGCCTCATTATGTGTCTCTATGCCCACACTGATTAGCCCACTGTTTTCTTTGTTTTTCCTATGGTCTTCATTTTCTAACTCAGCCTCTGTTTCATAGCTTGCACTATCTTCATTTTTGCTATGTTCACTGCCCCTTTTATCACTATCGTTAGACTCATTGTTTTCTCCCACACCTTGACTGTTTTTTTCCTTAAAGTCTCCTTTTTTTTCTTGGCTGCTATCTACATCTTCATCTTCACTTGGATCACTGTTTTGGTCTCCTTGTTCACCCTTTGACTCACTGCTTTTGCCACTACTTTCTTCTTTGTTACTGCTTTTATCATCAATGATATATTCCTTGTCATTACCCTCTTTTTCATCATTGCTTTCATCCTTGTCATTGCCCTTATCATTACCGCTTTCATCTGCCTCCTCTTCAATGTCCTTTCATATCTTTAGTGTCATCTTCATTTTCTTCCTCTTCATCACTTGTTTCTTCTTCTTTATCATTCTCTTAGCAACCTTAACCTCTTATAAAACCAATCATATATGATGAAAGTTGAAAATGCCTTTTAAAATTTCTTCATAGCAGAAAAAACATCTTTTTGAAAGCTTGTGGGCGAGTTGGGCAGTGTTGAATGTCTTTTCATGCAGTGTTGCACGCCTGTGGTAGGAGCACAGCACGCTGGGCAGTCCTAAATGAAAAATCAGTCTTTCGTTTCAAAATAGTGGTAGGAGTGCAGCGTAGGTCAGTGGAAGTGTGGAGCCTATGGCAGGAGCGTAGTGTAGGTCTGTGGCCCGGGCATTGGTTGTGCACCTCGTGCAGGGCTGCACGCTCGTGGCAAAAGCGCAACACATGTTGGTCTGTCGGATAGCTTAGGTCAGCTATGATTGTGGCCTCATGCAGGGCTTCACACCCGTGACAAATTGCAGTAAAAATATGTGTGTCGGGCGCTCAGGCTATCGTTCAAAAAAAATAATGGCAGGAGCGCAGCACAGCCTCTGGGTTGCACGATGTCGTTTCGGGCCCTCCCTTTGCATGCCAGGTCAAACCATCGGAGCGCAGCGCAATCCTATAGGCGTGCAACACACAATTTTAAAATGCACTGGAGGAGGCTACAGGAGTGCATCACAAGCTTTTTTCTGCCCGAACCTCTGTTAGGATTTTTTGAACTTTCCAGGAGCGCAGCGCAGAAAAAGGCCTTTTGCAGTGGGAATTTGGAGGCCTTCCCAATATTTGAATTGAGCTCGTGATAGCTCATTGGAAATATGGTTGAGTATAATTTCCACAACCTCTTTTTTTTTTTCCATTTGGTGTCTATTTACTTGTCCAAAAACTGATTCTCCCAACATTGGTCCAAAAGTGTTGAATGTTGGCGCAGAAATGCAGAGTGTTGGTGCAGACAACTTTTGGAGGCCTTCCACAACTTCAAATTGATCTCATAATAGGTCATTATAAATACATTCAAGTATATTTTTCGTTTGACTCATTAAGAAAGTCATTTGGATACTCCAGCTGTGAGAAAACTTGATTTTCCCAAGGTCACTCCAGCAGTGCAGAAATTCTCCTGTGACACCTGTATTTTCGACATTTCTCCCAAACCATGATACCTGTGTAAAAAATGAAGGAGGTTTTTATTCTTGGGCCTATTATGGACAAAAACCTCTCTCACGTTTGTCAATTTCATCTATGTTTGGTTAGAAACACAATTTTAAGCAAAACTGGCTCTGGGCGTGACACATGGCTTGTTTCTTGGAATGAATTCTTGTAAAATGATGGAGGCATGATGTTTATGAGTTGGCATGGCTTCATTATTACTGATATGACCTACCATATGGATCTTCTTCTCTTATGCCTCTTTTCCATAACAAACCCTAGCTTAGTTGGAAGAGGAAAACAGGGTTTGGTGTAGGGGATTTAGGACTGCCTTGTAGAGGGAATGGAATGAAGGGGTTAAGGGTTGTCTAAATTCTTGGGGAAAATTTTCGGGATATGGATAGATGTTAGGGAATAGGGGAAAGTTGAATTTCAAGCATTGAGTGAGGGGAAGTGGTCCAAAAGGGAAAAACACAGGCCTAGTCTTAAAAAGTATCAAATTGTGGCGATAGACTAGGTTTTGGTAGGAAAATGATGAATTTGTGGGATAGGAGTGATGGGGAGTTTTTATGAAGGTATATTAAGGATAGGAGGAGTTGTAAGAGCATCAAGAAACAAGCCTTGTTGATGTTTAACCATGGAGGTCATGAAACCAAGAAAAAATTCCTTTAAAAGCCCTAGATGGACAATGGATGAGTTAGGCAAAACAAAATAAAGGGTTGAGGCCAAAGGTGACACAAAAAAGACAAACTGAGTGACATGAGCCCATAATGGGTCTTCTGGGATGGGTGAGTTGAGAATTGACATGATGGGATGATGAAATAGTGAAAAAATTATCTTAAGGATAATGAAGGTAGTGAGATTTCTAGAACTCACAATGTTCATGAACTTTGTTTCTAGAAATCTAGAACCGATAATTAGTCATCTTCAAATAGTGAAAATTATGGATGAATAACACTCACTGCCTTCATTATCCTAAATTAAAACTATTTTCACTATATTTTCCTCTCTCTGCTTCCTAAAATGTCTACCCCACTGCTACAAAGGAATTCATTATTTGGGCATGTTTTCCTCATTCCACTACCTCACCTTCACTGTCATTCATGACCTACTTTCTCTAAAAACCCATTTCTTCCCTTCCTCAAAACCCTCATAAAAACCCCTTAATTCATCATTTTCCCTCTGACATTTTCAAAAATGTAAAAACTCATTTTTTACACTGTTTAAAGTTAATTTTTAGCCTATCTAGTTCTTTAAAATTATGCATAAAACCTTCTTATGTGTAAAACCCGCTCTGTTATGAATTAGGCCTTAAGCCTCTTTTTGCTTAAAGTCCCAACCCCTTACACCCATGAAACCTCGGCCTCCGCTTATCCCTAAGCCCTTTTTCCCCGCATAAATTCTTCTCTACCCTTTAATATTTATACACCCCCAAAACCTTATAAGACCCCCCTTTAAACCTTCAAAAAAATTAAAGGGTGGGCCCAACTTTTCATTACACCCACGCCCTGACCAAATCATCCCTACCGTTGATCTGAGATCCATTCTCCCCATCCAACGGTTATCACCTCCCCCTCCCATACAATCAAACCCGTGAATATTTCAAACCCCGCGTTGCGCGGCAAAGGATCGCCACGTCACATCACGCTTGGACCTCACCACTCCACCTGCTCACTACTCCCAAAGCCTGCGACTACCGTCAATCTCGTTTCCCAAGATCTGACGGCCCAAGATGCATATCGCAAATAAAGTTGTGATGGGTTTAAAGTTTTATAACCCACGCGAAATAGGTGGTTTTCTTTGGCCACGTGTCACTCCCCAAACTCTACCTA
Source organism: Pinus albicaulis (assembly GCA_034641835.2). Classification (NCBI taxonomy): domain Eukaryota; kingdom Viridiplantae; phylum Streptophyta; class Pinopsida; order Pinales; family Pinaceae; genus Pinus; species Pinus albicaulis. The sequence goes on along the minus strand of CM076584.1, from coordinate 1,466,185,356 downwards.
TTCTCCATGCGATAAACCACTCTATTTTTTTAAAACCACCTTTTCCCTCCACGCCAAAATTCAAATTTCTCCCACCTGTGTTTGAATCTCTCCTAGTTCATCCTTCATAACCTTTCCCTCTAACCCCTCTCCTCCTCTACAAATTCCCTCCAATGGTTCAAAACCCCGAAAACATAGTGAAACCCTCCCAGAGGATTTTAATTTAATTGGTTATGTTTTTTGCAGGTTTAATGGCGGAAAGGTCCACCATACCCTCCCACAGTCCAAAAATATGGATTAGATGCTGGGTGATGATCCAGTGGTCTCATTCAAAGTTAACGGGATAAAGGCCATGTATCAAGAACGATTATCGATGAAACATGGTCATTGGTGGATCGAATGAACCTCCAGTCACAGAAAACACAAACAGTCAAAGAAACAATGAAAGGAAGAAAGAAGAAATATTATAGGGCTAATTCTAATCAAAGGATAAAATCAAAGGATTAACTTGAAAAGAAGAAGTCAAAGAAGAAAAGAATACAGTGGAAAGACAAAAAGGCAAAAGGATCAAAGGAATAAATAAACATAACAAAAAGCAAACAGATTTTAGAAAATATGATAAAAATAGACAGTTAAAAGATAAATACAGAGTTTAAAGCCTAAATGACAAATATTAAAGATAAAACAAAGGGCAGATTTATCCAAACAAATTCGAATGACTCAGCCTATGGCAGTTACTCCCATCAAAAGATATTTTTTCCACTTATTGCTTTGTTTCCTTCAATAAAGCATTAGGCAGTTATTGAGCTAAGTCAGGGATATTTATATCTTCCAGAAAATTATTGTAAAAATTTATGAATAGGCCTTAAAGTCAAACATTTCACCCATTTTTCCTTAGGAGTTAAGATATAAGTTATTAAAACAAAGAAGTAGCTACAGATATCCCTGCCTTGAGCCTTGCATGGTCTTCAAGGTTAGGAATTCATTAACTCTGTAACAAATGACACTTAAACCCTATATTAAGCTTCAACTTCTCATTTGTAGCATAAATACTACATCTGAACTCATTATCTTGTTGGCATTTGATGACTCTTTGAAGTAATACATAGTCTCTTGGAAGTTGAAAGGAAATTGATGTCTTGGAACTTATGGATGTCATGATTTGTTTGTTGATGGAGGAGCTTAGATCACTAGATCCCTGAGCTTGGTTGTTGGTGAAGTGCTTCTAATCTGTTATTTTTATTTCCTGTTTCATTATATTTCCATCTTTCTATGTTGCAGTAGAGCAAAATTTTTAGACTAAGAAATGTCTTTTGAAAGCACCTTAGTTCTGTTTTTTCTTCACTGCCTTAATGTTTTCTTCTACTAGGAAATTTTAGAGAATTATTAATTGCTCTCTAGACCCCTTAAGATTGTTTATTTCATAAATAGTTGAATACATTTGGTATCAATCATGATTTGTGGTAAGCCCTACTTATTTGATGCTAATAAAACGTTTTTTTTTGAAGTGTCTCTCTAAAGTACCATTCTTTAAAGTCTGCTAAAGAGTTTTTGTTTCGATCATACTCTTTGTACTTGCTTAAATAATTGTTTTAGAGATCTTCATAGCTATAATAAAGGATGTCTAAGAGTTCCCTCTTCCCTGATTAAAGTTATATGTGTGTCTTAAGTGTTTTCTGTCCTTGAAGGTGAAATCACTAGAAGTTAAATGAGTTTCTCACCTTCTATATTTCGTTGGAAAAGTTTGTCTTGAATAATTATCTGCTGTAGTTGGATCATAGAATTTATGGTTTGCCCTGTCTATTGATTGCCCCTTCATGCTTATGATTTTTTAAGTCCCTTTTTTGAGAATTACATATGATAAATGATTCTTGATTTCCCTCTGTCCTAATTTTCATTCTTACAATTGATGTCCATCTCATTACCCCTAAAAACTTTGAAGATCCACTGACCAAGTTAGATTTTCCCTATGATACTCCCCGATCCATTGATGAAAATATCGTGACTTTCATTAGACTCCATTGCCTAACGAATTAGATATTTCCTCATTCTACCTATGCTTCTTTGATCATCATGCCCAACCAAAACAAAAACAAACCCCCAAACTTAATAACTAGCCTAAAGTCAACCCTTAATAGCAAACAAGTTTATATCCTTGTAAAAAAACAGAGAGATCTCTCTCTGAGTCCAAGAAGGCTAGGTCCTTGGACTTTAAATATTGGTTTGATGTTACTCTGTGCATTTGGTCTATCAATCTGCTAAATCATGGGACTCCAACAACCAAGAAGGCCACGTAGCTAGGGAATTTCCACTTCCTAGAAGACCCTCGTGCTCTGAGTGCAGATTTAACATGCACGCAACAGAAGACTACCGAAAACTCAGTAAAATATGGGAAGAAATATCCAGAAAAAGAATAACAAATCTGGTAAATACAAAGCCAGGAATAATAGAGGCTCAAGCTATGCAAAATGTAGCCATAGTGACGCAAGGAGGAAAAAGAACTGGGGAAGATGCATAGACGACTGACTCGATAAAATTGATAAGGCCAACATCCCCAAAGCCAATGTTCAAGCCAGAAAGACAAAAGAAATACTTTAAAGAAGCAGTGGAAACATTTTCCCAACTTGTGGGAAGTAAAGGCATTGAGTTAGCTCAGGCCAAGGAAGATAAGGAGAACCAAGCTAGTACAAGTACTACAATTGAAGAATGGTTCCGTCTTTTTCTAAAGATTTTTACCAACGCGCCAATGTTAGAACAGTTAAAGCAGAACCTGGAAATGGTGGTGCAGGAGACCACAAGATCAGGGGAGTCAAATGACACAACACAAAAATACATATGGAGAGTGAAAAGAAATAAGATAAGGACAGGGAAAGAGTTTCGGGTGAACACTCAAGTTGCAGGATTCAAAATTAAGGACACAATGCTTGACCTAGGTTCAGATGTAAATATTTTTCCAAGGAAGACATGGGAAGCATTAGGAAGACCGAGACTGACATATTCACCAATTCAACCGTAATATCCCAAAATGGGAACAACTCATGAATCATGCATTAAAAATGCATTTCCAGCAACATATGCAATAAAACAGTGAAATGGATTCTTGGATTCCATAAATCAGTCAATATATAACCGAAATCCAATAATAGAGCTGAAACAAAGCAAACTAGGTGGGTTAAACATATCTCCCACACCTAGGAGTGCCAAAAAGTGCTAAAACCCCAAGACTAGAAAATACCAGAGTTGCTGCATAAGGGGTTGTGCAATATAAGAGAGGTTTCACACATAGAAAAAAGGAGAAAAATTATATATACTCATATATTGATTAAAAATTCTGAAGAACAGAGATCTAGTCTCCTTATACAAAATACAAGATAACCCAACAAGGGTTTCTTGTCAAACACTCTGCACACAAAATGTGATATTTGGAAAATTACTGAATCATCACTGCAACACTAAAGCACATGAGTTTAGAAGGCTGAAATATGTCTGATCTGATGTAGATCCCTCGAGGGCTTCCTCCCATGAAAGGATGAACCTCTCAATCACAAGGAAACTCTGCAACGGAGCCACCAAACGATGCACTGTGCACTGCCTCCAAAATAATGCATTCCCTAGCTGGAACAGTGCTGGGAATGTATGGGAAATGTGTGGTATGATACCACAGATCTGAAATCAGCTATGGAGCTCTCCAAACAGGTCCCTCAAGTGAAGGAAACCTACCTCTAATGAGAAACTAGCTCCGGAACCGGGATTCCAATCCCTTCCACTGCTGCACCCAGCAACACTGCACAATCTCTGGCAAAACTGCACTAATGAAGTTGAATAAATATTGGACTGAAAACCTGATGTGGAATTATGAATTAAAACTCTCCCAATGAGGCTCCTCAAAGGAAAGAGGTGGGATTCCCACTTGGGAACACCCTGTGCTAAACAATAATGTTACTCTGCTGAACAACAAGAGGAAGCAAAAGTCTGAGCAGACATGAAAAATAATCTAAGACATGAAGAATAATGCTGTCATCCTCTTCCTTATATAAAAAATGAGTTTTCTTGCCCTTGGCCCCACTCAATTAGGTCATCTCTATCCAAAGATACATCTCCCTCCAAAACTGTGTTATTCCTCCTTGGATTCCTCCTCCTCCACAACTGCACTGTTGACTTAGTCAAAGCAGCTTGATTTTATCCCTGTTCACACATGAAGGAATTTTATTAAGCTAGAAGGAGTGTATCCTTTCACACTTGGATTGTTTTTATCCTCCTTAGGAGACTTATGGGCTTTTCTACCCATTTATTCACCAACAAGAGCTGCTGCCAACTCTAATGTTCCATTTAGATTTGAGGCTAAAATTTTGGAACATTACAGTCCTCCCCTCCAAAATCTTTGCTTGTCCTCAAGAAAATGTATAAGGAGAGAAAAATTCCTCCCCTCCTCCTCATGTGGCCTCCCATCAATATCCTCCATCACTACATCAAGAGAATCTGCAAATAAACTGTAGTCCAAGGTTTCCTCCCAAGTGTGCAACCAAATGGTCTACATAAATCAAAGGTGGAAAGTGTGAATGGGAACTTGCTTGTTCTCTCATGGCCTCCACAAAGTAGGAGTGATGATCAACATGGTGAATTAGTCCCTCCCTCACCCATGCTATCATCCAAATGAAGTGAGTCACCCTCCAACATGGCAACTCATGAAGAATATCCTCCACCTTTGGCTCTTGAAGTGTAGGTGGGCTGAATAAGTGAACATGATAGGCAAGAGGGCCTATCCCATGCTATCGTCCTCTCCACTGATGATAAGTGTAGAGGGCATGCTGATCTTGGGCTGCAACATGATTTCCCTCCAATGGCAAGAATAATATTGAGTCTCCAAGGACTCTTCCTTCAAAATCATGAAACATGCCAACCCAAACCATTCCATTCAAGATGAATGGCACATCATCACCATTTGGAATCCAAATCAGAAAAATGATGAAAGTTATGTGCAATTTTGGATGGTTCCAAAGGTTCTTCAAGTGGATATAATGCATTCTTCCCAACTACTGTTTGAGAATGTCATGTGGCAAGTGGTTCTGTAACAAGTTACAAGATGTATATGATTGCTCTTCCAACATGGGGAAGCAAGCCTCAATTTCTATCAGTTTTACATGGATAAAATAACAATACACTTGCCCAAAGTCATGTATAGATGGGATACTATCATCATAAACATTGGCCCTATAGTAACCATGAAACCCAAAAATACTCTTGCTCTCTTGTGGAGCAATGCACTGATCATATATGTTGAGAAGATACAAATACTCAATGGAGTAATCAACTAGTACAGAGATGTATTTCTTACCATACATAGTGAGTAGGTTGAAATTGAGGTCCATGTATAAATTCCCCCATAATGATTTCCTCATAAAAATCTACAAGAAGAAGGGATACACGTACTCCTTGGAACACTCCATCAATAAGAACATACTCCCATGTGACATTGTTGTAGGCATTAGAAATAAGGCTCCATGACTCCTCCCTTTGACATCCCCTATGCCAAAGCCATCCACCATCATGCTGCTATGTGAGAAGATCTTCTCCCTACATGGAAGTCCCTCATGATCCTTCAATGCTGAAGGGTAGCCTCCTTGCACCATGAATGTGCCTTCCTCCTTTCTGGAAATATCATGAAAATTATGGGAAGAATTTTTCCCATACTCTCCCAAGTGAAACCATAGCAACAAAAACTTTTGTTGCTGCCTCATCTCTCCCTCATACAAGCCATATAGTAGGATCATGATAGTCAACTTGTATGATGTCCCAACAAACAGTTCATCCATGAAGTGCCTCCTGAAATGACATCATATAAAGTGGGGAGAATCATGCTCCCAATGGGCACCTACAATCTCAAGCCCACTCTCCAAACAAAGCTCCCCATGAACATATACATATCAACAATATATGGAAGCAAAGTACAATGAGAACAAGTTGCCAAATGACAACCAGATAGTGAATCATGGTCCCTCTCATGGAACCAGCGCAGTGCATCCTTGGCCTGCATCAAGATAATAAATAACAAGTGCTTTGCCAGCCACTTGTTTGCTGCCACAGTCATCTCATAGGATGAAAACATGAAGTTACAATATGGTGTCAATGGTGCACACCAAGAATCATGTGGCCTCGCCCACAAACCATCACAAAGATAGACAGAATCAATGCTACAAGTAGCTGCAAGTACATCATCATACAATATGCAAGAAGAGATAATTCTTCTTGTTACATCATGCTTCTCAAAAAAGGAAAATAAGTACAATACAAAATGTGAAATTATACCTCCTCCATCATTTACTTGATGCCTTGAGTTGAAATGGCTCAACTGAAAATTATCCCTTACTCCCAATGAGTAGGAAGGTGGCTGTGACATCCTCTCTATCACCATCCAGGCTATGAATCTCTCCATATGGTGAAATATGTCATGTTGAATGCCCTCCCAAGTGAACTCCTCCATCAGATGGAAATATGTATTAAAAGAGAAGTCCTCATGTGCTGCATGTAGCAGCTTTTCCTTGAGACTAGAAGATCTAATCAAGAATATCCTGCCATAGGAATATATGACCACATCATCTACCATGTATCTGTAATCTCCATCTAGGTCATCAAGAATCATGCATGCACCAGGATCCTTGGAGTACTCTACTGATCAGGAGATCAAGTCTCTTGTAGAAAAATGCTCAAAAATGAAGTTGCTAAGAATTGGTCCAAACTAGATCGACTTGAAAGAGCTCGGAAAAAAAATCTTGTAGACGTGAACGGCACTAAAAACTGACGTCGTATGAGAAATATATTCAGCTTTGAAGTTTGCCAATTTCAGTTAAAAAATGGCCAAAATTTGACTTTATAAAAAATTATTTTTATTAAAAAAAAAATATTCCACAGAATATTTAGGGAATATTTCGTGGAATATTCCACAAAATATTCTACAGAATATTTCGCAGGTAGCCAATGAAAGGGCGCCACGTGGCCACCACGTGGCCCCAAGTTCCAAATGAAATGGGCGTTAAGATTTTTTTATGGTCGCGGCAAGAATCGACCCCTGGTCGGGGCGGAGCCAACCGGGCGGCCTGACCGTGGGGTGACGGCAGCAGTTCTTAATAACCATATGCACAAATTCATATTTAAATTTTTAATTTTTTTTGGCACATAACACGTCAGCCCAAGGTCTCGTGGATATAGTGCTTGGTGCAGAGGTTTTAATATATGTGGTTTAAACATTATCCTATGCCGAATGAAACTCATAGTTAAACAACCACCTCCGATCGGTGCGGTCCTATGGGCCTTATCCCTTAGCACCAATTACTGGTGGTCAATTCGGCGGAACCCCTAATTTTAGTGCCCGTCTCCTAATTTTTCGGAGTTATCTGGAGTTGCTTCACATTTAGTGGAGCTTTTCAAGGGGACACTGGGCAAACTTCAGTTAGCCATAACTTTGGCTAGGAAAAGCCTTTTGAAGCAAATTGTTTTTTGGATTTTTGGGTATTGAAGCATTTTGGAGCTGTTGGGATAGGTTGCAGAGCCATCAGGGCACTCTATCAGTGATTTTATCAGCAATTTTGGTTGTGAAGCCACCAGGGCCTGGTGAAAGATCAGCTATGTCGGACTATACTCTTCCATTGGAGGTGAATGAATAGTCGATTTATACTGATTTCAGTCCTCTGTTTTTGAATTTGCAGCTAATTTTTCCTTTTGAGGCTTTCTACACAGTGTAATTCTTAATTTGAGCATTAATGAAAGAGGGAAAAGCCTATTTAGAGGCTTTTGGACCCAGCAGAGGTAGCCCAAGAGAGGGTGAACTGCTTAAACAAATGCTTACTGTTATGCTGTGCATTTTTGCTATTATATTTCAAATTTTACTTCATTATACAGTAAATTTTCATAAGTTCACTTTTCCCAATCAGGCTTATACAGTGAACAAAACTCATTAGTTTCACTTCAAACCACATTACTTCCATTGCAGAATACTTGAACTTGCTTATTCACACATAAAATTTTGATTAATGAATACTTTGCACATAAAAAAATACTTTCATTGATCAAATATATTTAAGTGCTTACATTATATTTCTTTAGGCAGAGCCAGTAAGTGGACCAGAAGCTTCTGGTTTCATCCTTTCAAGTAAAGGTGAAATAACCAGTAAAAACCCCTACTATCAATCTCTGTATAAGAAATACTTTGTTCACACAATTTCAGATCAGATTGGTATCAGAGCTCTAGGTTTTGCTTAAGATTTTGTGAAATTTTTGCAAGAAGATTGTGTTATTCTGCAAAATTTTATGCTTACTAGGCTGAAATTGAAAAGAGGGGAAGGTAAATTGGTTAGAGAACAAGTTAATCCTCAACCAAGGAGGGCTAGAGTGCCATTATCTCCACCTTCCATTTCATCCTAATTAGTCTTAGAATCAGCCACAAACATGTCTTTCATAGAAGGAGAAGTACATGAGGAAATGGATCCCAAGGAAGAAGAAAGAGTCTTTAGAAAATCTTTCTTGGACATGAATGAGATGGTTAGGATCCTCTATCAGGAGAGAAATGATAGGATTGCTGGAGAAGGGTCTAGAAACCAAAAGAAAGAAGGAGATTCTTCAGGAGGGAAGAAAGAAAAAGATGAGTCTAAGAAAGGGAATGGAGGAAATGGTGATCCACCATCTCCATCATCATCCTCTTCCTCCACATCATCCTCTTCAACTTCTGTTAATCAGTCACACAAAACAAAAACATCTCTTAAAAATCCTTTGTTAAAGCTTGATGTGAAGTTTGAGTTGCCGATGTTTAATGGTGATGTGAATGCAGAAAAATTGGATAACTGGATTAGACAGCTGGAAGTCTATCTAAGGATTCAAAATTTGCATGATGATGACACAAAAATCCAATTAGCCTCTTTGAGGATGGATGGAGCAGCTTTGGTTTGGTGGGAAGCCAAGACCAAGGAGGAAATTAAAAATCATGGTAAGATAACTCTAACTTGGAATGAGTTTATTACAGCTATTAAGAAACATTTTTATCCTCTTGCTCATATTCAGAAAGCAATCATGAATTGGAAATATTTTAGGCAACTTAAGGGTCAAAATGTGCAAGATTATACCCAAGAGTTTAGAAGGAGAGCACTTCTACTTGGAGTAGACTTACAAAGTCAAGACACCTTGTTAAAATACATAGGAGGTTTTCACAGTTACCTTCAACATATTATTCTAATGTTTAATCCTACCAGCTTAGATGAGGTCTGTGTCCAGGCTACACATTTAAAAGCTAGAGGAAAGAATACTTTTGATGAGGATAGTAATTTCAAAAACAAAGGAAAGAAGAGAGTTGCAAATTCAAGAAAAGAAAAAGGAAAGTTCTTTTACAAGAACTGTTCAAAGACAAGTCATGATGAAGATCATTGTTGGAAGCTTCATCCTGAACTAAAACCAGAAAAATACAAGAACAAAAACAAGACCAAAGAAAAGGAGAAAACAGTAGCAACAGTTGAGCAAGACTTAGGGTCAGACTCAGGAGATGAGACAAAAATCATAGCCATGGTTTAAAAGAACATTAAGGGGAAAGAAGTGGTGCAAGACACAACTCCCAGTTCTATCTCTTTGAATTGTCACAAAGATACTCATGAAGAAAAGAGGAGGATAGAGCTCTTCCATGTGAGGGTAATTTCAAAACATACCGAAATTGACACACTATTTGACAGTGGGTCACAAGCGAATATTATATCTGAAGACTTGGTCAAGCAGCCTAAACTTGAGACCATTCCACATCCAAAGCCTTATCCACCTGTATGGATATGAAAGGATGCCAATTTTCAAGTTTCAAGGAAGTGCATATTGTGCTTTGCAATAACTGCACACTTTATTGACACAGTTGAACTTGATGTGGTGCCGCTTGATATTTCAGGTATTGTTTTGGGAAGTCCTTACTTATTTGACATGAAGGCCATATTTCATCGCCATGAAAAAAAGTATCACTTGTTCAAAGATGGTAAAGAGTACATTGTGAGATCTCACAAGAAGAAGTTGGAATCTTCTTTACTCCATGCAAGTCAATTGAAAAGACTGGTTAATGCAAGTCAAAGTCTAACTTTGTTAATGTTGAAACGACCAGATTTTGAGCATTCGCCTTTTTATGATGTCGCTAATGATTTGTCTCAGTTTAATAACAATTTGTCTTTGAAAGAAGATGATTTTATGTTGCACAAATTACCTTTTGGGTCAGCCAATGTAGAGAATTAAGTTTCAAAGCAAAGCAGTGCAACCAAGAAGGACACACAATTCAGCATGGGAAAAAGTTGGTTTCAGAATGGTAGAATTCGCCATGGGAACAATTTGCAAGGTGAAAGTCATTTTAAGTCTTTTTGGAAGTTTGATCAGTGTAGAAAATTTTTATTTTCTGCAAATTTTAATAATTTTCATCATCGCTCCGTCAATCTTAGCAATGGTCGATCAGTTGATTCCAGAGATAGATTATCATTTTCTCAAAAGCTCCATTTGATGAAATCGGGTAGATTTCAGTTATTCAAGGGTGGAAGAGTGGAGAATTAGTCTCCACATCATCATTTTCAGTAATCAGAGAGCTTTTGGGGTCCAAAAGCTTCCCATTTGGGAGGTGTGATCAGGAGATCAAGTCTCTTGTAGAAAAATGCTCAAAAATGAAGTTGCTCAGAATTTTTCCAAACTAGATTGACTAGAAAGATCTCGAAAAAATGATCATGTAGACGTGAACGACACTGAAAACGGACGCCGTATGAGAAAGATATTCAGCTTTGAATTTTGCCAATTTCAGTTAAAAAATGGCCAAAATTTGACTTTATAAAAAAATATTTTTATTAAAAAAAGAATATTCCACAGAATATTCTGGGAATATTTCGTGGAATATTCCACAAAATATTCTATGGAATATTCCACAGGAAGCCAATTAAAGGGTGCCACGTGGCCAGCCCGGAGGCCGCCACGTGGCCCCAAGTTCCAAATGAAATGGGTGTTAAAAAAAATTTATGGTCGCGGCAGGAATCGACCCCTGGTCGAGGCAGAGCCAATCGGGCGGCCTGACCGTGGGGTCACGGCGGCAGTTCTTAATAACCATACGCACGAATTCATATTTAAATTTTGAATTTTGTTTGGCGCGTAACACGTCAGGCCAAGGTCTCGTGGATATAGCACTTGGTGCGGAGGTTTTAATATATATGGTTTAAGCATTATCCAATGTCGAATGAAACTCATAGTTAAAAAACCACCTCCGATCAGTGCGGTCCTATGGGCCTTATCCCTTAGCACCAATTACTGGTGGTCAATTCGGCGAAACCCCTAATTTTAGCACCCGTCTCCTAATTTGTCGGAGTTATCTGGAGTTGCTCCACATTTAGTGGAGCTTTTCAAGGGGACACTGGGCAAACTTTAGTTAGCCATAACTTTGGCTAGGAAAATCCTTTTGAAGCGATTTTTTTTTTGGATTTTGGGGTATTGAAGCATTCTGGAGCTGTTGGGATAGGTTGCAGAGCCATCAGGGCACTCTATCAATAATTTTATCAGCGATTTTGGTTGTGAAGACACCAGGGCCTGGTGAAAGATCAGCTGTGTTAGACTATACTCATCCATTGGAGGTGAATGAATAGTCGATTTATACTGATTTCAGTCCTCTGTTTCTGAATTTGCAGCTAATTTTTCCTTTTAAGGCTTTCTACACAGTGTAATTCTTAATTTTAGCATTAATGAAAGAGGGAAAAGCCTATTTAGAGGCTTTTGGACCCAGCAGAGGTAGCCCAAGAGAGGGGTGAACTGCTTAAACAAATGCTTATTGTTATGTTGTGCATTTTTGCTATTATATTTTAGATTTTACTTCATTATATAGTAACTTTTCATAAGTTCACTTTTCCCAATCAGACTTATACAGTGAACAAAACTCATTAGTTTCACTTCAAACCACATTACTTCCATTGAAAAATACTTGAACTTGCTTATTCACACATAAAATTTTGATTAATGAATACTTTGCACATAAACAAATAATTTCATTGATCAAATATATTTAACTGTTTACATTATGTTTCTTTAGGCAGAGCCAGTAAGTGGGCCAGATGCTTCTGGTTTCATCCTTTCTAGTAAAGGTGAAATAACCAGTAAAAGCCCCTACTGTCAATCTCTGTATAAGAAATACTTTGTTCACACAATTTCAGATCATCTACCAAAAGCTGAGACCTCCAATAAGGATCAATCCTCCTAAGAGACAGTGTTGGTGATCTGGCATGTGAAGCTCTCCTCATGCTGCTGCCTGCTACTCTGACATCCCTCATGCCAAATTTATCATCTAAACTTTTCACCTCTCCAGAATCCAAGAGTGGTGAACCCAAATACAAGATATCTCTCATCAACTGTAGATATGGGGGCCTCCGCGGTGGAATGCCTCCATGAAGTGAGACATCAATGTCAGAAGTAGACTATACATATGATCGGGAAATCTTGCCCCTGCTTTTACTGCGCAAATAATTCTGCCTCATCCTTGCATTGGCTCTTTGAAATAAAGAAGGGTGTGTGCCTCTCATCAAGTGATGCTGCTCTTCCTCCCTACCTCCTCCTTCCAACTGCAGTGTTGCACAATCATGCTGCTCACCGATTGTGCTTAGACCTCCATGTATGAGATCCTGGGGAACTTCTTGTAAGGATACAAGAATTCCTCCTGTGGGAGCATGTGCTTCTCCTCCCTTTGCATGAGGCACTGTATGTGCTCTAGATGTGACAGCGTTGTTGCCCTCATCTTCCTCAATGTGCTTGGGCAACATTTCAACAATTGGATCCTCTTGTGAAAAAGAGATCCCTATGTCCTCTTGTTCGAGAATATGAACTGGAGTTCTTGCTTCTAGCAATATGTAATGCAAGATGTCAGCTCCTCCCACTAGAAAATTTGGCCAAATTTCCGACGGAAAATTCGTCGCTATTCTGACACGTAGTCATCACAAGAGCGACAGTTCGAGGGCGGACAAAATGTGGTTCACCATAACGTCGCAATTCCAACGCTTTGAAAAAGTGTCCCAATACCGACACTTTTTCCGTCGCTTCCAAACAAGCGTCGCTCTTTCGACGTTTCCCAAACCGACGTTTGTAAAGTGTCGCCATTCCGACGAAATGTGGTCCGACGTTTTGAACGTCGCTCTTCCGACGTTTGTAAAGTGTCTCCATTCCGACGAAATGTCGTCCGACATTTTGAACGTCGCTCTTCTGACATCTTTATACTGTCGCTCTTCCGACGTGTCTAAATTGTCGCAATTCCGATGCCGTACAAAAGTGTCACAAGACCGATGTATTGCAAAAGTGTCACAAGACCGACGCTTTCCACAAGCATCACAATACCGACGCCGGGAAGAACTGTCGTAATACTGACGCCAGGAAGAACTGTCACAAGACCGACGCATTGCAAAATCATCGTAATACCGATGGTTTCCAAATGCGTCGCAATACCGACGCCAGGAAGAACTGTCGCAATATCGACGGACGTCACAAGACCGACGAAAATGGAAATCGTTCAAAACGTCAGAAGAGCGACGCTTACAAGATGTCGGTATACCGACGATGGTTTCAATTTTTAAAAAAAAATGAAACTTTAAAATAGGACAGTAAATCTCCAATATTTGTTATCACAATAAGAAATCAATGATCAATGATCACGTCAAATTTTCCTCATAGTGTGACGGGTCTAATAAATTTTACTGTAAAGGTTGCTGGCCAGTGACAACTGCAGCATTGAAGGAAATGCATTAAAGAAAATTAATGAG